>VWYI01007361.1:0-11149 GCA_013399455.1 Anthoscopus minutus | reverse complement strand
CCCGGGCGGCCCATGGAAGCTGGGGAGCCCCGGGCAGCCCCGGGCGGCCCATGGAAGCTCGGGAGCCCCGGGCAGCCCCGGGCGGCCCATGGAAGCTCGGGAGCCCCGGGCGGCCCCGCGGGCCGGGCTCCGCCAGCGGCACGGCCTTTGAGGCGTCCGGCGCCTTGAGGGCCAAAAGCGTTGGAAAGGCGCTAATGGGGACTCGGCGTCGCTGGAAATGCCAGGGCTAAGGCAGAAGAAAAGTCTGGTGTTTAAATTATTACTGTATTTTTTCAAGGGAAAGTGTAATTTCGAAGGGATTTAGTCACAAGTTATCAGTTTGTCATACTAGACCAGTCAGGGTCGCGCACGGGAAGTTCCCGAAGCCGGCTGATCTTCCCAAGAGTAAAACAAGGGCGCGAGAGGAGAGAGCCGAGCAGAAAACGGGAATTCACCGCTTCCGAGTCTCAGCTACTGACATAACTACTTCAGGGACAAGTTTAAATGCACGTTTAAATTCACGCTCATGAAAAACATTCAGGGAAAGATTTTTATCAGAAATTGCCGCTAAAGTGAAGTATTTGGGGGCTGGCTGCCCCCTCATTTTCATCATAAGGATGCTGAATTCCTATTTCTCCAAGGAATTTGTTTAAAAAGCTCCTCAAGGATTTTATGCCTGAATGTTCATGTTTCTCTGCAGACAAATCAGGATATTCTCTGTATCCAACAAATCACAGTTATGAAACACATACTTTTCACCTCTTTTTTTTTGTCTGCTTACTAGTTTTCCTCTTAAAAAAACCAAACAAACAAACAAAAAAAGCAAACCCCAAACCTGTCTGCACATACACAAAAAACCCAAAACCCAAAAAACCCACAAAAACTGTCCATATTTTTGGCGACTCAATCTATAGTAATTTGCGGTTCTCTGCTTCAGAACTGTTGCCTCTGAATTTTCAAATTACTCATCTCACGAGAAATTGGTATGCTAGCAGAAGAATAAATCTCAATAGCTGTATAAGAATCTGTATTCATTCAATCTCTCTTTGAGGACTTTGCTTTGTAAGACAGTATTTTATAATATGTCAGGTTTTGCTTTTCTGGTTTTTTGTTGTTTATACTGACAAGCAGTAAGCTACCTTTTCTTTTCATCCTCCATCACTAAAAAGTTGGCAATTTTCTGCAACAATAAATGGAACATAGTAAAGAAAGTAAAAACTTACAGTGAAAAATGCAGGGGAAAAAAGTCTTGAAAAATCATACTTACTCTTGTTTTTAATGTGTGAAATTATTACAAGTATGTTCACTATGAGGACTATTGATACATTACTCACAATTTAGCTAAATTCAATGAACCACATACTGTGCCCATCTCAGTAGGTGACTCATGCATTTTGTATTTCAAGTATCAAATGTTTGCCAAAAACAGTATTTTAAAAAGTAGGAAAATTGTTCAAAAGGGCTTGTGAATAGGTTGGGACTACCCACAGGCAGCTCTTACTTATGTTCTGACCACTTACGTAGGATTTCAAGGCACTACTGTAGTACTCTGCTAGAAGTAGTGCTTAGCCACAGCAGCCCCACCTTAGGCACTTCATGTCTTTTTCTCACATATATTGTACCTTCTTTAAATACACACACATTAGAATTTAATGCAATACTTTAAAGCAGTTGTGTTTTAGAGAGAAAAGCCTGCAGAGTAAACATTTTCCCGACAGAGTTACTGCTCAGTAATTTTATACACATTTCCTAATTTTCCTAGCACCATGCTTTGCCCTTCTTAATTTAAATGTAAAAAAGAAGAAAACAAATCAGCGATGTCAAAAGAATAATTTAGCTGATCCCTGAATAATGTGTAATACTATTTTAAATCTAATATTTCAATGTAAAGCTTCAGAATCAGGTTCACAAGAAGGAATAGGCTTCAGTCCTCCTGGTGTTGACACCTTTTCACAGTTTCAACACCTGCAGGGTGACAAAGGAGGCTACTACACATTGAAGACTCGGTAGGTGAGCTTAGATTTAGGCAGTTTTCCAAACCCATTCATACACACCTCAGAATGCATCTGGATCTAATTTCTAGCTTCAAGCAAGTGCTCCCTGATCCCAGAATATTGTGCATTGCATATACACAACATTTGTGTATCAGAGAATCATGTGGCTTCATAGTGTGTGATGAGAGAGGACAATTTTTTTCACCAGGGCCTGTGGATTTTACATATTTATAGAGGGTGTGACTTTCAGTGTCTATTTTCTGGATGCCTTAGAACAGGTGAAATATTTGGTGAAATATATTTGCATGTTTGGTGACTCCTTTAATTGGTATGAAACAGTGCAATTTCATTACTGATGACCTCTGCATCTTCTTTCCCAGCATTCCTTTGGCAATTTCCCTCATGAACTGGCTCTTACACAGAGTCCCTTCTCATCCCTGGAAGAAGCCAGTACAGTGTCATCTAAAAAGTGATACCCCTAGACTTCACAGAATTGTAGAATGATTTCAGATGAAGGGGAGGATCACCGAGTTCCAGCACCCCTGCCATGAGTAGGGACACCTTCCACTAAACCAGGTGGCCCAGGGCCCCATCCAGTCTGGCCTTGAACATTTAGGGGATGGGATATTCACAGCTTCTCTAGGCAACCTGTGCCAGCATCTTATATCCAGTTCCTAATATCTAATCTAAATCTACCCTCTTTTGGTTTAAAGCCATTACCCTCTTGTCCGATCACTGTGTGTCCTTGGAAAAAGTCTCTCTCCAGCTTTCTGGGAGGGGTCCAGGGGGGCTGCTATAAGGTCTCTGTGGAGCCTTCTCTACTCTGGCTGAACAATCTCAACTGTCTCAGCTTCTCTTGAGCACATCTTGAGAGTTTTTCAAGCCTTCTGATCATCTTTGTGGCCTCTTCCTCCTGCATGGGTTCATGTTGACTAGGGATGTATGATAGAGTCATGACTTTCATATATACAGAGAAGTGGTAAAATTAAGTGTAATGTTGAACTCTGATCTTCAGTTTAATAAAATAAAAACCTGGCATGAAGCATGCTTTATTCATCATTTTGTCAACCACTTCACATTTGTACCCTTTCTTGCAAAATCTGTCAAAAGAACACAAGTGGAAGAGTATTGTGGGATAACATTTGATTTATTTTAGAATCATTTAATGAAATGTAACAACCAGACAGCAAGTAGGAAAAACAACATCAGTATGCCCAGACAATTCTCTAAAGGCCTTTACCAACTGATTTGTAAAAGAATCATTAGTGTCCTGTCTATGAAATTACCAAAATTGATTTCTTCATATTGACATGGGTGAAAGTAATGATACTTGAAGGAAATACTAAATTTTAAGCAGAGAAAGTATACATATTCTGCTGGTAATATAAACTTGTCCAAGTGTTCTACATTGGGAGTGAATGCATACACAATATGGAAAATCTCAAACAACATACAGACTGTATTTTTTAATGCTCTAAGATTAAGGCATTGCTCCACTTGGGAAAATCATGTTAATTGTTAAATGATGACAGCTGTAATATTAACATTTTTAACAATGGGACAGATTATTGCTTTACTATCCATGCATCATGCTAGAAATGCTTTTTAACATCAGAGACTCAATATTTATCAAGAGAATTTGATTTAGTAATAACCAGTATAACAGTACTCCACAGTTTCCATTAGTTTGATTGAATGTTATATCTGTCTAAGCAAACCAAGCATTAGGCGCTTCAGTGAAAGTCACTTGTCATAGAGAAAAATATAATGCATGAATATTTCATTAGTAGATGAATACCCATCAAAACTTTACTTGAAATGCTTGAAAGCACCTACTGAATGCTTGCCAGTTATTTCATAAAACAGAGATGGTAGTAATGCTGCTGTTGAAACAGGAAAAAATCTATTAGATCATTTAACATACTAAAACAATTATGGTATAATTATAAGGAACATAATTATATGTTCTTGATGTCTTTAACAGTGCAAGCCTCACTAATTAACATTAGAAATTCAATCAAAACAAATTATGCTTTAAAATTTAAGGATGAACTTAAAGAGAAAGATCACATTTACCAAGTCAAACAAATATAACTTGAAATTCCACCTGATAGTAGACAAACTCTTTGTATGCATGTTTGCAGTCTCCCTCTGTTTCCATCTTCTAAATGTGACTCAGTGTATTTGGAGATATATCAGTAGAGAGAGAGGGAGAGAGAGGGAGATATATACATACACTCAAATTACCATTATAGAAAGCTATAATGTCAGTTTTGCCTGAGACAAAATCCAACAGATTCTTGTGGCCTTTAGTTTAAACTTTAAAGGAAGAGATTGATACTGTTCCTACTGTATTTGGGTGCTCTCTGCATATCTCTGCATGGTGTATAAACTTACCATAAATTTTCATCTCCAACTCTACCCTTAGTTTCTATTTTACTGTTCTCTGTTACTTTTCACATCTCAAGACTATGGGACTTTTTACAGAAAAAAAAACAACCACCAGTTTTTGGGGAAAACATTCAATTCTTTTAAAAAGTTTAGATATGTCATGTCATTAGGACACCAAAGAAGATCTGCCCAGATCTTTTCCTGTATAAACTATTCTCTTTGAAAACATCTGTTTTGCAGAACTGGAATTAGCCTAATTGCTTCAATCCTGTTGTCATCCTCAAGTTTTTCCTCTGGAATGGATTTCTCTGAGGTTCAAGCTGGTTCCAGTCAAAATATACAGGTTCTTTTTTCTGTTTCTTCATAAACAAGCATTGTGTTTCACATCAAATAAGCATCTATTCCTCTGTCTCTCTTACTACCATGCTTCTCAGGAAGGATGGGCACTTGCTTGTAGCCCCTGCATCTGTTCAGAGAGGAAGCTTCCAACCAACTGGGTTGCATTTCTCTGGAGATGTCCACTGAAGCCCAGCTCTGTGAGCAGCACAACCAAAGTGTATGGAGCAGGAGCACTTGACAATTTCAGAAATATCTAGAGTAATACTTAATTCAAAAGAAACAACCACCTTTTTTTTATTTAGTATTAGTGTTAGATACATAAACAAATTTCAAAACATCTGAATTTCTTGTGGGGTGGAAATGCCCATTTTTGCTAGCTCTTTTCCTATACTGCTAGTGGTAGTCTGATAAGTTTTTCTATTTGTTTGATAATCTCATAAATTCAACAGAATATTTACAGGGTATTTTCCTCTCATGCTGTGGAGTTTAAAAGATAAAGCGGTTCCATTATTGACATTGCATTAAACAGATGAATGTAAGAAACCTCACAAACAAAAGAAGAACAAAATTCTCTATAAAATATAGAGCACTGAAATACTAGTCACCTTACTTATATTGTACTTGGACTGGGACTGGACGCTATTAAAAATACTTCAGATATGTTCCTCTCTCTTGCATTGAAAAGCTCCAGAATGTCATCATCATTCCGAAGAACAGAAAAATGGAAGCCTCCGAGACTTGATTTCTCTCTTTAAAAAAAGAATAAGCATTGTATGTACTCCACTTTCTATACTTTTGCATTCCACTCATTTTCTCAAATTAACTAAAGCAGAACTATTATCAAATTAATATTTTAGTCATTTTCTCCTGCCCCTTGAAGTGGATACACACATTCAAAGGTTTGATCATGAATAATGCTGAACACTGTGGGCACCAGCCAGTTCCCTAAATGTAGGAGACCGGTGCTGATTGAGAGACCTGCAGATAGCCCAGTCAGTCATCCCAAGCAGATGGGAGTGGAGGAGGTGCATGCACCTTTTGGCACAGCCAGACCTCCAGCACCTCCTGCGGGTGAATCCTCAGTCAGCTGATCCTCACCATGTCTCTGCAGGTCTGCCCAGCTGTAGTCAAAGGTAGCACCACTTTGGCTAGCTTAACTCCACGTTCCTGGCTGGCTAGGCACTTTGGGCTGAAAACTCCAGTACGGTGTAAGACATCAAAAATATTAGAAGAGTTAACATAATTGTAGCTTATTTCAGTTTAATCCTCAAAAAAATCTGGGTATGAGGACTATGAGATTTCAAATCCTTATTGATCATTGGAAAAGCTGGTACTTTAGACCAAAGTATATTCCTATAAATGCTGGACTTTATCAGAGCACATCAGCCACAGCAGTGATCAGTGCCAGTGAAAATGTGCAAATTTTTCACGGAGTAATTGCATTGGAGTATTTGAATTCTAAGAAGAAGATTCAGACAACTCCTTGCATAATTTGATTAATCAACACCTCCTCAGTGAATAAAGAGTCTCTCATGCTATTAGAAGTTGAATGAATTCAAGAGCCATGCTGGAGAATGACAGCAAAAATTGACTGAATAACACAGAAACAAACTTGTCAAGTCCCCCACATATAAGACTGCTTTCTATTTTAGGTTCTATTCCATTCTTCCACAGAACCAAAGATGATGGCATATCTTCATCCTCCATATAAGCCCTTTAAATATAGCAGTGTAATGCTTATGTTGTTATATGACAAAATATCCTTGATGTGGTAGGGCTGCCTGGTCTGGTTTAACCCCTTCACTACACAGTGTTTCTCAGTGCAGCTGGAGTATGGAGAAGCCCTGTACGGTATTGCCCTGATGATTTCTATACTACCCTACACTTCCTTCTGTGAACTGGAGTTTTCAGAACAATTTTATTCACATTCAATTTTAATATGGTCAGCTGTGCAATACATTAGGCTTCTGTTATTTGGTTTAATTTGCAAATGTTTTTAGTAAGGCTTATAATAAAATATTTTCCAAAGCCTACCATCATGTTTCCTCTGTTGAAGAGCCACCAAAATACCTCTGTGGCCCTGGCATGCATTTTGCTGGCATTTGGAATGGCAGCACACCGTGACAAATACATGAATAAATGGTAATAAAGAAAAAAATGTTACATTTATTTCACTTTGAAACAAATTATTACAAAACATTTGATTACAATTGGAGAGAAGATGTGGAAAGGCAAAATGCAATTTGTATCAATTGGACAGAATTAACTGGGGTACTCAGGCACAGTCTCAAGAAAAGGATTGACTGTCAGAAGGAGTTTTAGTGGTGTGAAAACTTGCATTGCATTTCTTCAGCACATAGGAGAGAAATCTACCTGGTTTTCCTAAAAGTATGAAAGCAATCAGGTATTCCCCAGTCTCTTACCTGCTAAGAGGGGTGGGCAATCCTAGAATGAGCAGGAATGAAAAAGAACCAGAAAATCTTTATTGTACACGAGTACATTTTCAAGAAATATACTTATTTCTCATACATTTTTTCCTAGAAAGGAATTTTCCAAAACACTTTTGGAAAAAAAAATACAGCCCTCATTGTTGATTTGCTTATTTGGCAAATAAAGTGAGAAGTAGTAGAAATACCATTTTGGATACTGCAGGGGACTCAGACTGAGTTTCTCATGGAGTTTTCTTTTCCAAATTTTCTCTATCTCAGTCATTTTAAAGCTGTTTTTAAACAGAAATTCCAATACATGTACTAATAATTTTAATTTTTTCCTCTTCTGCTCACAACCTGTTGTGACATTAGTTACAGTTCAGTAACTTCCCTTAACATCTTCAGCCTGTGTATCACCAAGTTAAATATGTCTAGGCTTGGTCAGGTCCAGGAAGGATTTCTGTGTGAATGCGAGGGACATTTCCAAATCTGCTGGTCTGAAAGAGCCTGACTTTCATTTTCAGAATTGAAAATGTTAAAGTATTTTTTTCCCCAGAGTTACCTGAGATACACGTGTACTGTGCATTTCTTCAGTATTTAAAATCTGCAATTAAATAGGTTTAGCAAACAGAAAATTAGTCTAGAAGGTGAATTTCCTGGCCTTAAGACCTAATACTCTGAGCCCATGTTAATTTTTATTTCACTGCTGCAAATATAGCTGTAGCTTTGTCTTCGGTGCAAGGATTTCAACATCTTGTCAAAGTATTCCACCACAGCAGAATTAATATCCTTTAACATACTTTATCCAGTGGTAAGAAAAAAGAAAAAATAAACTCCCTCCAGAATAAGCTTACTGCATTCAAAAATTGTGCCATACTTGCTAAATAGATTTTAATCGGTATTATCCATTCACAAAAATTAGCAATGGGATGCATAACAAGAATATAATTTGCTGTACTGGGACAGTGACAAAACAGAGTACTTACTTACCCTGTAATGTAAAATTCAGATTAGAAAGGAAAAGGGAGGCACACCAAACTAATTAAGACATCAAGGCATTCTGACCTAATGACGAGGATCTTGGAAAAGTGCTTGTTAAATATTCACAGCTGTTAATTCTCACAGTTTCACTGTAAGATAACACCAATGAAATGGGGGCAAAGTCAATACTGGTGTGGTTAAATTAATGGCGTGGGGACCATGTAGCTATAATATTTTCATATGTATCCACTTAGAAACAACTCTAACTTGTGGTGTATGGTAAGACTCTGCAAAGAGGTGCAATAGTAATAAAAGGAGAAAGCAGCATCTGTCCTCAGAACTTGCTTTCACACGAGACAAGCACGAGAGCAGAAGGAATAGCAGAGAGGCAGCTCAAGAGGCATTTTGCCATCTGAAAGAGAGTAAAAAGAGTGAGCTACAGGTAACATGAGAAGAGATGCTGTATCTGTCATTCTTCAAGGGGTGCACAAAGAGGATGGGCTCAGTGGGGAAGTGCCAGCCTCCATAAGGGGAAGTTTCCATCCTCAGCAGTTAAAGCAGGGAGCTGCACTTAGTGTTCCGCATTTACATTCAAGCAGGAAATCTGATGTCACTCATTTGTCACATTGTGATGTAAGAGGCTGTGATTCCTGTCTCTTTAGAGATGCTTTCCTGCCATGGAGTATGGAACTGTGTCCCTCAAGGAATAACAGCAGGAAATCTGTGAGCAGTGTGCTCCTAATGAAATCAGTATTTTCTTCAAACCTTCCGCTGAAGCCCAAAACTTCTGCTACACCTGAATGTTCAGCATTCAGCATATTTTCATAGTTACTTAAGCAACAAAAATATTTCAAGATAAGGACTGCAGCTAAGCAATTTTTGACTTGCTCATCTGGAGGATATTCCAGTTCTCTTCAGGAATGCAAGCCTTGACCATTTTATTAATCAAACCAAAAGTTACTCTCTTTGCCTTACAGTCCAGGTTTCAGATAGGATAGGGTTAATTTTCTTCCTGGTAGCTAGTAGTACAGTGCTGTGTTTTTTGGATTTAGTATGAAAATAATAATGGTAACACACTGTTTGGGCTGCTGCTAAGCAGTGTTTATGCTAAGTCAAAGACTTCTAAGCTTCTCACACTTTCCCAACAGCAAGTCAGCTGAGGGGACACAAGAAACTGAGAGGCAGACACAGCCAGGAGAGCTGACCCAAAATGACCAAAGAGATATTCCATATCATATGACATCATAAACCAAGAGGAAAGGTGGCTGGGGGCCAGTGCTCAGGAGCTGGCTCGATGTCAACCCTAGGAATCCTAGGATATGCTGGCTTTCTGAATTCATTGCTTCCTGAAGGCTGGCAGGAGGTGGTTTCAGCTGACCTGTTTTACTGTGCATTGCAACATGCAGATATCCAGTTACCAGTCCCCAACAAATGAAGTAGTAACCAGCAACGGAATTGAATGTGCTAACAGAATTTTCTGAATTTGTCCTATAAATGTCAATGTACTAGTTCAATTAGCTGATAGCAGGATCCAGATAAAAATTATATTTATTCATTAGTTCTATATCAAGTTAAACAATTAAATTTCCCTTACAGAGTCCACAGAACAAGTCAATTTAAAAACATTCACTGTGTCAATTAGAAAATTAACAAAGAATTAGTATTGTTGATTCTAGAAGTCTCTTTTTTCCCCTTCAGAGAACAAGCCTAAACGTACTGGACGTCACATTTTAAATCTAAAATATGGATATAATGAGACTCATTTCTTTTTTACAGTGCTTTAAAATCTACTGATGAAAAGTGCTATATAAGACTTTGATATTATTATGATTAATGCTCATAATCACCACCTTGTCAGTACTTTTTCCCCTTCTGACCTTGTAGTTTCCATGTAGTAAAAGGCACTTACCTCACTGCTTGATCAAGCTCTTAAGACAGCTCAGGCAGCAGGTTTATGCCTCCTTTCCAGGAGGTGGATTCAAGAATCTACCTAGGTGGCTTGATAAAAGGAATGGGATGCTCTGGGGGAAAAAATAAATAAAAAAATTCATTGATTCTTACTTATTCGAGGAAGTTTTTCTTCTCCCCAACTCTCAGGCTTTTTTCTCCTTGGGTCACTGTCCCTTTAGGTAGCACATCCATGGAAATCATTCTGAGTGATTTTATTTGAGAAGGGATGCATTAAGGATAGCATTTTAGCAGTGAGGAGAACTCTTGTTCAGCAGCATTCATTTCACTGCAACAGCTTCAGGCTTGTGGGCAAAAATTAGAGTTATCTCTCTTGGATTTTGGCTATCTGGCTTAAGCTGCTGAGTTGCAGTCTCATTCAGATACAGGATTTGTTGTGAGGAGAAGTTAGAGTTTAAGGAATTGTGTAAATTACACTTGGATGCTTTTCTGCTTGTACTGGCGCTGGTGTTTCTTGCAGGCTGCAATATTGCAGCCTAGCAGGCAGCAAGTGATTTTACAGGAGCTGCGTCCTTTCTTCAGGTCTCAGCTTTACTGCCCCATCCTAAAGCAAAATTTAAACTCACTTAATAAAATCCTGGTCTCAGCAGAGTTCATGACAAAACCTCCTCTAGCACTAACTAGACAGATGTCATCTATCTGGCTGTGCAAAGTATTCTGGAAAGCTTTGTTCACAGGTAGAACATTGTTTAGGTTTTTTAAAAATCCACACATTTCAAAAACATGCACTAAACAAAATTGTGAATCCAGAGCAAGCCAAAATTTTTTTAATAGATGTCTTTGAAAGTTTATCCACTGTACACTCTTTTCCCAAGAGAAAATGTCCCATTACCAGCCAGGGTTTATAGGGTTTATAATGAGCTTCACTCATATACTTTTCTGCAAAACTAAGAAAGGATGAGATTTTTTATACTGAGATGTTTAAATATGAGATGAGCAGATATAGAACTCCTCCTTTATTTACTCATATATCTATAACTGAGCTGTTCCTAAGTAATAAAGCGTTCCTTTGAGTGAAGGGTAACAAATTTCTTTCCTACTTAACACTATTCCACTGTGGTGCAATAT
>VWYI01007360.1:0-19488 GCA_013399455.1 Anthoscopus minutus | reverse complement strand
TCCCCCCCAGCCCCTGCCATCTTGGGAGGAGTCTGTGAAAACCTGGCTTCAGCAGGCTATGGTGTCCCCCACCCCAAACTCCGCCAGGGAAGAATCTCTGTTGTGTTTGGCTTTCTTGTGGATGCATTCTTCTCCTTCAATCTTGTTTGTTTCTTCCTAGGCCTGTGATGATTGAAAAATGGGTTTTCTGTTTATCTAATCTTAGTGGTTTCGCTTACAGTTCAAAGCTCCAGTTAGATATCTTCAGGGAGGCTTCTTTGGGTCTAGCTTCTTTATAGAGTTTTTGTTATGAGCAAAACTTTATATGTTGGGTTAGGGGCTCTGGGGATGGAATGTCCATCGCCAAAAACTATGTCATACTCATAGAACCACAACATAGAATCCTGCAATGGACTGACTTAGAAGAATTTCCATTTCCGCCCCCCTGCCTTGGGAAAGAACACCTTCCACCAGACCAGGTTGCTCTAAGCCCTGCCCAACCTGGCTGTGAACACTTCCAGGGATGGGGCAATCACAGCTTCTCTGAGTACCTTTGCCAGGTCTCCACCACCTTCATACTGAAAAATAAAGATAAAAAACACAGCAGGACCTTTTCCAAGGACATTTTCAAAACATATGTCTCTGGAAAGTCTTCTTTGGGGATATAAGCCCATTCTACCTTCTCTTGCACTTTATTCTTTATCGCATTCTGTTCTTTCAAGCCTTAAATCTAACTATCAGTCCCAGCTCCACATATTTTGGTTCAACTTAATCCCTTGCAACCCAAAATCTTAAGTCTCAAATCTTGCAACTCAAAATCCCCCTAGTCTCAAATCTACCCTCCACACCAAATCCACACCCCAGCTCAAAATCTGTACCCTCTAGTTCCAAATCCACCCTCCTCAGACTCAAAATCCACACTTCAGCCCCAAATCTACTATCAAATTGCTCCCCAGCTCCAAATCTACCCAAAGTCCTAAACCGACTCCCCAGTACAAATCTACCTCTAAATCTGCTTCTCCTGTCCCCTCAAGCTCCAAACATGCTTTCTTAATCCCAAATCCACATCCCAGGCCCCAGATCCACCCTGTCCCATTGGCTGCTCCTCCATCCCAGCCCCTAAGAGTAGCCTGTCCCACCCCAAAAAGCAGACATGTTGGCAGTAGCAGGTTTATTCTCCAGTTTTCTTTCAGAGGAGTAGGGCAACCATGGTTGGCAAGAGGCTGGAGCGGGAACAAAGCTGTCCCTGGTGTCAAATTATGCAGTTACCCTCTCCATAGCGCCGGCACCTCATCACCTTCAGGTATGTCTCCACCTTGTGCAGGTCCTTCTTGAAGCAGGAGAGCAAGCCGTAGTTCTGCAGCAGTGCATCCTCACTGCGCAGGTGGATGTCAAATTTCTCATAAGTGGCTTTGAGGATCTGGGGACCCCGTGGGCTTCGGTCCTGAAGCTCCTGCAAGAGGATTGAGAGGTGTTGGAGGAGCTGGTGGGGGCCATCACACAATAACCTCATGTAGTGCTCCAGTCTGGGACAGAGTGGCTGTGAACAGCCCTGAGAATACTGGTTGACAGCAGCTGAACATGAGTTCATGTGTGCCCAGGTGGGCAAGAAGGCAATGCCACCTGGCTTGCATTTAGCCATGGTGTGTCCAGCAAACCAGGACAGTGAGGGTCCGGCTGTCCTAGGCACTGCTGGGATACCTCCAGTCCCGGGGGCAGTTGTAGGCCCCTCCTGACAAGAAAGACATTGAGGTGCTTGAGCATGTCCAGAGATGGGAACAGAGCTGAGGAAGGATCTGGAGCACCAGGAGCAGCTGAAGTAGCTGGGGGGCTCAGACTAGAGAAAAGGCTCTGGGTGGACATTCTCACTCTCTCTAACTCCCTGATAGGAGGGTGGAGCTAGGTGGGGGCCAAGCTCTGTTCCCAAGGAACAAGTTACAGGACAACAGGACATAACCTTAAGCTGCGCCAGAGGTGTTTCACGTTGGACATCAGGAAGAATTTCTTCACGGAAAAGACTGTTAAATATTGGAAAGCACTGGGAGGTGGTGAAGTCACTGCACCTGGAGGTGTTCAGGGAATGGCTGGACATGGCACTCAGTCCACTGGTTTGGTTGACAAAGCAATGGTCAGTCTTGGACTTTGTGATCTTGGAGGTCTTTCCCCACCTCAGTAATTCTATGATCTTCCTGTGGCCCAGTGCCACAGCTCTCATTGAACTTTAAATGAGGTCAGGGGTTTCTCCCTCCAGTCTTAAAGCGTATTTCAAACATATTTTTTAGTATATGTGTTTGCAGGAAGAGCAGTGATGCAGGGGTGATGCTACAGTGAGAAGGCAGCTGCGCACAGGGCTGCAGGCAGGGAGGGGTGTGTCTTTGGGGTCTTAACATAAAGGGACAGTTGCAGGGGCTCTCTGTACCTCTTCCAGTCGAGGAGACAGGGAACCAGGCAAATAATTCTCTCTTTCCTCACACTTTGCCAGCAAACAAAGCTCTAACCCAGATCCAAACCATGTACATCTAGAGTTGAGAGCTGCACTTCTCCTGCTATGCTGTGGTCACCAGCTGCCACAGGAAAGTTTTGGTTAAAGAAAAGGTGAAATATGGGTGAAATATGATTGTTTGGTTGGTTTCTGTGTACCATTTCCTAATGCCCAAGCACATTCTGAATGGGGACCAAAATCATAGAATCGTGAAATCAGAGATTGGTTTTGTTTGGAAGGGACCTTAAAGACTATCTCATTTGAAGCCCCCTGCCATGGGGGCACACCTTCCACTAGACCAGGTTGCTCCAAGCCCCATCCAACTTGGCCCTGAACACTTTTAAGGATGGAGCAGCCACAGCTTCTCTGGGCAACCTGTGCCATGGCCCCACTACCCTCATAGTAAAGAATTTCTCAACCCACACAAAAATCTGGACGTGGTACTGATACCTATCCCTACTTTCCCCTGCTGAAGTGCCAGGAAAGAAGGTCTCTGAGCCTGACTTACAGAGTAATTTTAATGCTGGAAGATGTAAACAATATTCCAGACTCATAATCCACAGCTGCAGATCTCAGAGCTCTAGCTACAGCATAAACCTGCCAGATAAACTTAATAAAGAGAATAAACATAACTCAAAAGATGTCCTGGCAGGTCATGCACAACTTCATTCAAAGCAAAAATGAAGTAGATTATAAAGGGGACTTAGAGTAAAGGTAGAGAGTAACTTTTTACATGGACAAATAGAGACAGGAAAAGGGGGAATGGTTTTTACTAAAAGAGGATAGATTTAGATTCCCTATGAGGATGGTGATACCCTGGCACAGATTGTCCAGAGTACCTGTGGCTGCCCCATCCCTGGAAGTGTTCAAAGCCAGGTTGGACAGAACTTGGAGCAACCTGGTCTGCTGGAAGGTGTCCATGCCTATGGCGTGGGGTTGGAACAAGATAAACTTTAAGGTCACTTAAACCAGACCATTCTTTGAATCTGTGATCAGTTCTTCCTTGAAGATGATTACCCCTCAGTCTTTAGCTCCTTGGAAGCTGTAATAATGTATGAGGGAAACATCAGGGTGCAAGTTTCCATTTGTACACAGATGTTTTATAAAATGTTGTGGATCATCACAAAATTTGCCACATTTCAAAGTATTTTGCATGGAGAAGTAGCAACAGCATTTTGCATTTTGCATTTTGCTGTTAGTACAACTGAATTTTTTTTTTGTTGCTGCGTTTGGGAAGACTTTGGGTATGAATTGTTGTGATTCCTGATTCAGTAGTGCTTTGCAATAGGTATTAACATCTGTTCTGTGTTTTCTTACCCTCTCTAGCAATGAAACTCAATATGCAGTACCATGATCTCATTATCTAAAGGTAAACAAAGTCCTAAGGATGGCACTGGTCTTCAGAGTGGAAGGTGGTGAGATTTCTCAGTATCTTTGGATCCATGAGAGCTGAGTTTCCTCTGTCTGGGAGAACTCTTCAATTCTATAGTCATGGTACATGCTGCAACTTACCCTCATCAGAGCTTGGATCCCTTCTTCCAGGTCCTTTAGTTTTTCATACGCTCTGTCTGAGGTGCCAAAAACCAGATTGTTTGTGAACATTTTGCTTAAGTACTGCATTGGGGTCAACCAGGACTGGATGAGAACCAGGGAAAACTGAAGAAGCTCCATGTCCTGAAATTAAGACAAGAAAGGGTCAAAGCTGTGCAGGGTTGTTTGATAGCATGTCCTGCACCCTTTTTTAACAACTGGAGGCTTGCCACCACTCCTACAGCTTCAGCAGACATGAAGTTTTCATGCTGGGAAGCACTACCCAGACCTGTGTCCTGTGCTTTTCTTAAGCTTGGGGAAGGAACATGATTTACAGTGTAGACCAGAAAAGTATTTCTTTAGTTATGCTTGGTTCAAGTAATCAAAAAAGGAGAGAGATGAAACACCCAAGGGTTCACAGATGAAAACTCGCTGTTCCTGCAGTGACCCACAGCTGAGCTCTTCAGGCAGGTCTGTGCTTGCTCTGACAGTGAAAAAAACTTACTGATTTCTGCTGGGCATCATCCTTCTTCATGGGAGCAGGGATGGTTTCCGAGTAACAAATTGCTACCTGGGAATTCTTGTTTGTGTGTCTTTGGTCCTCTGGAATATAGGTGCGTTCCTATGGAGACATCCCAAATACACTCAGATCTATTGCCTGTGTTCTGGAGAAGACCTCAGACACTTCCTAAGCTGTTCCAAATGGTTACTCTATGCAAGAAATGAATGTGAGACATGAGGTGCCTTTGGACAGGGATGGTAGGTAGGAAGCAGGAGAATTATGTTGGCACAATAGTCACTGGGCCTTAAGGTCTTCCTCCCACGATGCTGAGGTGAGCACAAACCACATTTGAACTAGGTTCTCCCAAGGAGTAAATGACTCCAAAGGATTGATCTTGACAAAGTGACAGCTCATGCCAGCTCCTGTCAGCAGAAGAAACTAGATAGTTTTAAGCATTCAGACTCTCTCAGGGACAGAGTTGACCAACACAGGAAAGTCTTGTCACATATCTGTGCCATGTCCCAGCTGATCCTATGCAGCCATGGTACTGAGAAGGGGGATGTGCAGGATCAGACTAGGGGGACAGAGGGCTGAGAGGAGGAAACAGGGTTCAGTCTGATGGGACGTAACCTGTGCTATCCTGTTAACACCCTCTCCTCATCGAAAGAGGACAAAGGAGACACCACCAGTTGAAAGGTGTCTGTTACACAGTCCTGAAACCATGAAGCTAAAGTGGAGGAGATGACCAGAGGCCACATCACTTACAAACTCCTTGTATATCTCGGCAGCCAGGAGGTGAAGGTGCTGAGCCCTCAGCACAGCGTTGGCAAACAGGCTGGAAAGGGGTATGGCTGGGAAGGTGGCAGCTTGTTGTGGCCACTGCAGTCCCAGAGTGATCATGGCAATGGCGAGAGGAGAGAACCATGATCCTGCAGCAAAGCACAGTGGAAGGTGTTAGTAGTCCTCAGGAAACCAGGTTGACAAGGGAGTGGCACATGGGAATTAATTCCCAGTCTCTTCTCTCCGTGCTGGCTGAAGGCTTTTCTTCCTTGGTGGCAGTAGGCATGAAGAGCAAGCTTAGCCTTCTCCAAAATTCTTTGAAACCCTTTTACCAAGACCTACCCCCACCATGAGCTAGTTCTTCTCCTAGTGTTACCAGCAGTGTCTTCCTGGGTGGAGTAATGGTTGCTCCATGAAAACTAGTGTGTGTCCCAATGTTATTGCCTGATACACCCATGGTTTTCCTTTTCTCATGAGTCCTTGCCCATGTGAAAAGAGCATGGTGCTCTGATTACATGAGCAAGCAGTGGATGATGGGTGCCAGGTGAGGACCTGGGAGCACCTGATTGTAGCCATAGTTTATGCTGTACTGCTGCTGTGATGCTGGCTGTCTGCCTCACTGGGGTGAGAGATGGTGACATTACCTGTGCTATGACTGGCTCTCTGGGATATGACTGCTGAATTGGGTGATCTTTTTCAACTGTAAATGTTTTCAGCCTGTGACATCTGACTCACACTGGTGTCTGTCTGCTGCAAAGACCACAAATTTAATCTCAGACAAATACCCCTTGGAGGAGAAATGCTCTAGAGCCTGTAGGGCTTGGCCTGTTTAGGCTAAAGATTAATTCGTGAATTAAAGGCACATTGCAGGGAAAGGTATTCTTTTTCATTGGTTTATAAATTGCCATACTTTAAGTTAGAGCTATCACAGAGTGTGTGTATCCCACCACACACCACCCCATCATCTCTCTCCCTATGCACATGGCAGCACTGACAAATCCTTTAAAACTGTAATAAAAAGTACCTGGAGCCATTTCTGCCTGGTGAGTTGCTCAGGTGTTGCTTGACAGTGAATATTTCCTCCTTTCATCTGGCAAGGGGGAACTGTTGAGCCACCTTTTATATAGCAGGGGTCTGTTTAAAATGGATCTGTGTACCTATGATCACAACAACTCTGCGTCTTTTCCGTGCATAAATGCACAGGTGTTACAGTGGTGGCACCTCATTGTAGTCATTTATACACAAATGTAGAAGCTGGGAAGGTTGTTTGCCTCAGGATAAAATCAGTGCTCAATGATTTCACCATATCCTGTTGTTTATCACAAATAGAAGTTTCCTGGTCATTGGAATACCCATCCCAAGTCCCACCAATGCTTTTATATGGTGGAATTTGCTTTGTTCACTTGTTTTTACTGTCTGACTCTGCAGTCTTGGCTCACAATTCACAGGCCTGACTGACCAGTTTGAGAGATTTCTGACTTAAAGGAAATGGCAAGTTGTGCCAGGGGAGATTTAGTTGGATATGAGGGAAAACGGCTTCCTCAAAAGGGTTGTACAGCCCTGGCACAGGCTGCTCTGGGCAGTGGTGGAGTCCCCATTCCTGGAGGGACTCAGAAACTTTGTTGATGTGGCACTTGGAGACAGGTTAGTGGTGGGCTTGGCAGTGCTGGGAGAATAGTTTGACTAAGATCTCAGAGGGCTTTTCCAACCTAAACAGTTCTGTGATTCTATAATGTTTTCTCCTTTATTGTTAGTGGGGATAGAGCTGGATTGATGTTGTCAGATTAATCCTATTTCTTTCAATTTGTACCAAAATATAAAGTATTCAGCAAATAGTATTGCTGAGCTGGTTTGCTCTGGGTGTGACAAAGAACTGTCATGCCTTGGGATTGTTTGGATTCCAGCCTGCCCACTGCAAATCCAACTGCGAGAGCTCTGGGAGGTTTCTCTCATTCTCAGTCTCTGAGAAGATCTGATTATGAACATCTTCCTGCTCCTGAACAGATTAAGCAGAGGGCTGCTGTGTAAAGGAGGTAGAAGAGATAGGGAAGAGAAGACAGGGAAGAGAATCATAGAATCATGGGATGGTTTGGCTTGGAACGGACCTTAAAGCTCATCTCATTCCAAGCCCCTGCCATGGTGCACCTTATTTTAGACCAAGCTGCTCTGAGCCTAGTCCAGCCAGGCCTTGAAGAGGAAACGCCACAGCATACCTACACTTTATTTTGAGCAAAATTAAACAGAACCTCAGATGGGCAAATACAGGGTGGGTCTTAAAGGCCTTTTACTCCTCATTAGGCACAGATTATCCCAAACCACATTGGTTTGAACTTCCGTTGGGAGTTTATGGTCTGTTTCTTTCTGGACAAGTGGTGATTTGTCTTCCCCAGACCATGCATTTGCCATGCCTCCCAGTGTGGGTCCAGTTTCCAAAAGGCAGCATCAACCCTGGGGCAGCTGGAGCAGAGGGCGGAGAGGTGGTTAATAAACATACTGTGGAGAGCATGGTGTGTTCTGAAAAGCCCCTGGGGTGGAGATGTGGTGGTGTCACAATGTAAATGTCAGTCCTTGGAGAAGTGGGAATGGCTATCAGGTATCCTGTCACCCAATAGCCAGCAACATCTGGCTGTGTTTTTCTATTCCATATTATGTTTATGTATATCAATATTTGTCAGAGATGAGCACAGCAGCAGCACTTCAGCACAACCCACATGCTGCTGCCTGTGAATGATGATAATGTACCACTGCAGCACCTTGTACCCATGTCCTGCTGCTTCTTATTGTCACTGGCTGGCTCTCCAGTTTTGTTAGTGAAAGCTTGGTGCTAAACCAACATTTTTTATATTGTAGCCAAGCATGGGGATGCTGGGATGATCCGCCTGTACAATTCCCCTGAGGCTGGGCTGTCCCAAATAATTTCTGGGCATTAAGTGAACAAGAAGCATTGTAGGGAAGGCAGTGTGACTGAAATGTTGGGCTGGGCAAACACACACCACTGGCAAAACTAGTGGTTTTGCCTAAACCACTGCAAAACCACTGCTGCAAAAACTCCGAAATCTCAACTTAGCATTTTTCTAGATTTCAGACACAGGAATTTGCAACCTAAAGCAGTATCTCTTAAAAGCAACATGTAATTCTGTAATTTCCAAGTTCCTTTTATTTTTGAAAGAGAGAAAAACCCCACCTCTCTTTGACATTTTCACACATCCACCCACCTTACCCTGAGTATCAACAACTCTAACAAGTTTCACTAAAGAAGTGAAACAACTCTCCTTGCAGGTGCATGTGCTCCATGATTCCTAGGAATCCCCCATCATGGGGTGGCTGTGTGGAGAGGATCTTCCCAGCCTGACTGTAACTTCCAGCCCAACCTTCCTTACCTGGATCTTCTCGGGTAAGCACAGCTGGTAAATCCTGAAAAAGAAGCTACTGCCAGCCCACAGCCAAGGCTCTGCATATTGGAGGGCAACGACATGATTGACAGAGGATTGAAGTGGCAGTTGATACCTCTTCTAGCTCACTGCTCAGAAGGTAAATTCCTGATGGAATTTATGGGTTTTGCTTACTAGAGGTAGGACCGCACAATTTCACTGAATCCATTTGGAAAGATTTTAGAATCATAAATTCATAAAATGACCAGGATTGGAAGGGACCTTAAAAATCGTCTTGTTACAACCCCTTCCACTAGACCAGGTGGCTCCAAGCCCCACCCATTTTGACCTGGAACGCTTCCAGGGATAGGACAGCCACAGCTCCTCTGGCAAACCTCTGCCAGGGCCTCACCACCCTCACAGCCAAGAATTTCTTCCCAATATCTCACCTAACCCGACCCTCTGTCAGTGTGAAACCATTCCTTCCCCCTTGCTCTGTCTCTACACTGCCTTGTAAGTGGTCTCTCTCCATCTTCCTTGTAGACTCTTTTTAGCTAAAGAGGTCCAGGACTGCAACTCAGTCTATGCAAAACCAGCCACCTTGTTCAAGCAGCTCTGATTCCAGTTTCCAGCATGTGGAAATGTATTTTAGATTATTTTTCCTGAAAACCCTCCTGTTTTCTGTATCCATAAATGTTGGTTGGAGATTTAGCCTGGATCCTTACTAAACCAATCTAAAATATGCTGGTTTTCTGCTTTACCAGTCAGCTGGGACATCTACTGGTCATGTGCATCTGCCACATGGACCATTACCTCTCTTCCCTGCTTCTGCAATTGTTTTTCCATTATAATTACCTGTAAGAAAAATCATATATAAAGATGTGTGCAAAAGTAGTCAGTAAGACTGTATCTATGTGTCAGGGGGATGCTCAATATGGGCTTCAGGTGTTCATCACAGGACAAGGATTAATGAGAGAGAGTCTCATTTCTTCTTGTTTGGCCTCAGCTGTTTATTCTTTTCTTGTCTATGTTACATACACACAAACTACAAGAGCTACATACACTAATCTAGCAAGAGGAGAAATGGTGTGGAGAGGAATCTCTCCCACAACTTTAATATGTCTATTTGCCCAATAATCAAATGCCAAGTAACTTATTTTTCTTATGGCCCAATGACCTGACACTTGGGAACTGGCATGTGGCCTCCACTATCCAATCACTCCAGACTACTCAAAAACCCTTAGAAGAAGATGATGAAGGAGAAGGAAGGGATACAACAAGAAGGGCAATGCCCTAGATCCTCCATGTTGTATCTTGTCCTGGGGTGACTTTATGATGTTTGTATCCCCAGTTGCCTGTTCCGTTTATGCTGGATATTAAGTTCTGTACCTTTAAGACCGGAGAGTAGAGCAAGGGGAAGAAGAAGCATGCAGTTTGTGTTCAGAAACTGTACTCACTCCCCTGCATTCTTCTCCGGACTGTGTTGTCTGCAGCATGGACAGACAGCAGGACAGAGCTCTCCTTTGCTGTTAGCTTTTAGCTAGCTGAGGCAGAAAAGTTCCCCAGACTGTCTTTTTTCCTCCTTTTTCCTTGAATCTGTCCAAACCTGCTCTGGACTGAAAACCCAGAAAAACACTGGGAGCTCACACCTGTGGCCCACTGGGGCCTGGGCCTTGGCACTTTCCAGCGCCAGAGGGACTGATAAGAGACTGAGTGAGCTGAACTACACCCCACAACACAGACTTTTCTGGGCTTGCCATCTCTTTGAACAGCAAGAAGTTTCATTGTTTAATACTGTTCAATTTCTGTTAAATAAACAGGGGTTTTTGCCCACTTTTCTCCAATGAAATCTTTTCCCAACCCAGTTGGGGGAGAGGCGCTTGAATTTGCTTTCTGGAGGGACCTCATTTTGGAGATTTTCTCACAAATTTACCCTAAACCAGGACAAATACATATCTCACATACCAATGTAACTAAAACTTCAAACTTTAACTTTTCCACCCTGTGACTTAACACATTTCCTATCAAACTTACATACCTACACTATTAGATATTATTATTCTACTTAACTTTAGAAGCTTTCTCCATGGTTTTAAACTAAACTCTGTCTTCTCCTGAGTGACAGAGCCTGTCAGCACACTGATTCCAACATCTATGAAGTACAATTTCTGCATGGCTAGCTTGAGGGTGCAGCCCTGGAACCAGATAAAGGAATTTCAGATCCCAGGAATAATCCCTACCCATTTCCTGAGGAATGTCATGATCACTGCCCATGCCTCAGTTTCTCCATTAGTAAAATGATGGTCCTGACACTCATTAGCAACACAGCTAGAAAACAGGTAATAATTGCAGAGACACAGGTAGATTAAAAATAAATCTCATCACTGTTCTGCTGAAAACAAAGCAAAGCCAGTCAATTTAGCCCCTTTCAAGTAATTTTAAAAAAAACAAAAAAAAAGAAAAGAAAAAAAAGTATTTTAAAATTGAATGCAGCAACAACAAGTTGTCCAGGAGCAGACAGCAGTAGGAAATAAAAACAGATACTGGGAAGAGTCATTCATTCCCATTTTTTCAGTCTCTCTGCCCACCAGTAGATCTGACACCATCATGTGTCTCCCAGCATGAGCTGCCACTCAGGAACCATCAGCTTTAAATTTCCTGGGGTGAATTTCTTGGTCAGTGCCTCTCCAAATGAATGCACTGTCCTATGGGATGCCAATGGGATGGTGTCCTGGTTTTAAGCAAATTTGGGGACTCTCCAGAATGGGGTCTCTCCAGAAAGCAAATTCAAGCGATTCCTCCCCCAATTGGTTTGGGATAAGATTTCCTTGAAGAAAAGTGGAAAAAACCTGTTTATTTAACAAACAAAGTATCCACAAGCATAAAAATGGAATAATATTAAACAATAAAACCTCTCACTGGTCAAAGAAATGGCAAGTCCAGAAAAGTCCTTGTTGTGGGGTATAGCTTGGCACACTCGGTCTCTTATCAGTCCTGGTGGCACTGGAAAGTGCTGAGGACCAGGTCCCCATGGGCCACAGTTGTGAGCTCCCAGTGTTTTTCTGGGTTTTCAGTCCAGAGCAAGAAAAAAAGAAATACCATAGTCCAGGGAACTTCCCTGCCTCAGCTAGCTAAAAACTAACTAATGGCAAAGGAGAGCTCTGTCTTGCTGTCTGTTCATGCTGCAGACGACACGGGCTGGGGGAAGATGTGGGGGAGTGAGAGCTGCTTCTGCAAACAAACTGCGGCTTCTTCTTTCTCTTCTCTGCTCTCAGAACCAGTCTTAAAGGTGCAGAACTTAATATGTAACATAAACAGAACAGGCAATTGGGGATACAAGCATCATAAAGTCACCCCAGGACACCAATGAAAATCACTCCAAAACTGGCTTCAGCACCCCCAGAACTCCCCAAAATAAGCAGAAAAACTCCCAAAATGGCCCAAGATCAATCTAAAAACCATCCAAATCACTCAAAATCACCCCAAAATCTGATTTGGCACACCCAGAAACCCCAAAATTGCCCCCAAACTCCCCAGATAACCCAAAATCACCATAAAATCAGCTTCAGCCCCCACAAAGATCCGCCCAAATGCTCCCAAAATTCCCTAAAAACACCCCAAAATCAGCATTGGCACCCCCAGAATCCCACAAAAGCACCCTAAAACCCCCTAAATCGCACCAAATACCTTAAAATCACTCCAAAACCCCACAAAACAACCCAAGATCACCCCAAAAATACCCAAAACCACCTGAAATCATCCAAAAATCAACTTCAGGCCCCCACAAAGACTGAAAATTCTCACCGATTACCCAAAATTCAGAACAAAATTGGCTTCAGCACCCCACAAAACTCCCAAAATTGACCCAGAAACACCATAAAAATCACTTCAGAATAATCCCCCCAACCCCTCAAAATCACACTAGAGTATCCCCAAAATTGCCTAACATCCTCACAAAATTGGCATCAGTTCCCACAACAACCCACAAATCGCCAGAAACGCCCCGAACTGTCCCAAGATCACCCAAAAAACCCTCCAAAGTCACCTGACATCACTCCTAAATCACCTACAGCACCTTCAAAACTCCAAAAATCTCCCCAACAAAACCCTATAAAACCCCCAAATCACCTGGAATCACCCAAAAATGGCTTCAACCCCAGAAAGACCCATACAATTGCCTCAAAATCCCTCCAAAATCACCCAAAATCAACCCCAGCATCAGCTTTAGCACTGCTACACAGCCAAAAATCACCCCCCAAATCCCTCAAACCAACCGAAATTACCCCAAAATTGGCATCGGCGCCCTCAATCCCCCCAAGTCACTCCAAAAGCCACCAAAACTGCCCCAAAGTTACCCCAAAACCACCTGAAATCACCCCAAATCACCCCAAACTCAGCTACAACACCCACAAAACCAAAAAAATCACCCAAAAAAGTCACCTAAAAACCCAAAATTCACTCAAAATCACCCAAGAACCAGCTTCAGCACACCCAAAGACCCCTAACATCGACCTCCAAATCTCCCAACATCATGCAAAATCACCACGAGATCAGCTTCAGCACACCCCAAAATCTCAAAAAATTTCCAATTCACCCCAAAATACCCCAAAGTCACACAAAATCTACCCAAAACTTGACAACGGCACAACCGAAACCCCCATAAAATCACCTCAAAACCCCACAAAATCACCCCCAAAATTGTCCTAAATTCCCCAGAAGTTACTATAAAATCCCCCCAAACCAACCTAAATCACCCTAAAATTGGATTCAGCACTCCCAACCCCCCCCCAAACAGCCCCAAGTCACTCAAAATTGGCGCAAAAAATTACCCCAAAATCACTTCAATTCACTCCATTATCAGCTCCAGCACCTCAAAAAAAAAAAGTAATAATGTCCTAAAAATAATCCCAAAAAATCCCCAAATTAGCTGGCAAAATGCCCAAAATCTCTAGCAATCACCCCAAAATTTGCATCAACACACCCAAAAACCCTCAAAATCACACCAAAATACCCCCAAAATCACGCAAAATCACCCAAAATCGTCCCCAAATCAGCATCAACTCCCACAGCTACCTGCAAATCATGCCAAAAGACCCCAAACTGCCCAACTATCACCCCAAAACCCCACAAAACCACACCAAAATTGGCTTTAGCACCTCCAAAATGCCAAAAATCACACCCCAAATGACTTCAAATCATCCAAAAATCATCTTCAGTCCTCACAAAGATCCCCAAACCATCCAAAGTCACCTGAAATTAACAAAAGAATCAGCTTCTACACCCCACAAAGCCCCCAAAATTGCCCCAAAAAGCCTTCAAAATCACCCTAGAACCACCCCAAAAAAACCCCACAAAATCACCTAAATTCAACACAAATTGGCTTTGTGCTTTGTGCTCAACCTCAAAATCGCCCAAAATTGCCACAAGAAATGCCCAAAATAACCAAAATCACTCCAAAATACTCTTAGGCACTCCTAAAATGGCTCAGAAAATCTCCCTTAAAATCACCCCAGAATTGGCTTTGACACCTGCAAAAGTCCATAAAATTGCCCCAAAAATCACCCCCAAAATAGCCCATTCATTGACCCAATAAATCTCAAAAATTACCCCAAATCACCCCAAAATAAGCTACAAATCACCTGTATAATCACCCTGAAATTGGCTATGGCACCCCCAAAAGCCCCTAAAATTGCTCCCAAAATTGCTCGGAAAATCATCCTAGAACCTTCATTTAAAAACACCAAAATCACATGAATTCAATCCTAAATTTGCTTTGGCATGCTCAAAATTGCCCCTAAAATCATCTCCAAAACCACCCAAGAATTCATCCCAAAAAACCCCCAATATCACCTGAAATCACCCAAAAATGGGCTTTGGCACGCCCAAATGCCCCATCAAAATTCCCCCTAAAATCACCCCAAAATTGTCTTTGGCTTCTCCAAAAGCCCTCAAAATAACCCCCAAAATCACCCCGAAAGTCACACAAGGATCTCCCAAAGAGACTTGTCAAAAGTCACCCAAAATCTGCTTTGGCTCCCCAGAAAGCTTCCAAATATGCCCCAAAAATCACCCACAAAATCACCCAAGAATTGCCCCTTAAAAAAACCAAAATCACTTGAAATCACCTCAAAATAGGCTTAAGCACTCCTAAAATCGACCTGAAAATAGCCCCTAAAATCATCTGTAAATTTGCTTTGGCATACCCCAAAGCCCACAAAACAGCAGGGTGTGTGTTCGTAGTTTGATGGGTGCAGCTGAAATTGTAGGCAGCAAAGAGCTTTCTCAGTGGGCACATTTGTGAGCTCTGTTTATGGCAGATGTTTTTGAGTTTGTTATAGGACTCTGCGAAAATGAAAAGGTTTGTTAGGGCAGAGGATTTCATGTTGCCCTTTGAGTGTGGTGCAAAGAAGTGTGCGCCCTTGGAGGCGGAAGATCAGGGAAATCTTTTTCTTCTGACACAATTGATTTGAGAGCAGGGGCGTTTCCGATGTAGCTCTGTCCTGGTGGCGGTTTCGAGCTGGCCTCGGTGAGCTTCCTTCTTTTCCCAGTCGACATCGCCATCGTGTGGGGTTTTTTATGAGCTCATGACAAAGTGAAGCGCTTTTCTGTCCCGGCCCCTTTAGTGCGGAGGAAGAGCCAGGGTGAGCTCCGCTGGGAATACTGGCTCTTGGAGACTGACAGGATGTGATCCTGCATATAGTGGAGAAGGAAGAGGGATTGGTTCATTGTGGGCTGTGCGGTTGATAGGCTGCTAAAGAAGAGGCAGTTGGAGCATAGCCTCTTCTTTTCTGCACAATCAATTGCTCAACATGTAACCTGCACATGCAGAACTGCATCCACCTCCCTGGAGATACGCAATTTTGCTCAAGCTCTATGTACTATCTTACACTTTTGCAGATCCCAAACCCCTTCAAAACGTCCATCAGTTACTCACAAAGAAAGAGTCCTAGAACAAAAAGCTGGTGCTGGCCTTTATAATCTCTTTGCAGTCTGTAAACTCTATGAAACACACCAGTGATTCATGTGTTCTTTCTCAACTATATAGATAGCACCAGCACATTCTTTCAAGAGGCAGAACCCATCGTTACAGAGAAACTTTTCCACCTGCAGTTCTGACTGAGAGATGTGCCAGGGCAGAAGGCATTTGCTGACCTACTCTCTTTCCCTATGCAACCCAGTATTCACAGCACAGTCATTTTCAAACACCTGCAGTGCCAGTGTGTCCAAGCAGATAGAGATCACAGAGATGGAAGTGTCAAGACAGAAGATGTTATTAAAGTACCTTCTTCTTATAACAGCCTTTAAATTGTACGCAGCACCCTATTACTCTCTATCTTCTTTCCCAGATAGACCTGCTGTCACTTTTTTCGCTCTCACCTCTTTGTTGAAAACATCTAGCAGTTACTCTCACAGAAAAAGGCAGTACAGGGCTGCACCTTAAGTGTGCTCCACGTGAGCCATATCAAACTTACCAGTGGACTCTGGCCTTCCTAACTCCACTGTCTCTACCATTGTGTTCTCTGGATCTCAGAGACTAAAGGCAGGAGCAAAGGTTTCCACTGACAGGAAACTTGGATTTGCATCACATTCAAGGGTCAATGTTCTTTCTTGTAAAACCTATAAAATACTGTCATATTGCCTTGCCCTCTCTCTACACGGTCCTTGGCTTGAAAGACTGCAGCGCACACTACAACCTTGCAAGGACTAAAGATCCTTATGAAGTTGTGTGGCAGCAAAAATTGAGACAGGGAAAAGCATCTGCTTCATGTCCCCCTTCATCTCCCAGATTGTGGTGCTGTGTTAAAAGTCTTTCACACAGAACAAATAATGCAGCAAAAGTGCTTCTGTCCTGCCTTCTTTCGCTACACAAGATCTCCATGCACAGTTCGGAATCTGAGAAATGGAAAGTGTCATTGTACCTCTAGCTGAGGAAAAACTACGCACAGCACACAGTGCTTGTGTTCAGTGTACTTGCAACAAAGTGGCAGAACTGAATGCCTTCTCTGTGCTTAAGTTCTGTGTGGATCACAGAAGGTGAAGAATGAAGTGTCAGAGTAGCAGGTTTCCATTCAGAGAAAAGTAGAAGTCCTGTAGCAGCTTGTTCTCATAAGAGTCAGGTGAGAATACGCTTGTAATAATGGGATTTGATAAAAAACCACGAGGATAAGCACCTTACTGTTGCAAAAGCTATGCCTTACTGCTGCAAGGATAAGAAACTTCGCTGTTGCAAAGGCTATGCAACTTTGAGGCATGTGCCAGAGCTGAAGGCGTTCACCAAGTACTCCTTTTCCAAGCAGCCCTCAAACAATGAAAACCACTCTGGTGCTCAATACTCTCCTTCTCAGATAGAGGTGTCATCCCATTCTTAACTCTCAAAACTCTTTGGGTGATTTTCAGCAGCTGCTTCCATAGCAAAAGGCTATAGAAGTAGAAGCCAGTGCAGGACAGCACCTTTCCCCTTGGGCCATGTAAAGCAAATCACACTCTGGTGCACTCTGTACTTCTCAGCCTTCTCTGATGATGCTAGCATCGCATCCTCTAGATCACAGAGTCTACATGAAGGATAAATAGTATATGCAGAGAGCTGGAAAAGGAATAGGTAGCAGCTCAAGGAAGCCACCAGTGAACATCTTCCAAATAGCTACCATGGTAGCTCCAATAGCTACCATGAATTCAGCAAATGGGAGAGTGAAAGACACGTTCCTCTTGCATTCTGAAAGTTTAACACACAAATCTGGCCCTAAGAGGCCTTGTTGTTTGCCTTTGCCAAGTGGATGCGCTTTCAGATTCCTGAAGGCAAATTGAAATCTGCTTCTCTCACAGAACACTGCGCCAACGGCCAAGAACTCCAGCACAATGCCTCTACTGAAAGATGCTTGGGTCATGCACTTATGTTCACAGCACTACATAGCCCATGTATTCTGCCTCACTTAGAATGGAAGTGAAAAGCTTTACCATTGTGTCGCATACAGAGAAACTGCGCCAGGACAATACATTTGTCAGCACCATGCCTCTGCATTCTGTGCCAACATGCATTTGCACCACATTCAAGCAGCACAGCTCTTTCCTGCGCAACGGGCCATATGCTTTCAGATGCCTGTGCTCTCTGCACTGTCCCTGTCAGCTGGAAGGAGAACCACTGCCCACATGGAGCTTGGCAAGGATGAAAGATGTGCAGAAGCATCTGGCACAGCAAAATGGGCCAAGAAAAAGCGCGTTCTTCATGTGTGTTTTTGTCACCCACATTGTGGTGCTGTCTTGAAAGTCTTGTGCACAGAAGCACTCCTGCAGCAAAAACACTTCTCTGCAGCCTTCTTGCACTGCGCAAGTGCTGCACAAAACACTTGCATAATGCCAAGCACCAAAAGTGTCTCTGCAGCTTGACCTGAGGAAAAATCGAGCTCAACATGCAATGCTTGTGTGCAGCACATGCCTTGCAAAGCGGCAAAGATGAATTCCACGGCTGCTGAAGCAGCTAGAGCACCAAAATGTGGGAGGTGTGCAATCAAGTGCAAAAGGCAGCAACAGCTCCTTCTCCGTCAGACACAGCTGGGAATGTGCTTGCTGCTTGCAAATGGCACGCGCAGCAGTGGCACTTCATCACAGAACGTGCAGATGAACACTTTTTCACACATTGACCATGCGCAGCACAAGGTATTCTTCAAGTGCATCTTTCTGCAAACAGCCTTGAAGCAGTGCATGGCATTACAGCTCCACACTCTCCTTCTCGGAAAAAGCTGCCATTCCCATTCTTCTCTCTTCCAGTTCTCTGGGCAACTTGCAGCAGCTTCTCCTGGGGCAAAAAGGCTGTAGGAAGTGTTTTCCAAGAAGTAGGTAGGAGCACTCGCTTAAATGTTTCCACACAAAAGCAAATGTGAATTCGGCAGGCGGAAGAGCTCTAGACACGATCCTCTTGCACTTTGGAAGCTTCGCACACAAGCCTGCTGCTGAGTGGCTTAGCCTTTCGCCAGCGCTGGCGCTTTCCGCTGTCCCAGACGTGAATCCGCTGGCGCTTCATGCGCTTCTCGCTGTACCGGCAAACAAGCGCCTCAGTGCGGCTGCTTCTGCCGAAAGACACGCGGCTCTGGCGGCTGCTGGCAAAGGGCTGCCTAGCGCCAGCTACTGCGTCTCTTGCTGCAAATGAACGCGGAAAGCTTTTACACTGCTTGGCGCACGCTGAAACTGCCTCAGAACAACACTTTTGTCAGCACCATGCCTCTGCATTCTGTGCCAACATGCATTTGCAGCACTTTCACGCGGCACAGCTCTTTCTTGCACTTTCTGCTCTCAGACGTCTGTGCTGTCCTTTTAATAAACGCTGGGGAAAAAATAAGTCCAAACTGTCCCGTTATGTACTTCCTTGTGACTAACCTGTTCAGAAGGAAGGAAGTGCATGTTGGACATGCTGATATTGTACAATTTATTCATTGTAGAAGCTAAAAAGTTTCACTGTTCATCGAAGTATTTCGCTGAATAGAATCTCCCGACTCCTATTTTTTGTTTAACGTGGCAGTACATTCTCCCTTTGCAGTTAATCTGTGTCTATTAAATACCAGTGGGCCAGAATCAAGCATATTATAACCAAATAAACTTTTGTTTATGCCAGGGGAATTACCAAAGTTCTACGTTTATTGCTTACAACATTCTTTACTACATTGGTCAGCAGAAAAGTGTGCTTGCTTTCTAAGAATGTTGAGTGCAGGTCCTTTTTTATTTTATTTTCAGTTTATCATGCTTTTAAAATTTCTCAGAATGAGTATGTGAGATGATAGATGCCACAGTCTTGTTGGATACCACTTCTGGCTTTGGGCAATATGTTCAGATATTATATCTTTATGTTCTTG
>VWYI01007359.1:269536-285555 GCA_013399455.1 Anthoscopus minutus | reverse complement strand
CAGCGGCGGGTGGGGCCCGCCGGGCACGGGCGGTTCCGGGGCGGTGGCAGCGGCGGCGCATGGCGGCGCTTCCGCTGCGGGCGCGGCGGCACCATGAACTACATGCCCGGCACGGCCAGCCTGATCCAGGACATCGACAGTGAGTGCGGCCGGGCCCCCGCCGCTCCGGGGCTGGCCCATCCCCTCCGTGCCCCGTCGGTGCCGCCCCGCCCTGGGGTCCGGACTCTCGCTCCCTCGGGTCCGGTCCCGCGGTTCCCCGTGCGGCGCCCGGACCCCTCTTCCGGTAGCGAGCAGCCCCCCACGGCCTCCGGCCCCGCGTGGTGCTGTCCCGGGCGGGGGTCCCGGAGCCCCGGGGGCCGTGGCCGACGCGCCGCTCTCGTTTCCCGCAGAGAAGCACCTGGTGCTGCTGCGGGACGGCCGGACGCTCATCGGGTACCTGCGCAGCATCGACCAGTTCGGTACGGCCGGGGCTGCGGGAGTGCGGGCAGGCCGTGAGGAGGAGGAGGGAGCCGCGGTGCGTGTTTCGAGTGTGATTGTGCTGGGGGTTAAACATCCGCCTCTGCGTCGTATTCTCCCGGATTTGGTGCTTCATGGAGGTTTCTCCCACACCTGGGAGCTCCCCCTCCCGCGATCGCATCCAGCGCTGACGCTCTGGCATCGTTTTTTGAGCAGAAGCAGCCGGGTGATGTTCATCCTCTAACCAATTGCTCGGTCCTTGCCCAGAACTTGGAGCGCCAATATCGCTGTCATCTCTCGTGGGCACGGGGGGCTCGGGGGGCTCAGCGCGGGGGTCTGAGCTCGCTGCCTGCTCTGCCCCGTGGGAGCTGAGCGTGGTGAGGTGGGCAGGGTCGGTGCTGAGCGTGCTGAGGTGGGAAGGGTCGGTGCTTCAGTGACTCAGCTCGCATCAGCCGCCGAGTGATAGAGAATCAGTGCTGGCACTTCTCTGGGGCTCTGCCTGATGGGACAGGGGCCACTGCTCAGCCACAATTGACAGTGAAACGTCGGTGGTTTTCTGTCTCTCTCGTTGCTGCAGCAAACTTGGTGTTGCACCAGACCGTGGAGCGTATCCACGTGGGCAAGAAGTATGGAGACATCCCTCGGGGCATCTTCGTTGTGAGGGGCGAGAATGTGGTGCTGCTGGGGGAAATTGTAAGTGCATAGTTCCTGCTGCAGTCTGGGGCTGAGCTGGCAGTGGTTGTGGTTTGTCTGTCTGTCTGCTGGGAAATATGGTTGCTGTTCTGTTTGGCCGGAACTGGAGCCACCTCCAGGGCCAGTTCAGGCTGAACCATCACAGAAACGCCAACCTGCAGGGCAGGGGCGACTCCTGTTAGTGCAGCCACTCTGGGATGACACTAGAGATGAAGAACAATGCAGAGGGAGCTGTGGGGAAGCTCCTGCTTGTGTGGTATTGCTGGAGGGTGTCATTGCTGGCTGCCTGTTACCTCCCTGCTAGCTCTGCGCCAGGGGACAGCATCTGGGTGGGCTCAGGAGGAGCTGAGCACCGTTTGCTTTGGGGTCCCTAGGAGTCCCTTCCCAGGGCTGTGCTGGAGATCCTTGCCCACGTCCCTTCCCCTCGGAGCTTTCAGCACCTCTGTTTTCTGTCACCCCCACCTTTGCTGGGGGTGTGTGTGGGCACAGGTGCCCTGCAGTCCAGGGATGCTGTGCAGAGCTGAAGGGGTCGTTTCTCCTGCAGGACCTGGAGAAGGAGAGCGACACACCTCTGCAGCAGGTGTCCATCGAGGAGATCCTGGAGGAGCAGCGGGTGGAGCAGCAGGCCAAGCAGGAATCGGAGAAGCTGAAGGTGCAGGCGCTGAAGGAGCGGGGCCTCTCGGTCCCGCGGGCCGACACGCTGGATGAGTACTGAGGCTGCTGCTCCTGTCCTGCAAGGAGCGAGGGCTGCTCCTGATCTGCCTGGGCAGGGACAGATTTCCCTTGGAAAGGCAGGCTTTCTTTTCAGATTGTATTTTCCATGGTGCTGGTAACTGTACACAAATCATGCCTTTAGTCTCCTGGAGAAGGAGATGAGGAGGGCCTAGCGCACTGGGAGTGCAAGCATTTGTGTTTGGGAGGCAAATCAGTGTTCCTTGGGTTTGTTTGCTTTTTCCTCCTCACATGACTCTGGGTGAGAGTTTTCCTTGACATGTAAATAAATCCTTGATCCTGCATTGATGGTTTTCCGGTATTCTGGTCCTGGCAGTTCCCCCTCTCTCAGGACGAGCCTCCCTCAGGCCAGCTCTTGTCCCTTCCGTGTGTCATGCAGGGACAGAGGGGACCCCTGGTCTAGCCATGGGTTGGGCTCGCTCCAAGGGAATGCTGGAGCCTGTGGCAGGATCCTGCTCTGGGAGGGGGAGTAGAACCTGGGTACCCCTCTACCCCTACCAAGACTGCCTGTACCCCTGAGCTAGGCTAATTACTAGCTGAACCCACTAATCACCTGCTGATGAAGAGCTGCTGCACCTGGGGCATGGCAGAACCTTGGCCTCCAGCCCCTCCTTACTCAGGAGGAGCTGCTGCAGCTGTGTCAGGTTGGAGAATCCTTTGTATCCGGTGTGTCCCGGCCCTTCCATAGGTAGGAGAGTCCTTGGCCTCAGGGCTGGCTTTGTGGAGCTGCCAGCCTCCAGGAGCCTCCTCAATGTGGTCATGGAAGGGCAAACCTCGGCAGGGACAATCCCTGTGGAGCCTCGGGCTGCTCCCCTGGGCAGTGTGAGTTCTTGGGTGAAGAGTCCATGCTGGAGGGACAGAGGACAAACTCAGCTCTGCTTGCAGAGCACAACTGTCCTGGAGAGCTGGCAGCTGTTGTGGCCAGTGCCAGCCCCCTCTCCCTGACCCAGGGACCACTCACTTTGGGGGGAAACATTTCTGCCCCATTGGGCTTGTGTGGGTGTTGTGGGTTTGGGTGTAGCAAAGGTGTAAACAAGGAAATGCCATTTCTTGTTCTAACAAAATTCAATAAAAAGCATTTATGGAGCTGGCTCCTATGGCTGGAATATATCTGGCAGGAGGGGATGGCTCTTTGGGGGTATTTTTGCTGTCCCTGTTTGTTTGGGAGGTGTTTTGGGGTGAGAAGGGATCAGGGCAGCGATGCCCAGAGTGGCTGGGGGGAAGCAAGGGCTGCCCAGCTCCTGTGGTGGGGTCCCAGCCCTCCAGCCCAGGGCTTTGTGGGGTGTAAGGAGCTGGTGGGGGTCAAGACATGGAGCTATTCTTGCTGCTCTTGAGCCCATTATCTTATCACAGTGTCGAGGGTGGCCTCTGTGGGCACCGGGGGCTGTGGTTTGTCTGCACTCTCCAAATACACCATGGGCAGCCTTGGGATGGGGGCCCCCCTGGCCGTGCTGCAGCAGGAGGGACAGGGCCAGCCTGACAGAACCTCCCTGCTCCAGCCACTGCAGTGGGAAGTGGGCTAGAAGAGGGGAATGCTCTCAAGGGTGGCTCAGATGTGCAAGGTGGGGGGCTCCAGGCAGCCTCAGGAATCGTTGGTCCCTCAGCCTTCAGGCCCTGGTGAATCTCCAGTGCCTTTGGTTGGCACCATTTTGGTTTTGTACATTTGTGAATGTTTGTACTTCAAGCCCTGCTAAGTGAATGCAGATGGAGCTGTGTGGTGACTTTGTGCAGGAGCCTGGGGGTGCCCTGGGGGGGCTGTGGGGCTGGGGTGTCCCAGTTGACCAGATCTCCCTGAGGGTTCTGGGTGCCTTTTGGGGTCTGTGTCCTGCTCAGGGGCAGGTCACCTGCTGCATTTCCTTGTGTGCTGTGGCACAGTGTGGCTGTGCCTGTGTCCCCTCCTGAGGGCACAGATGGGGTCCTGTCCCTCCAGCCCGCAGCCAAAGGGGCGGCTCTGCAAGGCTTGTTTTGGTTCTTCTCGCAAACAACTGCGTGTCCTTGTGCCGAGGCCTTGTGCTGGGAGCGCCTGCTCCATCTGGGATAACAGTGCTGGGTCGTTCCCTGGTGTCCCCCTGGCTCTCAGGGAGGGGCTGTGAGGGCTGGGGCAGTGCACAGTTCTGGGGCGTCTCTGGTGTCCTCGAGCACCCAGAGCTGTCAGTGCTCTGCCTGTGCTTGGCCAGAGCTCTGGGCTGGATGCTCCTGGCTGGGACTCAGGGAATTCAAACCCTCCTGGGTTTCCCTCCCCACTGTGTGCAGGGAAGTGGGAGGAGGTGGGTGAAGCCCAGAGATGGGGAGAGCTGTGCCATGACCCGGGAACCACACTTGTGGGAGCATGGCTGCAAAGAGGGGCTCCCAGGAGACGTTTTGGAAAGGGATAGTGCGGCTTCTGGCTTTCTCCTGGTCCCTCCAGCACCTCCTTGTACCCCCACATTGATGAGCTGAGTGTGAGGTGTTCTCTGGCACACAGTGAGAATGGCAGCCCTGGACACACAGAGGAACATCCCAGGGAGCAGCAGGACCTTTCTGCATGGCAAGTGGGACTTGAATCATCTCGGGAAAGCTGGGGACAGGTGGGGGGACACAAAGGGCTCCCCAGGGCTGCGCTGATGGTGCAGTGAGGGGGTGACGTCCCACTGGGCCAAGTTGTTGAAATGGGGGAGGAAGGTCAGGCTCCCTGCAGGGGCTGACGTCAAAGGAAGCAGCTGTAATTCACAGGTTCCTGGCGGTGCTGGTCTCCACACTGTAATTCATCCCAGAAATGTCATTTCAGCCTTGAGCGTTATCGCTGCTCTGCCGTGTCCCACTGCTGGGGCAGATAACAGAGCCTGGGGATAGGGGGCTGCCTGGGGCTGCCCCTCGCTTCCAGACCCAGGCTCAATGTATTTAATATTCAGCTTTCTATGGGCTCTCCTGGTTCATGTGCACGGTGTTTGCAGAGGCTCAGCCTGGCTCATTAGTCTATGATGGTTGTGCTTAACGATTATCCATCGTTATCCCTTATTATCCATTGTTACCCATCAAAGGTTGGACTCGATGACCTTGGAAGTCTTTTCCAGCCTTAATGATTGTGTGACTCTCTGAAAATCTGTTACCTGTCACAGCTGATGATTCATGCCATGGACCCCAGGTCCCGTAGGGTTTTTCCCTGGCAAGGGATCGCCAGCAAGGCACGGCAGGAGCTGGTGGGGGGCTCTGCCTCCCCTGCCTGCCCCTAGGAGCTGCAGGTGGCCGGGCCGTGGCTGGAGCTGCTGCCCTGTCCAGCACGCTGCCAGCCCCGTGCCCGGCGCTGCCCCGCGGCCCCGGCAAATGCGTGGGGAGCCGGGGCTGGCCTTGGCCCGCGGGGCCCAGCCCGAAATGACGCTCTTATCTCCCGGCTGACGGGGCAGAATCCTTCAGCCTCATGTACTTAAGGCCGTGCACGGCGGGCCCGGGTCAGAGCAGCACCCGGCGCAGCCACCGCAGCCACCGCCGCAGCCACCGCCCAGCCCACGGCTCTGACCCGCAGGGAGATGCTGCCAGCCACGTCCAAGCTCTGCGCTGCCATCTCCTACCGCCACCTGCGCAACATGACCGGTGAGTGCGGCCCCGGGCAGGGGCAGCTCCTGTCCGGCTGCCCGGGACAGGACGAGCCTGGAGCTCAGGGATGCTCTCCCCACTATCACAGGCAGAGTGGGAATTTCTGACAAAAAAAAAGTTTATTAGAGAAGCTCCTGTTGAGTCACAGGCTCTCAAAAGGACCCTCTTTCTTTCTAAACTCCCCAGGGTGCTGGCTGAGGTCTCAGGGACGCTCTCCCCATTCTGTAGCATGTTCGGTTCTGGGATTTACTGTCCCTGAAACCCTTTTTGCCACCAGATCTGTCACTGGGACCTGAGGGGCTGGCTCATATGCCTGTGACCAGCTCTGGGTCACACTCCCTCTGGCTGTGAGGGTTTTGTACCTCTGTGCTCCATTTCCATGCTATTTCCTGGGCACCTGCAGGATGCTCCTCAGTATTTTTACTGCTGCATGGCTCACAGCTGGAGCCAAGCTCAGGATTGCTTAGGACAACCTATGCCAGGGGAACGTAATGGCTGCCAGCTGCTCCCTGTGCCTGTAGGGATGCTGAGATGGTGACAAGCAGGGACTTTTCCATGTTGTGTGTTTAAATTAGGGAAAAGCCCACGGCAAGGCCTGGGTGACACACTCTCTCCCCCAGGTCTGAGGAGGAAAGCTGCCGTGGCCATCAGCCAGGAGCTGAGCAGGCTGGCCAGCCGCAGCCCAGGACCCAGCACCTGGATCCACCAGGTGCGCAGGAGAAGCTCCTTGCTCAGTAAGTGACGCCTGAGGGGTCTGTTCCTTTCTGCTGTGGGGAGATCGTCACAGGCCAGGGCTCCAGAGAGCAGCTGGGGAAAATCCTGCTTGAGTGGGCTATGCTTCTGCTGAACCAAAGGCAGAATGGGAACTGGGTTTAATCCACATCCCCTGGGTACAGAGAAGGGTATTTGGTGTAGATAAAGCTCATCTGGCACATTATGCTGCCCTTGCACTCAGCCCTGCCTTTGCCTGGTGCTGGCAGGCTCAAGGCTGGAGGAGAAACCCTTCAGTGAGATGGAAATGTCTTACATCAAGCAAGGAGAGGAAGCCCTGCAGAAATCCCTCAGAATCCTCGAGAACCAGGATGACTGGAAGACAGAGACGGTGGCGGTGGGTGCTCTGCCCTGTGGTGCTGCCCTGCAGCCGTCCTGTGAGCAGCTCTGGTGGTAATTCTGCCATCCCCTCCCCAGGGTAATGGAGATAAAGTGCTGAGCAAGGTGCTGCCGGACGTGGGGAAGGTGTTCCGGCTGGAGGTGGTGGTGGACCAGCCCCTGGACATGGTATACGGAGAGCTGGTGGACAACATGGAGCAGATGGGAGACTGGAACCCCAGCGTCAAAGAAGTCAGGGTAGGAGATGTGTCAGACCTGTCACGGCCTGTGCTCTGTTTCCTGCTGCAGGTGTAGAGGAGTTTTTGTGGTATCTGTGTTGCTGCTGCAGCAGAGGCGAGTCTGGAGCAGCTTGTGTGTGACTAATTCTGCAGGAAAGGCACTTTCCTGCAAGGAGCAGCCAGTTCTGCTGGAAATTGGGGCTGATCTGGGGAAGAAATAGCCCCAAGGCACAAGGAATGGGAGAAGCAGTAAGGGAATAGCTTTTCACTCAGGAAAGCAGTTCTGCACCTGGGAGTGAGCAAGTATTTGGAGTTATTGTCACTGTAAACACTAAGTCTTTGTCAGACACTGTATCTGAACGAACACCTTGGTAACCAAAGGCAGCTTTTAGCTGTGCTTACAGTAAACACTTGAAATGAAAGTTTTAATTCTAAACTGCAGATTCTGGAGAAGATTGGGAAGGACACGGTGATCACCCACGAGAAGGCGGCTGCGACCCCTGGGAACATTGTTGGGCCACGGGACTTTGTGAGCGTGCGGTGCTCCAGGAGACGCGGCTCCACCTGCGTCCTGGCCGGGATGTCCACGACCTACGGGGCCATGCCCGAGCAGGAGGGGTTCATAAGGTAACACCTGCTCAGTCCAGTTCTGCATGTGCAGGGAGGGAGCTTCCCACAGGGCAGCAAGGTTTTGTTATGGGCTCAGAGTCGCTGGGTATCTGTGGGCAGCAGGAGCTAGTGCAGGACCCCCAAAGTGCATTTTTGAGGCTGAAAAGTCCAAGTTTGGGTCTGACCTGGCCCCCCCCACCACCAGGGCTGAGAACGGTCCCACCTGCATGGTCCTGCGGCCGCTGCCCGGCAGCCCCTCCCGGACCAGGCTCACCTGGCTGCTCAGCATCGACCTCAAGGTACCTGGGGCTGGAGGCTGGGGGGAGCCAGGGGCTGGGGGAGGCACGTTCTGCTCACAGCCTGTGTCTGCTCCTCCCCAGGGGTGGCTGCCCAAGACCATCATCAACCAGGTCCTGTCCCAGACACAGGTGGATTTTGCCAAACACCTCCGGCAGCGCCTGGCCCGGCCTGTGCCTGTGACCTGCTGACCTGCAGGGCTTCCTTCAGAGACAAAGTATGGAACCCTCTCACTCCAATTAGCCAAGGCCTTTAACAGCAGACTCCACTAATTAATGCATAGTTACAACCAATAAATGTAAAGGTTTATTTATTGAAGCTCATTGTGTAAGTGCAGGACCAAAAATTTAATTCCTGCAGTTGCTTAAGTGAGCATGTGCTGGCCCAGTCAGCCAAATCCACCCTCCATAATTACTTTCAATGCATAAATTGAAAAAAAAAATAAAGCTTTAATTAGTGCTGTCTACAGTTAAAGGTCTGGGCTAGTTAGTTATTAGGGAGACAGCTGACTGGGAAGGTACATCCTCAGTGAGGCAAACACAGGCCTGATTGAACCTCAAAGTTTACTCTCCCAAAACTCAAACGCAGCACTTACTTAACAATTTTGTTTCCTCTCCCCTTCAAAGCAGCTCTAACTTATTTTTTCCTACACCAACACGTAAGAAGTGTCAAATTATTTATTCACCCAAAGCTCTGCAATGATGAGCATTAGCAGGAGGCCCCATGTAACTCCTGGGCACAGGAGACCTTCCTCTCAAAAGATCTCCAAGTGTAGCTACTTTGAGTTTTAAATGTCACTTGTAACAATTTACAAGACAAAAACAAGAATAAAAAGAGTTAAAGCCTTTATTTTGAAACTGGTTTCCAGTCTGTGGGGAAAAAAAATACAGTTTGGACAGAAGCCCAAATTTCAGTCTTACATGCAGCCATGTCATTCCAACAGAGCCTTCCTGGCTGGGAGCTGTTGGTCACCATCAGCCAAACACACTGGAGCACAGAGGTCACTGTAAACACACCTGGCAGGTCCATCTACACCCTGACCTGTCACAGCCCAGGAGAAGGCTCTTCAACATCCCTTCTCCAGTGAGTGACACTCTAATGGTATTGGGGGCTCCCAGAGAGACCCCAAACTATCACCAAACACCCCGGAACTGCCTGCCAGGGGCAGTGGGGAGGTGTGAACACACACACACAACACCTGCCAGCCAGGGCTGCATCCACCTCGGCCTGTTGGGTCCTTGACTGATCACTGAGAGAGAGATGGATGCTCCTCTGCAATAAATCCAGTGTTGGGGCTTTATGGCTCCCAGGGGGGGCTCCTCCTGCCATCCACCTCTGTCTCCACGTGGTACAGGACATCAGCCAGTGTGTGCTCCACCACGGCCCCCCAGCCCATGTCACTCATCTGCAGAGGGAAGCACAGTTAGCTCCACTCCTGGACAAGGAGTGACCACATATTCCAGGGCTGTTTCCCTCCTCAAAACAGTAGTGGCAGTGGGGAAATTCCAAGTGTTTCCTTGAACAACAATTCAGCCCTGTTACTGACAAATGAGGCCAACACAGGCAACAATCTGTCAAGAGGAACAAGATAACAACACCTATTATTTAATTAAAATTTAATGGTTTATGTGGATATCTGTCCTTACATGTTTTTAAACACAGTCCTTTTGGCTGCACTCTCCAGGTACTGAGACTGGAGGACGGGTACAAGTGTGTATGAATCACACCAAAACATCTTTGATTTAAACAATGAGGCTCTCAGATAGGGGAGAAGCTTCAGTTTTACTTACAGGATGGTAGGTGATGTCTCTTGGTGGATACTTGAAATATGGCCCAAAGTTTATGGAAACCTGTGGAACATACATTTTCATTAAATCTAAAACTCCTGGAAAATTTCTTCAGTGCTCCATCCTTGTCCCTTCCTCCTACTGAGCCTCCTCCATATCCTGTGTGAGCCCACAGGAACAAACATTGCTGATGTTACCTCAGCAATTTGACGATCTCGTTACACATGGGAACAGCAAGACTGCTCCAGAGTCACAGAAATGATTCCCATCCTTTTCACTTGGCTCTCCTGGAGTGCCCACACTTTGAGCATTATTGAAAGAGATGGATTTAGGAATTCCCTTTCCAAGACCCCTCACTTACCGTGCAGCCTTTGTACAGAGAAATGGCAGGAAAATAAACCCCCTCAAAGATGTCCTTAAAGGCAACTCCTTGGCTGACACCATTCTTGAAGAATATGATCTGAAAAATGAAGGGTTTTCCCACTGATGGTGGCTGCCAGGACACAGCAACCCTGACAAGATTAATCCCTGCTCCTTTCCCCTCAGGCCAGGCACATGCTGAAGCGACAGGAACAACTCACCTGGCTTCCAGGGGCTTGCTTTAGGCTCTTCTCTGCTTTGTCCACAAAATCCTTCTCTTCAAAGTACAAGTAGCTTTTGAATTTGATCAAAGCCTAAAACAGCAGCAAGCAACATCAGGAACAAGCCCAAAAAACTGTTACCTGTCACCTGCCCTGCTCAGGGCCAGGCATGCCCAGTGTCAGAGTACCTGTGAGGAATGATTCCCACAGCTCAGATATTTGAGAGCCAGGAGGGGAAGGTGAAAGGAGATGTGGGCAATCCCATCCAGGAGTATTTTGGTTCCCTGAGATCAACACTTTGGGCCTCTCCCCCACGAACCACAGAGGTACCAAGAGGCAGGATGGGAAAGATGCATGGAAAGGGGCACGAGTGAGGCCACAGCAACTCATTTTCCAGTTTTCCACCTGCCAGTGCTTAATCCAACAGTGAACTTGCACCTCACCTTGTCTTTGTAGGTGTCAGGCAGGGATTTGGCCGTCTCAGTATCCTCTGGAAGGTTAATGTAAAATCCCAGGACATCGCCCTGTCCGTAGCCAGAGGAATAGTGTTTCCCTATGGACTGGTGAAACTTGGTTCCCTTTTTGCTGCGCCAGGAGTAACTGAACTTGTCGTATCCCAGAGGGGCCTGGAGGTTCCCTGTGGAAACAAACACTTCATGGTGAAAACAGGGAGTATAGCAGGAGCACCTACTAAGAAATGTTTTGTAAAATGATTTACCCAAGGGCTGTGACCAGCCCAGTCTGGCAGCTGTGTCTGGTGGCATCTCATCCATGGAGATTTCGAAGTACCAGGCTCCCTTCCGCACGCCGTGCGAGGCTCGCACCATGGAATAGCCCTTCTCACCAACAACAGTCAGTCTGTCATCAGAGATCTTCAGCTGGGGAGCTGCAGGGGAGCACACAAGCACTGATTTGTGATTTTTAATGTGGTCAAAAGGGAACACGCAGAGGTGGATTTAACCTGCACAGCTCTGGGGGCATCTCTGACTGGCAGGGAGAGGTCACTGAGGTGCCTTTGTAAGAAAGCACAACCTGCACAGATTAATGAGCTCTATACCTCGGTCATGCAGGGCCAGGAGGACTCGCTCATACAGGCAGGCTCTGTACAGGTCCCCAGGAATTGGTTTTCCTGCCCAACAGTCCAGCTCCAGCTTTTCTGGGTCGGGTGCGTGGGGGTCAGGCTCGGCCAGGATGTAGCGATACCCGTCCTTGTTGAAGGGGTGCTCCAGAGGGTACCCGTGGGGGGGCAGGCGCTGAGCTGAAAACAACGGGTCACTGCAACACAGAAACCACAGGCTGGCATCTCCAGGTGCTGTCGCATGTCACCCCAGGACATCCCCCTGCAGAGCTGTCCCTGTGCTCAGGGGCTGCACACTCGTGTCTGTGTGAAACGAGCACAGCCATCCACTGCATATCATTTACAGTCTGTGACTCATCAGGCATCTGTGACATCATCAGTGACATCACAGGGCTCTGGAGTGACCCCCCAGACACCCACCCAGGGCAGAGACAGCTGGGAGGCAGCTTCGGGCATCACCAATGCCACTGTCCCTGACTAGTACCCATCCCCACACCCATTCCTGTGCCCATACCCACACCCATCCCTGCCCCCTCAGGGCACCTCTGCTCTCACCTCCGGGTTTTCTTGGCTGTCCCCGTGGTCCCTCCGTCCTGCTGCTTGCGCTTGGCCCCTCGGCCCTTCCCGCTGCCCCCGGCAGCCATTCCCCCTGGACACACAAACCAGGCAGGTCAGCAGCTGCCGCTCGCCCGCGCCCACGGAATCTCCAGGGGCAGAGGGGCAGAGCAGCCAAACTAAAATAAGCTCGTGGGCTCAGGTGCCTTTGTCCAGAGCTAATGTGAACCAGACTTCACTGCCCATGAGCACAGCAAAATCCACAACTTTCATGTAGCTTCAGGACAGCTTTTGAGGTGTCTGAATTTGGAGCAGAAGCTAAAGGAGACTCAAAAGAAGCTCAATTTGAGCTTTTCAGGTGAGAATTAAGAATCTTTTCTGTTATCTGGCAGCAGCACTGGGATGCACTTCAGGGTCATTATTATTATCATTATTATCATTATTATTACTATTAATCATGGAGACTCCAGTCACAGCCCAAATCTATTTCTGCAGAAGCAGCAGAAACCCACCCTAGAGCACAGCCACCAACCCACTGACCCTGTGCTGGAGGAACACTGACACCAACCAGCAACAAGCACTCAGTGTTCAATTCCATCTACAAAACAAAATACACCTAAGTTGAGGACAAACGAAAAGCAAGAGGTGTTTCTCTTCAGTACTACTGAGATCAGTTCTATGATTGAGCAGCAAATCAGTTTGAATTCAGCACTCAGTTATAAAATTGTAGGTTAGGAAAAGTTATATGTCAAATTTAATCAAACTAATATAAGGATGTTTTAATAAATTAAATCATACATGCATTTTATCACCCTGCTGTTTCCAAAGGTATCACGGCTGATTTATAAGGAAAACAATGGAAATTTCATGTACTGTAGATAAACACCTTCATGAACCACATTCATGTGATTAACTAAAAATCTAGTCAGCTCTTCCATTACCAGCATTCCCTTACAGTGTAAGGGATCCAAACAATCCAGGGAATGCCATATTCTGCACAAACATGACCTGATCCAGCTGCACTCCCTGATTTCAGTGCAGACAAACATTCAGGATCTCCAGTTTGTCAACAATACTTGCCCAAACCATCGCACCGTAAATTTCAGACTGATTGTTTAAGCATTAGTGACAGCATCAGGTTAATTGATACAGAAAAAATAAACATGAGCATAAAATAAATAAACAAAAACTTTAAACCAGTCAAGTAGGGCAGAATATGGCAATTAAAAGCTTCTAACTACTAAGATTAAAGAATGGAACTGCTGGTTTGTATTGAAGTCCAACTGCAATCACATCAGGGCACGCTTTCATTTTTGATTGACTTTGGCTTCTAAGAGAATCGAGCAAGAAAAGCTTTGCAAACAGCAATACTTAAGTTTTAGAAGCTAAAAGGTAAATATTCACCTCCCAGAGAGGCTCCACCTGCAAGAACAGAAGTGGCACCACATGTTTGTCAGTCTCCCAGAAATGAAATAAAAACCAACCAGTGTATGACATGGAAACAACACACCTGAGATATCTATAACCTGCTTTATAAAGGCTCAAATACCTCCTATCTGTACTACTGGGATGTGTTTAACAAGGATAATTAATATATAAATCCATTAACAGTTCATTTACTGCAGCAAGGCTGCCCTGAGTACTCTCAGCAAGATGGGAAACTGGGAATCTGAGTAACTCAAGGAGATAATTGAAGACCATTCTATGAGCAAAGTGACAAGCTCAGCTTTCAGTGAGCATCTTGATTCATCTGGTCACAGTAAAGAAAGGGCTGAACCTTCCCAAGATACAAAGTTAATCCTTCTATAAAAAGGCAGTGAAACTGTTCTGAGCATAAGCATAAGCCGAGCTCACAGGACAGTTTAACTGCACAGATGCCCAGAGGACTGGGAAATGCAGCTTAGTCTCAATACCCAAACCCCTCCTGAGTAAAGAACTTGCCATTTAAGCTTCCACTCGTGGACACAGTGTTGTTCTGTTTCTGGTTGTCATAGGCTGGACCAATATTGGCAAGATCCTGCAAGAGATCAAATAATCTGCTGTACAGACTTGGCCAAAGGGAACACTCTGAGCCTGAGAAGGGCACTGCAGGTGCTGGGGCTCCCACCCACAGCTGGCACAGCATGGGCTCACAGCAGAGATCTGCCCCTTGACTGAGCAGAAGGGTACCAGAGGGATGTCCCACCCCCTCTCAGCTCCCCACCTTCCTCCTGTCTCCCATCACATACCTGGTCTAGAAGCCCAAATTTGGGGTAATCTTCCTCTGGGTCTTTACTGCCTGGATCTGGATGTTCTTTCACCAGGAACACATCTCTTTCTTTACACTAAAACAGAAGACTTTTAGTTACACAGGGTGAGATCATAACAAATTCATTAACAAGTGTTTAAATCCCACTAGCTCCTATTAGTATGTGTTAGGTACATCAGCTGCCTAAGAAGCATCAGCATCTTCACCCTGTAGCTCCAAGCCCAGCCCTCAGCACACACAGATGTCAGAAACCTCAAATTTGTGGGAATTCTTTCACAGATTTACCCTCAATTCTTACCATGGTTTTGACAATATTATTGGGCCAAGTCATTTTCCCAGGCCTCTGCCGTGTTGTCATACACTCCCAGTACTTATCAATAAACGGGATAATATCCTGTAAGAACACAAAACATTTATGTGAGCTCCTCCTCACTGACACCATGACTGATGTGAGCCTGCAGCAGTTCCCCAACAGCCAAACCTTATCCTTGGAGAACATCGTTTTGGGGTGCTCGTCTTGTGTCCTTGACTGCCACGTCAGGTTGGCCAGGGCACTAAGGCACATTTCCTTGAGATCTGAGAAACAAAACACCCCAGGGCTGCAATTACACTTGGTGGGAAGATCAGACACCCGTGTACACAGTGATCACCTCGAGAAACTGCAAAACTTCCCACATTCTGTCCTGACTCAGCCCTCGTTGAACCAGCTACACCACCTTCATAAATTAGCAGCAAAACATTTTCAGAAGAAGCTGCACATGGTTGTAAATATTGGATTTTGGGTCACTTTCCAAAGGTCTCAGCAGAGCCCACCCACCAACTTCAGACAAAACCAACCCCCCAGGATGATCTTGCACAAAACGTTTCCCAAACTCACTCGCTTGTTTCCTCAGGAAGTAGGTGTTCCCGCTGTGGTGGCACACATTGCAGTGGAAGCTGTAGTTGGTCATGAAGGGCAGACACGACCTAGGAAAAAGCAGCTTTGTTAGGGCTGGGTACAGTGTAATTATTGTATCAGGTAAAAGAATCCCAGAATCTTTGAGGTTGGAAAGGACCTCTGAGACCCCTGTCCTTCCTAGAGTGAAAGAAAATTAATTATGCTTTACTACACTGGGTTAATTATTCCACGTTAAAGCCAAATTATTCCTTCCTTCCTTAAAACTACAAACATCTTACAGGCTCAGTGGTATTTCCTGGGGGCACTTCTATAATGGAAAAAGCTTTATTTATACAACACACCAGTTCCCAAGTGTTCAAGGATGTGGACAGGTCCTTGGGAACTCGGACTCCAAACACCCCACTTTTGCTACCAAAGCCCTGTGCTGGCCCTGCCAGCAATCACATACGTGGTGTCGATGCCGAAGGTGTCAGCTGTGAACCACTTGGTGCAAATCCCACACTGAAGCTCGATCTCACCGAGCTGCCGCGTGTTCTCCTCGTCCCCGGAGCCGCCCTGGACATCCATGGCTTCGGCGCCATCCCCGGCAGCATCCTGGAACCGGAGCAGAGCCAGGAATCAAACAGTGCCCGGGGCAGGCAGCACAGGCAGGAATCTGCCACGATGGGATTTTTAAGGGAATAAATCCTTTCCCTAATCCACGGCCGCGCTGCGAGCAGGCTGGAGCTGTTCTGTACACCCAGCTCGTGAGGATGAACCGCACGAGTGAAGACTGAACTTCCAAAATAACCCTTTAAGGAAGCAGCGCCGGCGCTACGGGACGCTCCGCTTTGGGCTGAACCAAGCTCTCCCTGCCCAAGGCACCTACCAGGGGCTCCTTCCCGTTGGCCGACTCGGTCTCCAGGGCCGCGTTGACATCGACCATAGCGGCGTCGCCCCTGCCAGGGCACACAGGTCAGAGCGGAGCGCCCACCCGGGGCACAGCCGGGACCCGGCGTCGCTCGGGCCGACGGACCCCCGGGACCCCCATCCCCGTTCCCATGGTAACGGGGCAGGTCCCGCGGAGCCCTTACGGTACGGGGAGTGCGGGAGTCCCAGGGGCCCGCCCAGGGACGGACATACCCGGTCTCGGCGTCGGTGGCGGGTGGCTCTGGCGGGGCCGGGGGCTCCGGGGCCGGGGGCGG
>VWYI01007359.1:257277-268628 GCA_013399455.1 Anthoscopus minutus | reverse complement strand
CGCGCCCCTCCCGCCCCGCTCCGCGCCGCCGCCGCCGCCGCTCTCAGCCTCTCCCCACACGGTGAGTAAGGCTTCGGGCATCCCTGTCCTGGGACTGGCACCGTCCCTGGGGCTCGCAGCGTCCCCGAGCATCCCTGTCCTGGGACTCGCACTATTCCCAGGATCGGCACCCTTCCCGTACAGCCCGGGATCAGCACCGTTCGTCTTGCCGGGACTGCCACTGTCCCCGACCCTCCTTGTCCGGGGACCAGCAGTATCCCCGGGACCTGCACTGTCCCCGTGCATCCCTGTCCGGGGATCCCCACTGTCGCGGGCATCCCTGTTCCCAGGACCAGCCCTGCCTGAGGCTCTCGCTGGCTCTCAGGTGGACCCAGCCGCTTTCCCCCGACCCTCGGGCCCCCACGGCAGGGATGGTTCCCTGGCAGTAGGCGGAGACACCGTCCCTCCCAGCTCTGGCAGCCCTGGCACCACATCCCTCACCGTGCCCTTGGCTTTCAGGCTCCCTGCAGAACGGCTCCCGCTGGGCGCTCTCCTTCGACATGTCCTCCCTCTCCAGCAGCCAGGAGGTGAATCTGGCTCAGCTCCATGTCCGCCTGCCTGGTCCCTCCCGTGCCCACAACGTCTCCCTGGACATCTACCACAGCCAGCGGCGCAGGTGCCGGGGAGACGGGACCTGCGCCCACCGGCTCTTCCTGGGCACCGTGGCTGGCAGCCCCTCTGCCACCCAGGCCTCCTGGAAAGTCTTTGAGGTCACCAACCTGCTGCGGTCCTGGCTCCACCAAGCCGTGGTCGCTGAGCACCACGGTCCCATGGGAAGGGAGCTGTGGGAGGGGAGTGGGTCGGCTGCCCCGGCCACCACTGCCCTGACAGACACCGGCCACGGGCACCCAGCCCTGCCCCAGGACGTGGCAGACAGAGTCCTGCTGCTCATCTTCTCCAAGGACAAGTCTCCAGGAGACCACAGCCTCATCAGGACAGCAGAGACCTCCAAGTACATCATGCGTGACAGCGGCTCGCAGGGCGCGGGGACGCGCCGGCACCGCAGGAACAGGATGGAGAGGCAAAGGATCAAAGCGAGCGACGCTGCCGCGGCCGTCCCGCGGGAGCAGGGCCGGGCCCTGTGCAGGCGGGTGGACATGATGGTGGATTTCGAGCAGACGGGCTGGGGCAGCTGGATCGTCTACCCCAAGAAGTACAACGCCTACCGCTGCGAAGGGCTGTGCCCCTCGCCCGTGGACGAGACCTTCAAGCCCACCAACCACGCCTACATACAGGTAAGAGGGGCTGCTGCCCCTGCATCCCCCACAGCCCCAGCCCCTGCCTGCAGCATGGGGATGTTCTGCCCTTCCCGTGTCTCCCACAGAGTTTGCTGCAGCTCTACAAGCCCAACCAGGTGCCGTGTCCCGCCTGCTCCCCAGTCAGGATGAGCCCCCTCTCCATGCTCTACTACGAGAAGGGCGAGATCGTCGTCCGCCACCATGAGGACATGATCATCGAGGAGTGTGGCTGCAACTGAGGCCGCTCTGTACCCTGCCAGGAAGGTGCACATCTGTGCCCAATCGTGCCCCAAGGATCAGCCACTGTTTGATTCCAAGAGCACTGCACGGAGCAGGGCGTCTCTGAAGCCCGCGAGCCTGTGGGCTGGCACAGCCCTGGCTGGACCCGGGGAGGATTGAGTGCCCACCAGTTCTGCAGCACTGCACGGCCACAGTGCCTGGCTGGATCCAGGCTCCACTTGGAAAAGGCCACCAGCCACCTCCCTGAGGCCCCAGGGGCATCTCTGGAGTGGCTGCTCCGTGCTGCTTTCACCAAAGGAGCTGGCGGCTGCTGTGTCTGGGACAGAGGCAGGCGCTGAGGTGCAGGACTCCCTGCCACCACACGGCTCAGACAATGCTGCTTTTCCCAGCCACGGGAATCTCCAGGAGCCACAGGTTCTCAGAGCTCTGCAGCTCCAGTGTCTGGCCATGCTGAGCATCCACACCACTGGGATTTTCAATCTCCCCATGGGTTTTGGCATTTCTCCTAAGAATTCTATTATATTTCTCTTAAAACTATGAGATTTCTATTGCAACCCAGACAAGTGAATGTATTACCCAATGTCCAGCTGGCAGATCCAGGTGGGCAGCTGTTACAGACAAGTAACCATAGCTCTGCTCAAGCCTTTTCCACCTCGCTGGATGGGGTGGTATGAAAAGGTCACAGCTGTACAATTCATCAATAAATTATATATATTAAAAATGCCCATTGGATTCTGCTGATTTTTGCTATTGATGGTCTTGCAGGTTGTGAGTGTCCCCTTCTCTGTGTCCCCAGCTGTCTCCCAGCTCCTCCCGGCTCTGGCTGCAGCCTGCTCGGAGAGCAGGTGGGCTCTGGCTGCTCCTGAAACTACCAGAGCACGGGGGTCTCTCCAGGAGAGCAAAAGATGCTCGAAAGCTCCAAAAGATGCCCGAAAGCTCACGTGAGACAAGGACACGAAGCTGTTCCCACCCTGACAAGGGGTTGCTTAAGAGCAAGGGAGGCACCTGCAGGCGTGGAAGGGGAGGCTAAAGCAATTTTCCAACTTTATTTACCCCTCGGAGATAAGGGAAGGGTCGTGCCCTGTAAGAGCAATTCTAAGTGTAAGAGTGAATTCTAAGCCTTGTGCAGGCAGCTCCTCTGGGTCACCCGTCCGGAGGAGTGACGGGGCTGGGGGCAATGCCCGGGGTCCTGGGTGCCCCGGGGAGGGTCTGCACCCCCTGTGCCCGGGGCTGACCGAGCTGCAGCCCCGGCCGTGGCTCTGGGAGCCCCAGGTCCGCAGCTGCCTCCACGGACTGAGATACGACACATGCGTGGGGACCCACGGGTGGCCCCCACGCAGCAGAGGGGACGGGCGGCACCACAAGCGGCGGGTGGCCCTGGTGGCTGCGCAGGACGGGACAGGGGCCACCCCCATCCCGCCCCTCCTGCGAGCAGCAGCCCCGACTCCACATCCCAGCCCAGCCTGATTATCCCCAATCCACATCCCGGCCGGCGGATAAACAAAGGGTGTCTGGTGCTCCCCAGCCCCAGCAGACCCTCCCTGGGGCCGCTTACATATTCCAACAGCTTTCACACTGGTACCGTCCCGTCATTAGAGGGTCATTTGCAGCAGCTGTCAAGGCTGGGCCGGGGGCGCGGGGCTGACCCCCGGCGGGAGGCAAAGCAGGAACCTGCACATCTGTGATCTGGCTGACGTAAAATTACATTATTTTGCCTCTTTCTCCACAGTTTTGCTACTCCTGCACACAAACGGCTCCAAAGCAGGAGGATTCGCTCCCCCAGCGCCCACCCCGGGACCCCCTGCCCCCGTGTCCCGCCGGGCGCTGTATCTCTGCCATCTCTTCCCCTCCGTCACGCTTGGAATCCAGCAGCGGGTTCAAAAGTTGTGGCGGGGCAGGGGGAGGCAGCAGCCGTTCCCTGGGAAGAGCAGGGTGGAAAAATAAAGGCTGGGATTCCAGGGCTGTAAGGAAAACATCAAAGTGTGGGCAATGACAATAAAGTCTGGTTTAGGCAAGGATCTGCTGGCGAGCCGGACTCTGCCAGGCTCGGACTGTGAGGGGGGACCTGAACTTAGCAGAGAGAGCTCTGGCCCCAATCTACATCGGCTGGGGGACACAGGAAACCCGGACATGCAGGACAATAAAGTGGGGAGACAGCCCCAGTCCTGCCATGGAGTCCTGCCCGAGACCCTTCAGCATCCCAGAGCTGGGGGGAGCCAGCAGGTTTCTGCTCTGGGAAGGGCTGGCTCGGCCAGGGGGGACTGCAGCCACTGCTTACTTTGGACACATAAAAAGGAAAAAGCGAAAACAAACAGACCGAGGGGTCTTATCACAGGCCGAGGGTGATACTTGTACAAATAGTGCATTAGAGCACGAGCTGGGTCGGGCAGGTGGTATTTGTCTGCTCTGGGCTGCCCAGAGCAGGACACAGGGACACGCCGTAGGACACAGATGTGGGGCAGGACACACGGACACCGGGTGTGCTGCTCTGCCTGCTTGAGAGAAAAAGGGGCTGGGATGGGAAATGCAACGACAAAGCCAACTTGTCCCTGGACCTCCCCGGAGCATCCCAGCTGTGCCTCAGCCACCCACGACTCCCTCCCTCCCACTGTGCACAACTGGGCTCAGCCCGTGCAAAAAGCAGCTCCTCAGCCTGAGACTGCAAGTGTCGGGTGAGGAACAGACCCTGGGGAAGCAGGGATGTGCCCTGGAATGTGGAGCTACTCCTTACAAGGCTCAGGCAAGCTTGGAGAGCTGCAAACATGCATGCATGCAAGAGAAGGATCTAAAACTGTCTGGCTGAAGGATGCAGCAGCTGGGGGTGGGAGGGATGGAGGGAGGGAGTGGGTGAAGGACCAGAGCAATGAGATGCTGAGACCACTTGGTCCCACACCATGAGTGAAAAGGTTTAAGGAATGGGCTTAGGACAAATTGCACCAGAGCAGATGTCCACATCACCTCATCACATCCACTGCTTTGCTCAAGGTTCTCTCTGCCCCCCACAACGGTCCTGATGAGCCCATGTCCCCAGGGCCCTGCACTGAGAGCCCAGCAGGACCCCTGGTCACACCTGGCCAGGTGTTTCACAGGGTTTCCTCCCTCCCTCTGAATGCTCAGTGCTGGACCCACCTGGGGCTTTGATGCTCCCCAGATCTGCATAAGCAGCAGATACCGATGCAAAGCTGCCAGAGTTGCAGGGACATAGACAAAACACTTAACACCTCCAGCACGTGTTACCTCTCCTACAGGTGGGAGGGAATGGCATTTAAGAGCATTACCTGCAATACCTGACACCCCCAAAAACCAGGCAACCGCTTTTGTACCCACACCAAAGCCCAACACCGCAAGGCTCCTGCTCCCGCAAGAGCTGTGGCTGGCTGGGGCTGAAATCAGCTCATGTCTCCTCCAGACTGCCTGGATGTGCAGCCCTCAGCTGGGGACGGCACCTCCGGGGCACTCCAGGGCCACCAGTGCCATCTCCCACTGAAACCACGGTCCTGGGTGGCACAGTGGGACACTGCCCAGACACACAGGGCAGGGTGACACCCAATCCTGCTGAGGTCCCTGCCCAGGAATCCTGCTCATCAAGGGCTCCAGCAATCCAAGCCTTCCCGTGCAAACCCAGGGCAGGGAACTACCCATATAATTCCTAACGTTTTGGTTAGGGCTGAGCAGGAGAACGAGCCCCAGCCAAGCACAGGGATTCAGTCCCTACAAACCCTACCCAGCCTGTCACAGCTATTTCAGTCTTCCCCGAAGTAGGGGAACTTTGGGGAAATTACCATCAACATGGGAAGTTTTCCTAAACCAAAAACTGCAGCTGCACCACAGTCCAGCAGTACCATTTTAAACTAAAACTGCCAATTTAGCCCAGGAAAGTCAGTCCCAGCTGCAGCTCCTCTCTAAACCATCCTCATAACCTAACTGGTGCAGCTGAGACTGATAAAGTCACACCTGAAGGCAATAAATTTGGATTTGTTCCCATTAAGGTTTCAGAGAAACTCTTTAAATCTTATCTTAGAGAAATGCAGGTTTATCTGCCGCAATTGCTTTGTTCTGTTATTCGTTATTGAGGGTTTGCATATCATAATGTCACCACTGAGCTTCATTAGCAGATATTCAAATGCTATCTCCCAAACCTGATTTGCACAGACACTCCTTGTGGTTTGGGAAGTCTGAATTCAGGCTGTGCCCCACACAGATTCTCCTCCTTTGAGGTGCCTCCACACCCCCAGCAGCAACACAGCAATGTGTCTTACAGCTGCCCAGCCCACATTTATCAAACTTCACTGAGGCTAAAAATTAAGGTATTTGCTCTGGGGACCCAAACTGAACCTTCCCACAGAAAAATTAATTTTCTCTGATGAAAATTCCTGTCTCAAATCTGGACACTTTGTTTCCATCCTCCCTGTGAAGCCCTCTTCCCCAAAGCTCTTCTCCCTGTCCGCCACATGATGGAAAAGAGAAGCAAGCAAGGCTAAAGCAGCATGGAAGTTTCACCATGGATCACAAACCCAGGCAAGCACATGCCAGAAATAAAGAATTGCAGTGGAGAAGGTGGAGGCTCCTTCCTCCCCCTGGCAGAGCAGAAGTCAGCTCAGCCAGGAACCCTCCAAGTGCTTCCAGATGAACTGATCCCAAATGTTCCCACCTGCAGCCTGAGCCTGGTATTTGCCAGGCAGGCAAGAGAATACAACTTGTGACACAGCCTTTGGGAAGCACTCAGGGGAGTTTTTGTCACTGTTCTGGGGGCAGATTTCGCAAACCAAAACTTCCCTCAGGGACCAGGTGGGACCAGGGAAGTTTAGCCCAGCCCCAGCAGCACAGGGGGCACTGTTTTAATGCCTCAGGTGAGCAGTTTCTTGCTGGAATAAGGGACAGAAGCCACATTTATTGCATTCATCTCCACACTAGGAGACTCCACATGATTTTTATTTCTCCCTTATATTGCATTTCTGTAACTGTTACAGTATTAAAATGATTAACAAAAGCATAAAACTGGAACCAAAACCAAAGGGGGAGAGCATCTCCTCCAGCATCCTGAGGCCTGGCTGCTGGAACAGGACACGCTCTGCTCTCCTGAGGGAATCTGCCTTTCCCAGGAGCAGGAAGGCACTCAAGGCAGGCCTGCTGTAAGCCTGGCTGGTGGGAATCCTCAAGACAAGTCCTGGTGCTTCACTAGATCAGGACTCTCTGGGCAGGTGTGTTAGATGTCCATGTCGAACTGCTCCTCCTCACCTGCTGGGACAGACAAAACCACAGGTAAGCCCTCAGAGTTCCACACTAAATACCAAGGACTTTGGCGAAGGAGTGGCTGGCAGCTGTACTTCAGAACTGGGGTAGTTTGGGCTTAAAATCTGCATTCAGGCATCCGGGTTGGTGTGAAAATCATCTTGTGAAGTTCTGGTAAAGGTGTCAGCACCGGGGCATCTCCCTCAGACATACCAGAGCAGAGGTAGTGAAAATGACTTTGAAGTAATTTATTCTTACCCCTGGATTTCCTTGTAACAAGGAATGTAAAGGACCACACTGAGGAGCATTTCACACTCATTATCCCAAGGGCTGCTCCCACAGCCTGGCAGGAGCCAGCAAGGGCAGCCAGGAGCTGTTCCTGAGGACAGGGATTCCCTGGGAGAGTCACAGCCCAGCACCCAGTCTGCATTTCAGGGTGCCAGGGCGCCCAGCGAGCCACTTCAGGTCACAACAGTGTGTCAGGTATGAGGCAATCCTGACTCTGGAAAGATTTTACTTGGAGCAAGCACACAACAAGAGCCTTCAGATCTTTATTTTTAGAGAAGATAAATACTTGCACTTGGTAGGTTCAGGTTGCTTCAAGAAATAACCCCGAATGACTTTAAAAACATTTATTTGAGGGCAACATTGGCTCGGGTTGCTCAGCCTCAGTGAAGTGTCCCTGTCACAAAACAGGGTCAGAAACAGGCAGGAGGAAACTCAGGCTGATATTGAAAACCCGAGTAAATCCTGCTCTGAATTGTAACTTGAAACTCCAAGCAGCTGCAGCATGGCCCAGCTCAGGGAGAGGCAGCAGCAGCTGCCCCTCTGCTCTCCACAGGGCTCCTAATCCAACAGCAGCTTCCCAAATGCTGAATCAATGGGAATTATATCCAATTACACCTAATAACTGCAGAAGTCACATTGCTGGGGCCCACAGCAGGACCAAACAACTGCGAGAACCTTGTTACCCTGCGACACTGAGCCCGCTTTGACTTTCCAGGAAGTTATTGGAGAGTTGACCACAGTTCCTGGGAATCTCCTGGCTCCATTCCAGCTCTGGAATTTCTAGGAAGCAGCAGTGCATCTCACAGGCTGTTGGGGTTTCTCGTTGCTGGAACTTACCTGCGCTCACTTTCTCCTCACAGTTTTGGACATGGTGGTTTTCAAGCTTCAACTCCTCCACGTTTGGGCTGGTGACGCCTGGAATGTCCGGAAGGTCGGAGGGAGGTGTTTTGGCAACCGGAGAATTGCGGCATTCCATCAAGAACTTGCGGTCATAAATAATCCTGGTACCTGGGGGGGACAGCAACACTGTCAGGCCTCCCTGCCCAAGGCAGGCCAGGGAACTCAATGGTCCTTAAGGTCCCTTGCAATCCAAAACACTCAGGGATTGGATATTTAAATGGTAAATGTGATGCAGCACTTCACTGCTCAGTCTGGGTTACCCTAGCAGAGCTCCAGGTACACTGACACTGTACCTGCCACTAAGGTGAGACATCAGGTACCCAAATGCTGCCAGCTGCTGCCCAGAGGCAGCACCAGGCTCCAAACCCCAGACAGGGGCTGGAAGCAGCAGATCCAGCCCCTTCCACCTTGCACAAGGTCACACCAGCCCACCAAGCAAACAGAAAACTGAATTCAATTTCCACTCCTGACCAGAACTGGAGCTGACAGCTGCAGGTGGGCACACACCAGGGGAGAGGACATGGCAGGGCCGTGTCCCTCTGAGCACTGCCTAGCAGGAATTCCTGCACAGACACTGCCCTTGGCAGAGCAGCACTTACACACACCTAGCTCGAGGCTCACAGAGTTAAATTAACCAGGGTTAACTCCAAGGGTTAACCAGGAACCACCCAGCTCCCGCCCACCACACTGAGCCTCTGGGCATGGATTTCTAGGAACACCACTGAACACCCTGTTCCTTGTAAAGGAATTTAATGGAAAACGTTCAAAAACCGAAGGCAGAAAAGGGATCCCTCCAAACAATCCATAGCCTTAACCCAGCAAGTGCTGGAAAACAGTGTTTGCTCCCCATCAGGAGGCTGCACACCCCTCTGGATCAGGTATGTCCTGCTCTGCTCCTGTTCCAGCCAGAGGGAAAGGGACCTGTCCTTGTGCCCTCCCCAAAAGTGTTAACTAAAGTACACACATGTGGGCAAACAGCTCCTGCCACCATCTGTCCTGGAACAACCAACTCCCTTTGGTCTGAACACTATAAATATAAAATAAATACATAAAATGACATGTCTGGGTGTTGTGTTCCAATGAAGTTCTGCCAGAAAGGTCTCAAAACACTGAAAAACTTTTCACTGATGGTTCTGAACTTGAGTTGTTTTGAGAGGAGGATCCAACCCAACAGTCAGAGAGGGGTGTTAAATTCCTGGGAAGCTCGAGGAGGACAAGGACAGGGATTCCTGGAACTGCAGCTCATGTACCAGCACTGGGAGCACGGAGCTTCCACCTTCCGCCAACAGCCTCATGCCCAGAGCTCCTGAAAGCCAGGGGCCTGTGGGCAGCTGGAGCAGGACACCCTGGGCAGGACACCCAGCCTGGGCTGTCACACAAGCTCTTTCAAACGCCCAAAGCCACGTTCCCAGCAGTTCCCCGGCGCTGCCAGGGAGGTCAGGGGGTATTTAGCAGGAAAACCCCCACACCACGGGATGCTCTGCTCCCTGCAAGCCCCACAAGGCACAGCCCCGCGTCAGCCCTCTAGCAGTTCTGAATCCTCTCTCCCTTCAGCACCACGGTGATCTCGCAGCAGGGCGGGGCAGCACACGGCGTCCCCAAACACAGGGGATGTCCCCAAACACGGTGTAAGGCTGGGACAGCCCCGAGCTCCTCACAGGAGCGCCGTGGGTGCTGCCAGGTGGGCACAGCCCGGCCACAAACCCGGCCCAGCTTCCCCTTCCCGCTCCTGACATTCAGGAGCTCCCCGGGGACAAAGGACTGAGAGCCCCGGAGGGCTCATTACCGCGCGCCTCTAATTGCTTATTTCTGCTGCGTTACTCATGGATGGGGAAGTCTCCCGCACCTCGCCACGGTTCCTGCAGGACTCCTTCTCCTGCTGGAGCCTTCAGCGATTTGCTGCTTTCAGAGGAGGGAACACACGGCTAAAACAGCCCCAAACCTTAGCTCTTCTGCACCCACCAACCCCGCTGAGTCAGCAGTGTCACTTCCCCTTCTCTCCGAATTTTAACCTCTGGAATCCTGCGGTAGATTGCGAGGGACCAAAAAACCCTCCATCCCCTCCCACAGTTTGTTCTTTTGGCTTCACCATCCCTGCTGCTCACATCCATCCGTACAGGGATGCAGTGATCTGCAGCGACATCGGGGAGAAATTCTACAAGGAAAAAAAATCATCCCAAGCCGCAGCTCAGGGGCAGCAGAGGCCGCTGGAATTCCCCACACTGACCCTGTGCCATCATCCGGAGCTGCGGCTACACTGCCACAAATGAACACCCAAGGAGGAGATGGGGACGCAAAACCTCTCTGATATAGGAACCCTTAGCGTAATCAGTTCCTTACCCTTGAGGATCAAATCCCTTCAGATTCCTCTCCTGGCAGCTCTGAAGCTGCCCAGGACCTCGCAGCAGACAAAGAGGGAACAAGCCCGTGGCGTTTGCAGCAGTAGCGCACTGTGCCTCCAGAATTTGGAGCAATTTGGAATTAGAAATTAAGAAAAAAAGACCCCAAGGTTTGCTGACTGCCAGAATCAGTAAGAATTAGAAACCCTGGGGACGCTGCTCCTTGCGAGCTCCCGTGGCGCTGCCGCGGTCCCCGCACGGACACCCGGGCAGGCGCTGTCCGGCCGCCCCAAACCCGCACCGAGCCCCGGGACAAGGCGAGGGCTGCCCGTCCTTCTCCAGGGGCAAAAGGAGAGCGCTGTCCCTCCCCTGCAAACCCTTGCTCAAACCGAGCCCCTCCCGCAGCTGGGACCTCCGCGCTGTCCCCGCCCGGCCCGGCGCTCACCGCCCGGCGTGGTCCCGAACACGGTGCCCCCCGGCGTGGTGCTGTAGTCGCCGGGCAGCAGCGGGGCCCCGTCGGGCAGGGCGAGGCACTTGCCGGGGCCCGGGATGTCGCGGCTGGGCGTCTGCCCCTGGCAGCAGCGGCCCGACATGACGGGACCGGGACCGGGACCGGGACCGGCGCTGCCGCCGCCGCCGCTTCCGGCCCGGGCCACGCCCCTTCCGCCGCGGGAACGGGACGGGGCCGGTGCCGGGCATGGGCGGGGCTCATGGGGGCGGGGTTTTAGCCGATAATGAGGTAGGCGGGACTCACAGAGGACGTGGGCGTGGTTTAGCAGGAGGGGCGGGGTTATGCTGATCCACCTGGGTCCGCGAGGGGGCGGGGTTTATGGTTAAATGGGCGGGGTCTGGGTAGGAACCCCGACGGGTCCCCTTTATCCCCTCTTTATCCCCCTTTTTCTCTCCCTTTTGCTCTCCCTTTTTCTCTCCCTTTCCTCCCCCCCTTTTCTCTCTCTTTTTCCCCCCCAGTTACCCCCGGTTTGTGCCCCCCAGGTTTTAGGGTCGCGCTTCCCCGTACCGCGGGTCCTTCGCCACGCAGGGACCCCGCAGAGTCCTCGGGGGTGTTGGCAGCGCT
>VWYI01007359.1:243554-257069 GCA_013399455.1 Anthoscopus minutus | reverse complement strand
TGGAGTGCGGGTGGAGGAGCGCGGTGTGGGGTGGGCGTGACTCCTGGGTTAGGCAGGAGTACACTGGGGAACCCAGGGATGAAGCTGCTCCGAGCATCCTTGGGAGCACCCTGCTCACGAGTACCCTGTAGAAAAAGCTTTTCATCCCTCCCTGCTCCCCCAGCCGCGGCCACAGCGCTCTGCTGACCCTCACCGGACACCGGTCCGGTGCTGACATCTGCTGACGGCCGGGATGCCGGGAGCCACGCTGGGCTCCAGCGCAGATGCCGGCACAGAGGCCAGCAGACGCCAGCAGATGCCAGCAGATGCCAGCAGCCTTTCGGCAGCGCTCCGCCTGTGTTGTGGCATCGCGGGGTCACCGAGGCTGTGGCAGTGACTGTCCCTGGGCCGGGGCTTGAGGCTGCTCTTCTGCTCCAGGCGGTGGTGGGACGCAGCCAGCCCCCTCCTGCTCAAACCATAGCCCCGGCTCCAACAGATGGAGCTCGGCAGCCACGCACGGCTCCGGACCCTGGGACCACATTCCTGCGGAGCCGCGGTCCTGCCCTGGGGTGCTGGGGGTCCCCAGGGGATCTCTGAGCACTTTCTACAGGGCAGCGTTTCAGTGTCCAGGGCAGTGGTGTCCTGCCAGACTGGGGTATGGACAGGGGTGTTTCTGTCCCCCAAGGTCCTGTGGGGCCCCAGGCAGGCTATGGGACCCGCAATAACCCCGAGGAACCCAGGCAGGCTGTGGTGCCAGGCAGGCAGCCCTCACCGTATGCCAGCTGCTGAATCGATTAGTGGGCTCTGGGGCAGGAAAATAACATTTCCGGCATGGAATGACATCAGCAGTGACCCCCAACCCAGAGAGGCGGCCACTGCCATTTCCTCCTCCTCCTTCTGCTGGAGAATGGACAGCTATGGGGTCAAGGACTGGGGGAAGGTCAGGGTTTAAGGGCACATCCTGGCTGCGGCAGAGCAGGGCCAGGGCCAGCCCTACCACGGTGGCGCCATCCTGGGGCCTGCTGGAGTTTGGTGCTCCTGGCAGAACACAGGGGACAGGGATACTCCTGCCCCTGGACAAGAGCTCCAATTGCCTGGGAGCTGCCTGCAGGCAGGGAAGAGGCACTGAGTGCTCTCCTACCCACACCACCAGCACCCTCCAGTTACAGCGTGTTCCTCTCCAGGGCATTTTATCTGCCCAGGGCTGGAAAGCCCTTCGTCATCCTCATGTGATACAAAGCTATCGCATTATTGCCTTCTAAATCGGGAGTAGAAGTGCCTCTCCGAGGGGTCCGTCTCTCCACCAGTGCTGTCTTTGCTTCTGACCTGGTTTGAGTCACTGGGAGCTAACCAGGGGGGCTTTTGGGAAGGGCTTGCTCCGCTAGCAGGTCCTGGGGAAGAAAATGAGTTTTGTAAGTCATGAAATGCCCCTGTCCCTGGTGCGAGAGCAGCCCTGGGGGATGGCAGCAGGGGCAGCTCTTGCCTGGCCCTGCCATCACCGGCCCCACTTCCACCAACCCCAACCGGACTGTGATTACAGGAAGGTTTGCTGAGACAGGAAGCAAATAACCCGAGGGAAGGATAAACTCCTGCCTGGTGGGCTGGCAGCTTTCATCTTGCCCCCATCCATCACCTCCTGTCTGTGTGGCTCCCGCGTGGGAAGGCTCCATCCCCAGCCCTCTCTGCACACCCAACTCCCATGGAAGCCTGGGGACCCCACTCCAGCCCCGTGAAGGACGGGGTGATGATGGACCCCATCCCAGTGAGGATGTCGCTGTGCCGCGGCATTTCCACCACATCCATCTGTGTTTACATTCCCCTCCGATGGCGGCTGGCGATAAGGACAGACCCGGACAGAGCCACATCCCTGCTGCCCGCCCAAGGGCTGTTTGCGCAGATAAAAGCTGCCCCATAAACAAGCCCATCCTGCCTTTGGGAAGGGCATCCCCAGCCCTCAGCAGGAAGCCCTGGCTGGGACGCCCCTTGCATTGCTGAGGGTGCTCAGCACCCCAAAATGCAACCCTGGGACTTGGCCTTTGTGTCCTGCTCTTGACACATGCTAGAAGCAGCCTCTGTGGCATGGGATTCACCGTGATACCCCTGGGCAGAGCCAGAGGGGCAGTGCTTGACTCCCTCATCCTCCTTCTCTTCCTCCTCTTCCTCCTCCTCCTCCTCCTCCTCCTCCTCCTCATCGCTGTTGGTTTTCCTCCCTGCAAACACTGGGCTGGAAACAAGCACAGCCTGGTGCCAGCCCCAGGAGGGGACATGGGCGCTGGGGAGCAGGGATGGGCACTGCTGGGCAGTGGGGGCACAGCTCTGGCAGAGGGTGCCCAGGCGTGCAGGGGGCAGGGGAGGCAGCAGGGGCAGCTTGGCCGCTGTCCTGTGCTGTGGCTGGGCTGGCAGGCAGCTCCACGTGGGGCTGCTGGCGCTTGCTCCCTCATCCCTGACAGTTTACCCAAAGCAGGGCTGGACCCTTTCCCTCCCACCCTGCTTTGGGGCAGAGCTGGGAATCCCACGGCCAGGATGCTCCTCTCTCCCTCGGAAAGCCCTGCCTGAAAGCTCAGCTCTCTCTGAGGTTATTTCTCTTGTCGATATTTTTTCTCGACACTTCCCACACTTTTTGTGAAATCTGGACCAGTGTTATTGCAAACTTCTCCCTCCTTCCCCCACCCCAGTTTGCTTTAGCAACAGCTGAAGGAAAACTAAAAAAAATAAAAAGAGAAAGGAGCTGTGAAAATATCTCTAGAACCTTTACAGTCCTGATGGCAGCATGAGAACTCTTCCTTCTCCGGGTACCTGCAGCTGGAGGGAGATGAGACCTGCCAGAAATGAAATTTTCAAGGTTTGATAAAAATGTCAGAAATTGGGAATAAGTGCTGCAGGCATTGCCCTGCTGATGCTGTCGCAGGCTTTCCTCTCAGCAACACAGGAAAGAAAACAGCTTTACTATGATTTATTTTTTAATTTTAAAGCAGAATTGCACAGGGATCTGGGGGCAGGAGCAAGACCTGGGATTGCCTTAGTGCAGCCTTCGTCACTGGCTGGGTTTCAAGATCTTGGTGCCCCTTTCCCTCATTCTCGTAGTGCTCCCAGGAAGGGCTGCAGCCCTGAGGAGCGGCTGTGCCTGGTCTCAGCTGCCAGCTCGGGGCAGGGCCCTGGGGCCAGCTCCATGCCTCCATCCCCTGCCCTCGGAAGCGATGCCAGTGGCCACAAGCTGCATTCCCCATTGGAGGTTTCTCACCCCCTCAGTCCCCACCTGTTCGCCCCGGGGTGCTCAGGTGAGGGGAGGGAACCCTCCAGTCCTGCTCGGCCCCTGAAGGGCACCACGGCTTCTTCCTGCCAGCCGTGCCCGCAGGGCAAACCACTGCGGGAGCGGGCTACAGAGCAGGGAGCAGAGTGACCTCAGCCCCGGCTGGGCCGGCTCCGACCTCCGGGCGCCCGCGCTGCCTCTTTCATCACCATCGAGGCAGGAGCTCCCAGGAGCTCCGCTTGGAGAGCAGGATGTGAGTGTCTGAGCCGTGGGAGCTCGGAGCCCCTCGGGATCCTGGACTCAGCCCGGGCTGGGATGGCAGCGCTGGGGTGGCACAGGGATTGGGGTGATGGGGGACCTGTGCTGGGACAGCAGCAGGCTCAGGGGAGCTCCTAGATATGCAGCAGGGTATGAACCACCCCAGAAGCACAGCACAGACCCTGCCTGAGCCCCATAAATGTGGGATCCACTGCCCACGGGAGATTTGCCCTGAGATACTGAGCGTGCCTTGGGTAACCCGCATGCTAAAACCAGCAGCTTGCATGAGAGTTAGTGAAACAGCACATTTTTATTATTATTTTTTATTATTCTGACACAGATTTTTCATTTCCTGCCCAAGCCCCGGCTGACAGTGCTGAAGCTCCCAGAGCCATACCCGTGTTTGCTGGGGGAGGAGGGTTTATATGGAGACCTGAGTTTATGAGGAGCTTCCTGCAGGCTTCCTGGGACAGGCAGTACCCAGGGGTTAAAGCTTCATCACAGCCTGTTTATGTGCTGACAAGGAAATGTGATGACAGAGAATCCCAAACAACTTCAAAGCAAGATTTGTGGATCTGATATGGAAACTATTCTGAAAGTCCAGGAGTCTGTCACTTCTGTGGATGCACAGCCAGGGCAGGACCCATTCCCAAAGCCCAGCCTGGTCCTGTGCCCTCCCCAGTGAGCCCAGAGCTCCTGCCCTGGGGAGGGAATGTGGGATAAAGTGGTGCTCCTTGGGCATCTTCTTCCAAGGCAGAGGGAAGAGCATCACACGGTCCTCATCCATGTCCTGCACTGTCCCTCCCTTGGCATGGACAGGTGAAACCCCTTGGGGGTGGGCAGTTTTGGTGCCGTCATCTGCTGCTCTAGGGCTGGTTTTGGATCCTTTGCTGCGATGGGAAGCTGAGGAAGCTGAAGCAGAGGGGACAGGGGGACGCTAGTGTCCCCACTGTCGCTGTGGCCACGAGCAGTGACACCGCCGTGTGATGGGTTTATCTCGTGTCCTGTACCGGCGAGTATGCAGCCACGTGCCAGCGAGGGAGCGAGCTCTCAGCTATAAAAAGCTTTTGTTTTATCCATAGCTGCTACTTGAGCTCTCACCCCTCACTCTCTGTGACCAAGCAGAGCCCATGTGCCCTCAGATGTGTCTGGGATCAGCTCAGGCATCTGTTTCCTGTCTCCAAACACATCTGTGGGCACCAGGAACTCCATGTGCTGCCCAGCAAGGAGATGCCTGTTCCTTGCATCCCAGCTCTCCCCAAGCAGGGATCTCTCCTAATTGATTCCAATTCTCTATGGGTAAAGTATTTTTAAATACCCATTGTTTATTCTGTAACAACAACCAAAGAAGCTGCTCTGATCCATGGCATAAACATATTTTCCCAGAGTTTTCTAAACAACACCTGACCAATTGGCTTCCTGTGGCATTTTGCCAGGGCTGGCTCTGCCTCCCCCACTGCAAGTGGCCATGCAGGTAGAGCCAGGCCAGCAGTCCTGGCCGGTGGCAGGGATGGGAAAGGGAAGAGGATGCTTCCCCTGGTGAGAGCTCTGGGCTGAATTGCCTCCATCCCCCATGGGAGCTTGGATCCAGACTCTGGAGCAGCAGGGATGGCAGTGAGGGCTGGGACAGACCCAGCACCTCTGTACTTCAGCTTTTCCAGCTGTAAAACTGGGACAAAGATACGGAGCCACATTACTTCCCTGGCGGTGATGGAAGGCCTGGGACTCTCCCTTCCTCTCCCTGGTCAGATCCCTGAGAATGGGGCAGGGCCTTGAGCCCTCCTGTCCGGGACTGGCACTGGTCTGAGTTCCAGGGAGAAGCCATTGGGATGGGGCTGGGTTCTGCTTGGCCCCTTGGGGATGCCTGGCTGTCTGTCCTGCTGTGGGCAGTGTGTCTGTCCGTGGCTCAGAATGCAGGGGCAGTTCCCTCCTGGGCATGGCAGAGTGAGGAAGACCAGAAAACGCCATGAGGAGCTGTCTGCAGAAAAACAGGCTGTAAAACCCCTAGGGATGACTCTGGCAGCCCCTTTGGTATCTGGGAGCCAGCACATAGCCCAGCTCAGCAGGGCTGCTGGGGCTGCCAGGGAAGTGTAGGCAAGGGTAGAAAGAAGAGGCAAGGATGAGAAGCAGAGGTGAGGATGGAAAGCACAAGGAAGGGTGGGAAGTCAGCAGCCCCTGCTCACTGCAGGGTGGTGGCAGAGCTGGGCTTCCTGCCCCATGCCTGGCCTTTGGTGACTCCTCACAGCCAAGCCCAAAGCCCTCCTCATCCAGGGACATTCCCACAGATTCTCTTGCTTTGCTTTCACACACAAATCCAGCCCCATGAGCCGGCTCCCTCTGGAGCTGGGTGTGCAGCCCCCTGCCCATGCTGTGTCTGTGCCATGGGCCGTTCTGGGGCCACCACAAACTGCCCTGTGAACAGCAATTCCCAGCTCAGCCGCAGCCAGCAGTAAATGCCAGGGCTGGCTGCTGAGTGGGATGGGATCAAGCCCTTGGCCGAGGGCTTTGAAAATCCAAAACAGCCTTGTAAAGATCAAGCTCGTAAAACCAGAACTCTGCTTTCGTAGCTCATGAATGGGAAGAAATGCCAACCAGATCAGTTTTACACATATTTTTTCCGTCTTTGTCAACATTCCCCCATTTGGCTGAAACTTCAAACTGCCACATTTGGAGACCGTCTGTCTTAGAAGTTCCAGTATTTGTATAAATAACTGATAGGGAAAGATGATCCATTCTGGAGCCTGCCCAGGGGCCCTGGGAACAGTGATGGGGCTGTGGAGCCTCCCAGAGTTTTGGTGGTTCTCCAGTGCCAAGTGAGTGTGGGTGGGGGTCTCCAAACCTCAGCACACACCCAAATTCAGGAAGGGGAGCAAGAAAGGTCTCCTCCATCCACTGGGAAGTCGTTTCAGGCAATAAATATGGCAGTGAAATAGTGATTGTGGCCCCTGGTGTCATCTTTGGAAGTGGGCTGTCACCTTGCCCGCGCGGGGCAGGGGGATGACGGGGGTGTCACTGTCCCCACCAGGGACAGTCTGTCCTGCCCCTCTGAGCACAGCGAGGGGCGCATGGAGACGGGCACGTGGGGCGGGGCACGGTGAGGGCAGCGCAGAGGGCTGGGGGCTCCCAGAGAAGGACCGGAGCACGCAGGGAGGGGATAGTGAGCATGGCAGGGTGCAGGGTTCGTGGAGAACAGGGACAGATGTGTGGGACTGGGGACTCAGAGAAGGGCTGGTGGGCACAGGGAGGGGATGGAGAGCACGGAGAAGGGCGGAAGGGCACGGCGAGGGGCTGAGGTGTCCGGCGGGGATGCCGAGGGGAGCGGGGCGGGCCAGGGCAGAGCGTCCATGGGGAGGAGGTGCCGCTGCCCGCGCGCTTTCCCTCGCCCTCCGGAGCGGGCAGCGCGGGGCCGCCCCGCGCCTTTAAAGGCTCCTCCTCCGACGCGAAGGGGACCCGGCCCCCCCGGTCCGCCCCGAGGGCTGCGCCGGGAGCGCGGCGGGGAGCGCACGGCGGGGCGCGGGGCTGGTGCCCCCAGCCCAGCCGAGATGAGCCCCCTCCCCACGGGCAACGGTAGCGCCTGGTGGGGCTCCGGCAACTGCAGCGGGGCTGGCAGCCTGGGCCGGCAGTGGGTGCTGGGGACCGCCATCAGCCTCACTGTCCTGGTCACCGTGGCTGGTAACTTGCTGGTGATTGTGGCCATCGCCAAGACGCCGCGGCTGCAGACCATGACCAACGTCTTCATCACCTCCCTGGCGTGCGCCGACCTCATCATGGGCTTGCTGGTGGTGCCGCCAGGAGCCACCATCCTGCTGAGCGGCCACTGGCCCTACGGCACCACGGTGTGCGAGCTCTGGACCTCGCTGGACGTGCTGTGTGTCACAGCCAGCATCGAGACGCTGTGTGCCATCGCCGTAGATCGCTACCTCGCCATCACCTCCCCGCTAAAGTACGAGGCGCTGATGACCAAGGGCCGGGCTCGGGCCGTGGTGTGCCTGGTGTGGGGCATCTCTGCCTTCATCTCCTTCCTGCCCATCATGAACCACTGGTGGCGGGACGGGGCGGACGAGCAGGCGGCCCGCTGCTACGACGACCCGCGCTGCTGCGACTTTGTCACCAACGTGACCTACGCCATCATCTCCTCCACCATCTCCTTCTACGTGCCCCTGCTCGTCATGATCTTCGTCTACGTCCGAGTCTTTGCCGTGGCCACGCGGCACGTCCAGCTCATCGGCAAGGACAAGCTGAGGTTCCTGCAGGAGCCCCCCAGCCCCACGTCCAGGAGCAGCCGGCGCAGGCGGCCCTCCCGTCTGCTGGCCATCAAGGAGCACAAGGCGCTCAAAACCCTGGGCATCATCATGGGCATTTTCACCCTCTGCTGGCTGCCTTTCTTTGTGGCAAACATCATCAAGGTCTTCTGCCGGTCTCTGGTGCCGGACCAGCTCTTTCTTTTCCTCAACTGGCTGGGCTACATCAACTCAGCCTTCAACCCCATCATCTACTGCCGCAGCCCCGACTTCAGGAGCGCCTTCCGCAAGCTGCTGTGCTGCCCGCGCCGCGCCGACCGCCGGCTCCACGCCGTGTCACAGGACCTGCAGCGCTGCCCCTGCGCCTTCAGCCCTCGGGAGGGCCCTGCAGGGGACAGCAAGGCGGCCCCCGGGCGCCCCGGGGAGGACGGCGAGGCTCGGGGCAGCGGCAGCAGAACAGAAGAGACTCCTCCGCCCCAGGGCAGTGGCCACCGGCAACAGCCCCTGGGCGAGTCCCGGCTGCAGGGCGCGCAGACCGCACTGCGTTCACAGCTGGATGAGTAGGTACCTGTAGGCATTTGCTCAGCAGGGGCTCCGGGGGTGTGATTGGTGAGGCTGTCGACGGTGGGGACAGTGCAGTGCAGAGCTGGGGGAGCAGGCAGACCCCGGGGTGCATGGGAGAGGCTCTGGGGCGTGGAACTGGGCGCCACTGCCCTCTTCCCTGATGTTCCCCTAAAACTCTGGCCCCTCCAATGGGCTGCAAAATTGGGGTCTGAACCAGTTTCACTCCAGCCCACCAGGACCTGGTCTGCTGCTCCTGGGTAAGGGAAACACGGGTGGTGAATAGGGAAGCAAACCAGCTGAGCAGGAGGAATATGTCCCAAAGCCTGAGATTCCACCTTCTTTTCCCGATCCCACTTTCTGCTGCTAAAGAAGGGAAACGCGAGGACTCCCTCCGGAGCGAGGCACTGCCGCTGTCTCTCCACTCTGGGCTCTGCAGGTTGCTTTGCCCTCCAGCGGTGTAAATCTGGGAAGGGAATGAATTTCATCCCGCTCCGTCCCTTGACGGGAAATGCACTCCCGGAACCGGCAGCCCGCGCAGAGCAGGGGGCTGGCAGGGACTGATGAGGGGCTGGCAGGGACTCCCATGCTGTGGCTCTGCCCTGCCGGCATCCTGACACGGATTTACACCTCCAAATTTCATGGTGGGGTTTTTCCACTCTGAGGTTTTTTATTAGTATGACAAAACCGGAGTTATTCTGGTTACTGTGGATTTTAACCGTATTTCCCTCCTGACGCCTGAGGACAGGGGAGGTTTCCTGCCAGACTGCGCGGGCAGCAGGGATGTGTAGATAGAGGTGCCAGAGATGTTCCTTGGGAAGGATTCACCTTTCATGCTGTGAACAGGGGACAGTGGATGGTGGGAGGGTCTGGGCTCTCACCCCCTGCGCTCCTCCATTTCAGGTTTGCTGGTGGAGAGATGCCCGCGGGTCCTTCCGACTGACTGGGAGCAGCTGAGAGCTGGGAGGAGTGTCCCCCGGCCGGGTCATCATCCCTCCGGCCTCTCCTCTGCCCGCGTTAGCCGCCGCCCTCCCCAGGGACCGCAGCCCGTGGCCAGCCCCAGGCTGCTGCCCGGCTTCGGGCACGTGAGTCCGGTGTCAGCCCGGCCACAGCTGCCGACACCTTCCCACTGCCCCGAGAGCTGTAACCCTCCTTGGGCTGCTGCCTCCTTGGCTCACTGGAGCTGCACACCTTGTGCATGGTGCTCCTGGATCCCTCTGCGCCTGCCGGGGTGGTGGCTGTGGGTCCCTGTCCCCAGCTGAGCCCGGTGGGTGACACTGTGTCACCTCCCACCCTCTTCTTGCAGGGCTGGGGTTGGAGAAGCGGCCCCAGCAGTGACGGTGGTGGCAGGACCCTGTACGGACCCGAAGTGGAGGAGGATCTCCCTTGGGAATGCTGGTGGTTTTGGGACAACACCAGCTCCTTCGTGCCGTTGGTGCTGGAGACTGGAGCTGGGGAAAGATCTGGAGCTGCTCGCCAAGGGGCAGTACAGCCTCAGGGATGTGTGGACAGGGGGAAATCTCCCATCTGGGATGTTCCGGGCGTGGGATGTGGAGATTGCATGCTCTGCTTTCTTGGGACGACCCTGTCTTCCCAGTCTTGGCCAGTTTTGGACAGTCTGTTGAGAAGGAGAGAAGAGCCTCCTGCAGGCTCAAGCCCTTCCCAGGATTTCCATCCCTGCTCCAGCTGCTGCATTCCAGGGCTGAGTGCAATTCCAGGAGCTGCAGTGATGCCTTCAGTGAATGAAAAGCTCAGGGGAATGAGGGGAGCTCCGAGCACAGAGGACTTCCAAAACCAGGGAATTAGGATCTTGTCAGATCTTTTGGCAGTTTCTCCCTCTCGTTTGGGACAGATGTCAGTGTCAGTGGCACTCAGGGACGGGAGGAGAATTCTCATCTCACACGTGTGCAGACGTGCCCTGCCCATGCTGCGCTGCCACACAGCACCTCTGGGCACAAGTCGGTGTCAATATGTTTAGTGACTGTACAGTTTTTGTCGTGGTTCGTGTTGCCCCTGCCATGAGAAATAAACCTCTGGATCACTGTGGTGCCTCCAAATCTATCCTGAGCAGAGGGTGCTGCTCCATGTGCTGTTCCCGGGTGGCTGCCTGAGGCTTAGGGGGATCCATGCCCCCTCCTGGGGCTGTGGCTAGGGAAAAGCAGGGCTCTGGGCATGCCATGGTGCTACCCCTAAGCCCTGCCCCATGTTCCCACACCCCAAGAAGACAGGCAGAACTGTCAGAGGTGCCCAGTGCCACCTCCTGATGCCAGGGAATCTCAGCTCCTGCACAGGAACTGGACCTGGGATGCTGCAGGGTCTCTCCTGCTGAGATCTTGGTGATTTGCTTTTAACACCCTACAATGATGAAATCACTAAATAAAGAGAAGAAAAGCAGCTTGGAGCCTCAGACCCGGGTCTAGTGATACCTGGGAGGCACATCCTGGATGCCAGGAGCTGACCCTGAGCACAGCAGGTCCCAGGTCCCATGGGCTGATCCCGCACTGAGGGACCAAGTCCAACCCAGCCCCGAGCTGCTTGTCAGGGCACAGGAGCCCTGAGTGCATGGGTGACTTCCCAAGCAGTGGAGGGGAGGGTGGGGCGGGGTGGGCTAGCCCAGGGAGCAGGGGTCCCAGAGAACAGGGGTTCCATGGGGCAGCGGGCTGGCTGGCAGGGCTGGTGGCCTTGTCTCTAATCAAGCTAAAGTGTGCTCAGGTGGGCTGTAGGTGCTGCTGGGGGTGTGAGGGGCTGCTGGGAGCTTTGAGGCACCTGCACTCTATTCCCAATCTGGGCCCCCCGGGATGCCCCTTTCCTTTATTAGCATCTGGTGTGAGGAAGGGGCTTGTTGCCTTGTGGGTGCTGTAGTCTCGGTGTTTGGTTTGCTTTGGAGGATGAACAGCTCGTTTTACCTCTCCCAGTCGCTGTCAGAGGATCGGCCCGTGGCTGCACTGTGGGGTACGGAGCTGGCAGTCCCAGGATGAGCTGGGGGTGGTGGCTCTGCTCTACAGACAGCCGGGCTGGGTGTGATTCCCCTTTCCCAAGGAGTGTGCACTTGGGAAGGCTTCCCTTCTGCCTTTGGGTGGGGGGAGCACCTTTCCTTTGCTTTAGGGAGGGGGCAGCCAGTGCAAGTGACGACCCTGCCGTGTCTCCCAGGCTGCCAGCTGGGCACAGGCGCCCGGAGCTGCGTGGTGAAGGAGGACGATGACTTCTTGGAGCACCTGGTGCTGCTGAGAACGGTGAGATCCGAGCCCTGCGCAGGGTCCTGCCGGAGCTCGGGCCGGCGGCTCCCTGCCATGAGCTCTGTGCTTGGCCCCCCAGATCTGCCTGGGGGCTGACGCCAGGGACGAGCTGCACGTGGTGGCTGTGGACTCCAAAAACGCCTCCGGGGAGCACAGGCCGGTGCCCATCGCAGCGCTGCGGAGCTCCCTGCTCCCCATGGTAAGGGCAGCCCGCTCACAGCCTCCTCCCAGGGGTGACATCCGTGGTCGGGAGTGTCTGAGCTGCGGCTCTTTGCAGATCAACCTCAAAGGTCTGGAGCTCGTCCCTCCCGTCACCTTCGTGCTCCAGTGCGGAGCTGGGCCAGTCTATCTCAGCGGGCAGCGCATCACCCGTGAGTGCCATCAAGCTCTGGGGTCACTCGGGGATGCTCCGGGGCCCCTGGCAGCCCGTGCTCTGTGCCGGGGATGGAGCGCGGGCTGCTCGGGGGGATCAATGCCTGTTCGCCGTGGCAGGCTGGACAAGGAGCTCTGTGCCGGCTCCTGCTCTGCGGCCATGGGGTGGGGCATGGCAGCGCTCCTACTCCCGGGTGGGGTTTGCAGCCGGGGGGCTTCACATTCGGTCGGCTCAGGGCTCCCCTGCTGCAGCCCTGCCTCTCCTCGCCACAGTGGAAGATGATGCCCTGTCTGAAGCCCACGAGGAAGAGCTCTCGGAGGAAGATGTGGGTGATGAGGACGATGATGGAGCTTCATAGAACAGGAACAGCTTGGAGAAGGCTTTGGCTCTGGAGCGAAGCTGGTGCGGTGGTGGGTGCCCAGGAACCCGGGCTTTCAGTGTCATCCTTCGTTCCCTCTCTGCTTGTGCCTCCCCCTGCTAGGAGCTGGTCCCCTCAGCTCCCCTGGCACAGCTCAACCTCTCCTGCCCTTTTGCACAGGCAAATTCCAATTAATAAATGCAGGAATGCTCTTTTGTGCATAAGTGACCGATTATTTATTTGATGCATGAGCACCCATCAGCTCAGCCACGAGCACCCAGTTCACCACGGGAGGGTTAAACAATGCAGACCTGAGCACCCCAGTAAGGTCTTCGGGTGCCCAGTTGAGTCCCCGTTATTGCAGGAGCAAAGAAAAGGGCAGGAGGAAGCATTTCACCAAATATATTTTAATTATTTACATTTTCTGCTGTCTCAACACCTATACCATGATAAATAGCACAACTATTGTGTTAATTGCAATAGCTTAAAGTCAAACTTCCCCTAGCTGAGGTGGGCTCTGAGGATGTATCTTGGGAGGAGGTTATGGTAAATGGGGATTTATTTATGGGGGATTTTTCCGGATGCTGCAGTCTTTCCCTGAGCAAAACAAGAGCGGGGCTGGTGGGTTGTGTGGTTTGGATTCAGCAGCACACATTTGACCTTAAGGACTTTATTCCAAGCCTGTCTCAGAGTCTCCTCTGAAAGGGTCGCCTTGCACACACAGGCGTGAAGCAGGCAGAATGTGGGCAAATTGGTCTATAAACCCAATTAATGCAAATTTGGGTGTTGGAGCTTTGAGGGCAAATGTGGGCAAATTGGTCTATAAACCCAATTAATGCAAATTTGGGTGTTGGAGCTTTGAGGGGGCTGTGTGGATGTGTGATGCAGGCGTGGCTGGAACCTGGGGGGTTCCAGCACAAGTCAAGCCCCTCGGCCTCACACCCCCCTGCACACACACTGGTACGCACAGGTACCCCCACACCTGGACTTGCACCTGTCTGCACTCACAGGCACCTGTGCACCCTGAAATGCCCACACACGGCCCTGCACCAAATCATGCACACCTGAACTCACCTGTAGCTACATCTGTACTCACCTGTACGCACCTGTGCATACACATGTGTATGCACTTGTACACCTGTACTCACCTGAACTCATCTGTACCTATGCCTGTGCACACCTGTGCACACCTGTGCACGCTCACCTGTGCACCTCAGGCCCCGCCCCTCCCAGGCCCCGCCCTTTCCGCGCTCTCGCGA
>VWYI01007359.1:221648-243373 GCA_013399455.1 Anthoscopus minutus | reverse complement strand
CGCGAGAGGGGCGGGGCGGGGCGCTCCGGCTGCCGCCGCCGTTCCCGGCTCATTCCCGGCCGTTCCCGGTGCCGCCGGTGCCGTCGCTGCCATGGCGGCCGCGGGCTGGGCGCCCACGCACGTGCGGGTGACGGNACGGTGCTGCACCGCGCCCTGGCCGGCGCCGACAAATTCCTGGGCCGCGCCGAGGTGGAGCTGGGCGCGCTGAGGGACGACGGCGGCCGGCGGCACAGCAGGTGCGAGCGGCCGGGGGCTCCGTGCCCGCCCGCGGAGAGGATGCGAGGGCTTCTGCGTCCCGCAGGAACCGGGCAGAGGGATGGAGCGGTCCCTCCGGGTCATACGGAGGCTGGGGAGGAGGTTTTGGGGGAAATCTCTCAGCCCCGGGGGGGCCAGGGAGAGGTTTGGAGGGGACCTTTGCGCCCCACGGAGGTGGGGGAAAGAGGTGAGGGGGCTTCTGTGCTCCGCGCGGGCTGGGGAGGCAGTTGAGGGATGCCTCTGTGCTTTTCAAGGGGAGGAAGTGCTGCTGTGAGGAGCCCCAGCACTCCACGGGATGTCCCTGTTCCTCATGGAAGCCTCTGTGCGCCTCAGGCGTGTGTGAATCTGGTGGGAGACCCCGGTGCCCCCATGGGAATCTGTGTCCCACAGACTGGGGGTCATCCTGTGCCCCAGGGAGTGGGGGTTCTGGTGGGCACTCTTGTTCCCTGCAGGGACCCCTGAAGCCCCGTAAGTGCCCACAGGATGATCCCTCGGAGCAGGGTCCGACCTGGAGAGGGGTGAGCCCCCATAGCTGGGATGGGCTTTCCCCTGGAAGAGGCTGGGGGCCTGGAGAAAGCTTTTCCAGCCAGTCCTGCCTGGTCCTTGGGTCTGATTTTTAAACGTTTCCGTGTGAGTGCTGACACTGTAGAGAGCAAACAGCCAGCCTGACCCCTGAGACCTGGTGTTCTCGGAATGCTGCCTCCTTCCAGCAGGGAACGAGCGTCCCATAGCCATTTATTTGTTTTTCCTAATAAACAACGCTTGTCAGGGTGGATAATTCCATGTTCCATGGGCTGACCCCGCAGCAGTCAGCAGGACTCTGAGCCGGGCCAGCGCCAGCTCTGTGTCACACTTGCTGCTTTGAACACAAACACGGGCACGGTGAAACCCAGGGGTGGCTCCCGGGAGGGTTTTGCTGGGAGTCAGCAGCGTTGTAATGTGCTGGTGAGTCACCTTCCTCCCCTGGCTCACCTGAGCACCGCGACGGAGCCGTCCCGCTTGTCAAGGCTTAATTAGGCTGTGGGTTCATTAAGGCTGTGTCAGACACTGCTGTGTTTACACTGCAGAGCCCCTTGGTCAGCAGAGCTCAGGGCCGGTGCCTCTGGCTCCTGAGCGCGTTCCTTTGTGTCTGGGCAAAGGAGAATTGAGGGGGAGAAAAAATGAAAATACAGCTTTGGTACTCCTGGGGAAATTTCTTGTGTTTTCAGTTGTTGCCAGCCCTCGGTTTCCTGTTTGAAGCCTGTTTTGTTCTTGCTGTCATGGTGATGTGTAGCCATAAAGGAGTCGTTTTATTTGGAAAATAGATACATGTCGATTGACAGGTGCTTGCTGAGATGATAAATGCCATTAATCAGATTTTAGTGGTTTGGGGGTTGTCAGTCCGTGATTTCCTTCCAGCCACTCCCAGGGGTGCTGCTTTCAGCCAGGGCTGAGCTGCCTTTGCTGACAGGGTGTTTGCCTGTGGCTCCTGGGACGCATGGGATCAATTGTGGCACCGAAGCCCTGCAAGCACAGGATGCTCCTAGAAATCACAGGTTTGGAACCAAAGTGCCCAGTGCTGGCTTGTGTTAAAGGCAAAGGGATTGTGATTCTTGGGCTGCTGCAGCCTCAGGGACTGGGCAAAGTGTTCATTTAGAATCCCAGAATGAACCTTAAAGCCCATCTTGTTCCATCCCCTGCCCTGAACAGGGACAACTTCCACGTGACTATTGCCAAAAGCTGGCCTTGAACATTTCGAGGGACAGGATACACACAGCTTCTCCAGGATCAGGGCCTCACCGCCCTCAGAGGGAAGAATTCCTTCCTCATTTCCTTCTGAAGTGTCTGTAGCAGATTCCTAAATCCATCTCCTTTGGTCATCCCCATTTGTTTTGTATTTTCTCTGGAGCAAACCGCCTTTTCCCGTTCTCTTTTGTTGCTTCCAACAACAAAATGTATTTGGTGAAATGTTGGAGGTTGAAGTGCAAATTTGACGGCAGGGCACATTTGCATGCTTTGTTTGCTTCCTTTATTTTCCCATTCCAGCTGGTGAGAAGGAAGAAACCCAGGCAGCCTTTCCTATGGGTTCTGTGGGGTCAGGAGTTCTGCGGTTCCACCAACAAACAAAACCATACTGGTGTGCAGTGCTAATTCTCTTGGCTGGCTCATATGTGGTTTGAGTGTCACGGAGGAGTGGCTGAGGGCATGTGGGTGGTGGGATTGTGGTTTGGGATGCCCTGGGCACTCACCACACAGAGCTTCACATTCAGGAGCTGCATTTGGGGAGGGAGAAGGCTCTGTCTGAGCAATGCCTTTCCTGGTGCGTGCCAGTCATCAGCCTGGAGAGGTGAGTGGAAATCCCCCAAGGTCTGTAAGGCTTGGGTTGCCTCTCTGGTGTTGATTAGGGGTTCCTTGGCTTAAGAGGCATTAAGGAGCTGGAATGAAAGGTATGAGGGCGTGGGACGTGTGCAGCTCTGAGGCTGCTGCTCTCGCTCCACTTCAAAGCCGTGGCCCCTACCAGTGTCAGGAGGAGAGATGAAAGGGCAGAGGAGGGTGGCTGAGCTGGAATACAGGAATGCCATGTAGTGTTTCTGTTTTTTCTCCTTTTTTTTAACCCTTCTTGATCTGGGTTTTAAACCAAATCTTACTAATGACTTTCTGTTTATGATAAGGAATGTTTTCTTTGGCACCTGGGGCCATGACTGTGAGGTCACCATAAGATTAAAGGCTTTCTTTTCTTACACTGTGGGCTGATTTGATTTTTCAACCATAAGCACCCTCTGTGTTCTCAATTACTGGTGGTTAAAGAAATCTCCTTGTTGCTGCAGGTGGTACAAACTTCACTCCAAACCAGGGAAGAAGGAAAAAGAGAGGGGGGAGATCGAGGTGGATATCCAGTTCATGAGGAGCAACATGACAGCCAGCATGTTTGATCTGTCCATGAAGGACAAGCCCCGCTCTCCCTTTGGGAAGCTCAAAGACAAGCTCAAGGGCAAGAGGAGCAGTGGCCTCTCGGACACAGCGTCAGTGATCATCCCCAGCACCTCCCACTCCCCTGCTGACAGTGAGGACGAGGCAGTTGAGAAGGAGAAGAAGAAATCCAAGTTCAAAGCGCTGTTCTCCAAGCCTGGCCTGCAGAAGACATCCCTGTCCCAGTCCATGTCAGTGCTGCCCACTCAGCAGCCCCCCACCCAGAGGGTTCGGCTGCGGCCCAGTGACTTCCAGGCACAGTGGGATGAGGAGGAGTCCGAGACCTCTCCTGCCTCAGAACGTGAGTATTGGCACAAAACCTTCCTCCAAACGTTTGCTTACACTTTTCACAGTGCTGGTTAAATTCTTCTTTCTGAACAAATCCATAGAAAATCCCTCCTGGCACTGATGCTGTCAGTAGCGTCAGAGAAAAGGTTGTTCTTGCTTCTTGAATTTCTGCCTGTTGTTTTTTTTCCAGGATCCTTTGAAAACGTGCTGGAAGAGAAGCCAGCGCCTTCTCCTCTGTTTAAATCTCGCAAACCAGCCTTTTTGGACAGTAGGCAGCTAACCCAGGGAACCACTAACCACACCAAAAAGGATGGGCTCTCTTTGTTCAGTGGCCTTAAATCCAAAAGCGATCCGGTGTCCAAGTCTAGCCTGTGCATCAATGGCAGTCATGTCTACATGGAAGAGACCATGACAAAGGACAAGACTCCAGCCTCCTCCCCCTCTCCTCACAACCTCAGGAGGAAGCAGCTCTTTGCTTCAGAGGAGAATCTGTCCTCCAGGTCCACTAAATCATCTGATGAGATGGGAAGATCCTCTCCTGGTCAGGCTTTCTCTGGGTCCACATCCTTGGAGACCTTCAAATCCATGACTTTGCCATCATACAAACTGCTCAGCAGTGAGGAGCACCTGGACACCAGCATTCCACCAAGCGCTGAGGCTGTTAGAGAGACCAAAAAGCCAGACCACAAAAAGTCTGCATTGCTCTCCCTGGTCACTGGGAAGAAGGAAACGGTGAAGACCAGTGATGCTGAGATTATTCCCGACAGGACCCTGCAGAGTGAGGAGAATACAATTCCAGAAGAGAAGACTGAAGAGGAGGCCAAATGCACTGAAGTCCCAGCAGATTTGGGCAGAGGGAGCCCGTCAGGAGATGCTCACCATGTGGAGGAGGCTGTCACAAACAAGCAGCTGCTCAGCCCTTGTGAGGAGGAACGGAAACCTGAGAAAGCTGTGCCGGCCAAGACCAAAGCTGTGAAACCCAGGTGAGTCCCAGCTGCTGGCAGGAGTCGGGATGGGCAGTGGTGGTGGCAGGTGGCAGCTGTGTCCTGCCACACCTGGGCTCAGGTGCTGCTCTGTGGGTACCTGCGGGTTTTACGCTGGTGTTGGGTGCTTTGATAGCAAAGAACAACTCCCAAGTTCTTCCTCAGTGTGAAAAAAAGATGGATGTAGGGATGCTCCTTGTAAGTGATGCTGAAATGTGGTTCTCTGGTGCAGGCACCTGTGCAGGTCCTGAAGGGGTGATTTTCTTGCTGGATCTCTTGCACAAACTAACTCTGAGCTGCGTGGCTGGAGCCTCCCTAGGGTCTGGAGCGCCCGTTCTAATGTCTCTGCTTTCCTCTTCCCTACTTGGCTGTGGTCTTCCAAAGGGCAGCCTTGGAGCCCTTCTGCTTCTGGCATTGTTCACAGCAGCACAGAGGGATTTTGTGTGGGTTTGTACACAAGGCTTTTTCGGAAATTCTGCTCCTTTGTCCTTCGTACACATATATATAAAAATTGTGTTTGGAGTTTTTATGTATATATAGGTGGGCCCTACTAATAAGGCTGTGTTTTGTGTGTGTCCCTAACTCCTCATTTTCAGTGCTTCTCAAGTTTAAGTTTCTTGCCTGTGCAGTGTTTTACATACTAATAAACCTGCTTGGGGTGCAGAGAGACAGTGCTTAAAAGCAGCAGAAACAAGCTCTGCAGCAGAAGAGTTCTGACATCAGCCCAGTGCTTGGTAAAGGTGCAGTTAAGGACATAAAGTCTCACAGACAGGAGGACCTCTTTGAGGTCTCTTTAAAATATAGCTCATGTCCAGTGGCAGAGCTGATGGAGGCCGGTGCTAAAGCTTCCTGCTAAGTCTGTTCCTGCCTCGTGTTGCATCCGCAAGTGACATGCGAGTTTTTTGTCCCTTTTTGCAGACTGGGCCTGTCTCCAGAGGAGGAACCCAAAGCCACGCTTCCTACTCTTGCACCTGACCCCCTCCCTGCTTTCCTCTCTGTGCACCGTGTCAGAAGTGCAAATAATCCTTTCATTTCTAAAGTGGGGCAGACAGTCCAAGCGCCAGACTCTGAAAACATCACTGGTTCTTCTGCCTCTTTCACTTCTGCGTTTGCTGCAGAGCTTTGGAATGACAAGAACCCCTTTACTCCTGAGTGGGGCAGGGCATCCGGGGCCCTGGATCACAACAGCATCGCCCATTTCCCTTCATCCCATCATCCTGCAGCCTCTGTTCCCAAAGTGCCTCTTCCTGGGCAGGTCTATGCTAGGGACAATAATCCTTTTGCTGCTGACTGGGGGCAGGGTCCTGGGGGCTCTGGCACAGGGGCTTCCCGGGGTCTCTCTGACCCACCCACACCTTCTGTCCCCTCTGACTGTCATTTCAATGACAATAATCCCTTCGTGTCCAAGTGTGGGGGACAGGCAGTGCCAGGTTTCCAGGCATCTTCCCCTTCCTGCCTTCCTGGTGGTGAGGACTGTTTCTCTGCAGGACACCCTGGTCGTGGTGCTTCAGCGGGCTCTGCAGATGTGGCTGTAACCAGTGATGTCACAGCTGTGCCAGAGAAGCACCTGGGTTCCAGTGGGAGGTTACAGACAGCTTCAGGGGCAGCAGGAGAGCGAGCAGGGCTTGGGGGTGAGCTGGAAGCAGGGGGTGACCCATCGACAGAGCTCTCTGGGAACAGCACACATCCCACCTGGACCAGTGATGGAACAGCTGTGGAGGTCACTGGTGTGATCACTGAGCCCTGCATGAGGTGTGACAAAGGTTTTGTGTCTCTCTCCAGTGGCAGCTTCGTGCCAGAGCAAGCACTGTCCCTCAAGAGTGAGCTCAGGGAGGAGCAGGAGACCTGTGATGGAAAGCAGTGGGCAGAATGTGTGCCCATGGTAGAGCCACAGGCACCTCCACCTGCTGGAAAGGAGTCACTTTCTCCAGTCCAACCAACCCTGGGAGCCTGCACAGTGTCCCCTTGGGAAGGGGATTCAGGGAGGGCTGGCAGCAAGATCCTTGTTCCCCCAAAGCCAGCCCCACGACTGGCTGTACTGCTGAGGAAATCCCCACCAACTTCCCAGGCTGAGCTGAGGGGTGATGTTCCAGCATCAGGTGATGCAGAATCCACAGCAGGGCTCCCATTCCTGGGTGCTGAATCAGCTGCTCATGGGTGCCTCACTCAAGGTGGCTCCTCAGAGACTGTCACCCCTCCAGTGACACCCAGGGGTGACAGAAGTGACAGGCCTTTAGGAAAGGAAGGTGCTGATGATTTCTCTGTCAGTCTCCCAAATGTCAAGTCTGCCATTGCTGCTCCCGGAGGCTGGGGCTCGGCACTGGCCAGTCTTCCAGTGATCCCGGAGGGAGGCTCTGATGATGAGCTGCTCGGGGACTGTCAGGAGACCTGTGGGGTCACTGCAGGGGACAAAGGTGTTTTAGGGACTGGAGAACAGCCCCGAGGTTTGATACCTTTGCATGGAGAGCAAAGAGAGCTCTCTGACAATTCTGCTGCAGCCCCAGTGATCCCGGCTGCTCCAGGAGGAGGAGAGGCTATTCATTGTGCTTGTAAGCCAGGGAGTTTGGCTGTGCTGCCTGCTGCAGTGGGTTCTCACAGGGTCTGTGTCCAGGGAGCTGACTTAGGCTTAGGTGTGATGACTCATTCCAGGGAGTGTGACAGTCGTTTTGAGAAACAAGAGCTGGAAAGGAGTGCAGATGTTGAGGAGTGTGCAGAGTGTGACTTCTCTGAGACTTCTGCTTTCTCTTCCTCCCTGTCAAGTCCTTGCCAGCCCTACTCTTCCTCTCATTCCCTTCTCTCTGACACCCCAAGTCGTAGAGCAGAGTCTCCGAAAAAGCCAACAGCCGAGGGCTTCGCAGATAAAGCGGGAAATTCGGGCAAGAAGAAACTTCTCCAGGCACGAGTTTCACCCTCTGAAACGTTCCCTAACCAAACCCCATGGGGTGGTGAAACCGTGTCTCCCAAGCACAGGTGAGACCATGTGGGGATCACAGCAGGTACTTCTGTGCTGTGCAGGTCTGAGCTTTGCTTTGCTCTCCAGGTGCAGATCTGTCCCTCCAGCTGCTGGATCTGACTGGGACTGGACAGCCCTGAATTCCTCTGGGGCCTGGATTTGTCAGGGCTTGGGTGCTGTCACCCAGTGCGGAGTTCCTGCTGGCTCCAGGAGGATCTGTGCAGCTCCTCAGGGTGCCCAGGGGAGCAGCTGCTCATCACAGCTCTCAGGGGAGCCCTTAGGCAAAGTGCAGGTGGAATGGAGTAATTTCATCCCTTTGGCAAAATTGCCTGGGACTGAGCTGTGTGTCAGACATGGGAGAATGGTTGCCCTGAGAAACAGGGATGCTTCATTCCTGGCTGAGCTGGGCTCTCAGGGATCACCACAACTGATGCAGCTCCTGCTGTGTGGGAGTGCTGCCCCTGACCTGTCAGCCCTTGAGACTTCACCTGCAGAGCTCTGCCTGGGGTCTCTGGGCCAGTGTTTGATGAAAGAAGGAAAATTTTCTTCCAGCGTTAAAATTGGTGCTGTAAGTCCTGCTCAGGCAAATAATGACCGCACTTCCTCAGAGCTTGTGGTGTCAGTTCAGATTGGACAAGGCCTAACACTTGTCTAACGACAGCAGAAGTATTTGATATGTTGTAAGATCACAAATATGTTCTGATTAGGAAAGTCAGGCTGAAATACCAGTTCCTGAGGGATCAGAGTAGCTGCCCTGTGTTCTGTCTCCTCGTGTAGCCTGACCTGGCTTTTCTTCCATGACACACACAGGATGTATTTCCCTTCCTGCTGCTGCTTTATCTCCAATACCTTAAGTCAATAAAGATAGAGAACTGGAAAATACTTACAAAACCTCTGTGCCTTAGAAATACCTTGTCTTCCTGAAGCTGAGTCTCTTTTCTCTCAGGAGATAGAACAGGGAGGGAATCATCCCTGTATTTCATGCTGTATTTGTTCTTAGTCTGAAGATCTGTGTCATGCTGCTGTTACATGTTGTGGCTAAACAACAGGAACATTTTTTTTCCTGTTGCAGACTCCATCCTGTGAAGCCAATGAATTCCATGGCAAACAAGCCTCAGAGCAAGAACCTGAATGTTATCAGCACCATGAATGAAAAGCTGCTGGAAATGAGTGTGAAGGTATGGAGGGAAGAGGCACTTTCACTGCCCAAGCTTTGATTTAGTTTAAGAGTTTGTGTCTTCCAGATAGCTGGGACATTAACTTCCTTTTGGTCAGCCCCCAAGCATGAGAACAGTCCTTAAATGCTTGTTTTCTTGCAGACTGATGAGCTGGGGCTCATGCTTTGTGGAGGTTCTTGGGCACAGCCACTTCCTTGGAGCACAGTTGTGCAGTTGGGATCAGCAGTGGGATTGAGAGGAGCTTTCAGCATAATCCTGGCCTCAAAAGAGACCTCCAGTCTTGAGGCACAGCTTACCTGCCACGTTGATCTGAAAGGCTGGGAGCATCCCTGGGTCAGCAGGGAAAATCATAGGTCCCCTTGTTGTCTGTCAGGGTTTTTTGGGGAAATAGAGAAGTTAGAACTGAAATAACAGCAGTGCCTCCTCCTGGTGTGAAGGGAGAGGATGTGAGCTGAGTGATTCAAACTGACACACTGCTGTTTCAAGGGGGTTTAAAACTTGCAGTGGGTGTTGTGGTGTTCTGATTCCACCTAAATTGTTTGTGATGCCCCACAGGAGCCTGTTGTGCTCACACTGCCTGCCTGGGCAGTGTTCTGGGAGCTGGAGGAATCAGCAGAAACTGCCCAGTACCTCTCACGCTTCTTAAGGGTTAAAAACAGACTTTTCAAAGAAATAGGAAGAAACAGCAAAGGCTTGTCTGGGCGTTTCTTGCTGTTTAACCTGAATTTAGCTTTACCAGTCTGCGTTTAAGCAGCTGGCGTGAGCTTTACCAGGTCTGTTTAAGCAGCAGCTGTCACTGTGCTGGTCTGTGCATTCTGTTGCTAGTTTGGAATGTCCTGTGTCTGCTCTGACTCTGCCTTCCCTCCCTCCCCAAGAAATACGATCCCTCAGACCCTGCCTATGCATATGCTCAGCTGACACACGATGAGCTGATCCAGCTGGTGCTGAAACAGAAGGATACCATTACCAGAAAGGACCTCCAGGTGCGGGAGCTCGAGGACTACATCGACAACCTGCTTGTCAGAGTCATGGAAGAAACCCCAAACATCCTCCGTGTTTCCATGTCTGGCAACAAAAAAGCTGGGAAGATGTGAGGGGTCTCGGGGTGCCAGTGGACAAGGACTGTATTCCCCCAGAGGAGGGTGTGTGTGGAGCAGGTGGTACCAGTTGTGCTGCTCACAGAAAATGACCTTTTTCCTGTTTCTGCCTTGAGCAACTCTCGGATTGATTAATAGTTCCATTAGGTGGTGCAACGAAGTCACCTTATCATATTTATTTTTTGTTTTCTTCCCATTATTTGGGATGATGAGGCATTAATCCAAAGGCTGGTTGTGATGGGAAGGAGGAGGGTTTTTGATGTGTTTTGCTACCCAGCAAGGCACTGATGATCCTTTAGGAAGATTTTTTTAAATGGTTTTGTTTTGTAGCAGCTTTGATAGATCAGTTACTTTTCTTTCCACATCTGATGTTGTAGTGCAATATAAATCCTTGTAGAGTAGAGCTTGAGGATTTGATTGTTTTTAAAATAATAAGTAACTACACTGGAGAAGTCCAGGGATGTCTCAGCTTTGAACCTGGGCTGTAATTTAAAAGGAATTAATGCCCTGAAAGTTGACCGTAAGTTGACCAAATCTCAGTTCATCTCATCAAGTGGACAGAGTCCTTCAAGGGAAAGTTTACAGGTTTTTTGGAGGAGACATTGAGGTTCACGGTACGTTTCTACCATAGGAATGGCATCAATGAATTTGGGCCAAAGGTACATTTTAAATCAGAAGTTTTTCTCTTAGTGTCTTAAAATTTCTGCTCTGGAGGTTGTTCAAGGGAGGCAGAGGCTCCCCTGGCTGTGCCCTGTGCTCTGGAGCAGGGCTGGGTCTCACATCTCGTGCCCTGTGGGAGTTCTGTGACCATTTCCCTTTTACACTGCATTCAGGAAATAGAAATACTTTGGGTTTTGGAGCTGGGGCTCACCTTGAATGCCCCTCCAAGGTGATCAGTCTTGCAGTGCTTTTTTCTGTCACTCCAGAGAGGGGAGGGAGCACTGGGGCTCTCACCTGCTCTGGTTCCTTGCTGCTTACAGTGAGAGGAAAACCTGAGGGCTGCTGGGTTTGCTGGACACTGAAAACCTCCCCTGGTGTCTCAGTGGGTTCAGGAATGTTCTCCCCATCCCATCAGCCAGCGGGAACAACTCATTGCTGGTGAGCAGCCACCACAGCTTCCCCTCTGGAAACTACATGGGGCTTTGTTTTGGTGAGCTCTTGCCAAAGATCAAAATTAATCAGATGCCTTTTGCACCTCTGGGCTTTACCAGGGTAGGGAGAGTCCATAAAAGGCTTGGAGGGAAGCTGGAAAACCAACAGAGCAGGAAGCAAAGGACCAAAGCTTCATGAGGACCAAAGCTTAAAGCTTTCCAGCCTTAATTCTTTGGAAATAAACACTCCTACCTTTGGAAATTATTGGGTTATTGGGTCACTCCTGGCTCAGGGGTGAGTTTCTAACTCAGTTTTTCTACAGCAAAGCACTTTATTGTGGGACTGGAGCAGCTGGATGGACTCTCACCCTGTGAGCAGTCTGCTTACAATTGTCATAAGCCACTGGAAACTACTGGAGATCTCAAATGCTGTATTTTTGTAGCGAGGAGCAGCTTAATTTATTTGCACAGATATGTAAACATTTATTAGAAAAATCAAAAAAATGCTGTTAAGGACATTTTTATTCCTGTCTATTCCTGCTACCAAAGTCTGGGGCTTTACTGGCAGAGCTGTCCCTCATGGGCAGCCTGACCTCAAACAAGCCTTAGGAGCTGAGAGTCTTGCGAGACTTCAGGTACTTTTATCTCATTTTAGTGTTATTTGAGCAGTGAGGGCATTCTTCCTTTTCTCCTGACCCCTCTGCTCTGAATGAAGGGTCTGAAATGCAGACAGCCTTGGTGGTGGTTTAATTCTGAGTGGTGCTGCTTGGCCTTTCTGGAGCTGCTGCTGCCTCTTGTGCCTTCTCAAGTGAGGAAGATGAAGGATTGATTTGTTTCCTCCTCGTGCCTCTGTGGACCTCTGGACAGAGGACAAACTTGTATTTTAGACTGTTTTCTGCTGGGAAGAGTGACTTGCACAGAACCAAAGCAATAAGTAAATAAATAAAATGTGCTCTTAGCAGAGATGAAGCCTTGAAACTTGGAATAGGCTCCCCTGGCAGCCTTTCTCTGCCAGTTCCAGCCGTGGTTCTTGGGTGGGCCCTGAGCTGAGCAGGGCTTTTGCCCTGGGGACTGTTCTCTCTCTTGGGGGGCTGCAGCTGTGGAGCCTCTCCCCGAGCAGAGCAAGCACTGGGGGATCCTCGCTTTCCTCAGCCCCAAAAGCATTGCCCAGCCCTCATACCTCGTTTGTATTGGCAATACTTGTTAAAGCCTTCCTTTGGTGTGAGGGGACTGGCATTTTACAGCCTCAAGGGCCTTAAGAATCAAATATATCGTTTTATTATTGAAGGATGTGAATGCATGTTCCCTGTTTGTGCTCTCTGCTTTTAGGCCAGGTACTGTTTGTTTTTAAACACCTTTTGCTTTTAAGGAACACTAAAATAAAAACACCTTAAACCCAGCGTTGTGCTCACCATGTCTTTGTTCTGAAAGAGCAGTTTCCAAAGGGCCTCGTCCGCTCCTTGTGCCCAGCTCCGCTCATCCTCCAGGTATTTTGGGGTTGGTTTCACCCCTGCAGCGATCCATGTGGGAACTTCCTGGTAAACACCTCGCGGGGTGGGGAAACCTGATGGACGGGCTCGTCTGCATCTGCAGAATCGAGAGTTTCTGTAAAGCACCACCAGCGACCGTGGGAGAGATTCTTGGCCCGAAGCGGTGCAGGGACCCCGGCGCTGGTCCCTCAGAGCTGCCGAGCAGGGTTATCGCCCTGATTCTCCGCAGCGATGGGCTCCAGGGCCTCCAAGCCGGGGTGATTTGCGGTTCTACGCCGAGGAGGACGCGTTGTGTCCTCGGTCCCGCTCCCTCCGCAGGTCCTGGCGCCGCCGCCGCCGCCTCCCCCCGAGCATCCCCGGCGGAACTGGCGGGGGCGGAACTCAGCGTGCACGGGCGGCGCCTCGGCCGGGCGGGCCTCGGGACGGACCCCAGGCGGCGCCGCTATTGGTGGACTCGGGCGGGGCGACGCCGCTATTGGCTGTTAGCGGTGCGCCCGCCCCGGCGCTCCTCCAGAGCGGCGGGGTGATGGCGGCGCGGGGCCGATGCCCCGAGTGCGGATCGGGATCCCTGGTGGAGGACGCGCACTACGCGCAGCAGCAGCTGGTCTGTGCCGCCTGCGGCTGCGTCCTGTCCGAGGGGCTCCTCACCACCACCTACACCGACGAGGAGCATCTGCGGGGTGCGGCACCGGAGCCGGGAGCGTCCGCGCGAGGGGCGGTGCAGAACCGATCCTGCGAAGCTCGTTTGGGCCTCTCTGAGTCGGTCCGAGAAGCGAAGCGCTCCCCGAGCTGTGTCTGGGTGTGCCTGCGGGGCTGTGCCGGGCACTGTCCGGTCAGACCGGCCTCTTCCCCCTCCCTCCATTCCCCCAACGCCAGCGGGGTTTTCCATCACAGAGCACACTCGCAGCACTTTGCTGCCAGGGTTTAGGCTTAGAGCCGGTGATGAGCTTTAAATTTAAACTGTGGAATCTCTTGTTGTTAAAAGAGATTATTAAAATCTCGTTTAAATCTTTTAGAAGAGCTTTAAGTGCAGTGGAGCGGCCCCGAGACCGTTGCCTGGCTGGCTGTAGGGAATCTCTGGCTCAGAGGAGATCCCACAGCTCACTTTTACCTGTGCTGTGTAGTTCAGTGCCCTCAAACAGTTCTGATTGCTGGAGCAATTCTGGGAGCATATGGTTGCCCCAGATGCAAATGTCTCTATCCCCCGGATTCCCTGCAGGACTGACGGATCCAACTCTTGTTTTCCAGAGGTCGCCTATTCCCAGAGCACTGGCCAGAAGGAGCAGCTGAGCCGCTGCCTGCAGCGAGGTAAGAGCAGTTCCTGCACACCTCTGTCCTCCCTGGCTGCTGCTCCAGTTTGTTTAACCCGTTTCTAGTGGTGTTAAAGTGTCAAAAGCCCTTTGGAGCCAGCAGCAGAGCACTGGGAGGGCACTTGGTGCTCATCTAGCTGGTGCCTCCTCTGTCCTGGGGGCTGGGAGGTGTTTCAGTGCCATCTGTGAGGCTGCCCGTGCCCGGGGTGGGTGAGTACTGCCTGCTGGAGTTCTGAGGAGAAATTCCTTGAGCCGATGTCTGAGGGCAGTGTCTTCCCGCAGGGATCCGGCGGGTCCAGGACCTCTGCAAAGTCCTGCAGCTCCCAGCAGTGTTTGAGGAAACGGCCGTCTCCTACTTCCAGAGGGCTGTGCAGCTCCCTGCCTTCCACCTGGTCAGCCTGGAGAAGAAGGAGCTGCTGGGGGGCTGCTGTGTGTTCGTGACGTGCCGCCAGCACAACTGGCCACTGACCATGGGCACCATCTGCTCCCTCCTGTACGCCAAGCAGGACCTGTTTGGCAGCGTCTACCTGAGCCTGCAGAAGGAGCTGGGGCTCTCGGTGCCCACCCTGAGCCTGGCAGACCTGGTGACAACACACCTGAACAGGTGATGGAGCCCCTTCCAGCCCTTTGGCAGCCCTTGTTTGTCCTGGGTGGGTGGAGAGGCTGAGGTGTGGACGTGGGCAGGGCTGAGCTGTGTCACAGATGTGTGTATGTGCTCAGTCTTTTGTCCCTTGTCACACCTGGGTTGTGATTTTCACCCTGCCCCATTCTCCTAAGTTTGGAGAGGGCAGAGTGCTTAGGGAGGAACGACAATCCCAGAGTCACTGAGGCTGGAAAAGGTCTCTGAGGCCATCGAGTCCAAGCTGTGCCCAAAGCCCACCTTGTCACCCAGCCCTGAGCACTGAGTGCTACCTCCAGGGATGGGAACTCCACCACCTCCCTGGCAGCAATTCCAATGCCTGAGAAGCCTTTCCACAAAGAAATTCCTTCTGCTGTGCATGAGCAGCAGCCGTGGTGGGAGCAGGGTGTGTTTGTCCCAAAGGCTTCCCCTGACCGTGGCCTCTTTGCTCCCGCAGCTTCCGGCTGCTGCAGCCCACGGCCAATGTCCCCACGCCGTTCCTGGAGGACAAGGAGAAGCTGCTGGCCCGGACCATGGCCATTGTGGAGCTGGCCAGCGAGACATGGCTGGTGACAGGCCGGCACCCCGTGCCCATCGTCACAGCGGCTGCGTTCCTGGCCTGGCAGTCACTGCAGCCTGGCCCGCGCCTCTCCTGCCCCTTGGCGCGGTTCTGCCGCCTGGCAGGGGTGGATCTGCCCCCCCCGGCCCACCTCAGGCTGAAGGAGCTGCTGGAGATCCTGCTGGGAATGGCCTCCCAGCTCTCCTGGCTGCGTGGCTTTGACCTGAACAAGAAATCCGTGGTGAAGCACATCGGGGACCTGCTGCAGCACCGGGTGTTCCTGCTGAAAAACGCCTTCAGCCAGCAGGACGGGGACGAGCAGCAGGACACGGCCCCAGGCCACCGCTCCCCAGGCCAGGACCCTGTGGGCCCGGGCTCCCCAGATAAGGACTCCTGGGATAAGGACACCCCAGATAAGGACTCCACTGATAAGGACACCCCAGATAAGGACACCCCAGATCAGGATTCCCCAGGCCAGGGCTATCCCAGGTCTCCTGTGCTGGCACAGGAGCAGGGCTGTCCCTCGGCAGGGAAGCGCCAGCGTGGGGTCCCGCTGAGGCCCCTGCTGCCCCCCTGCCTCATCCACCCGAGGAAGAGGCTGCGCCCAGCAGCTCCGAGCGCTCCAGCCTCGGCCGCCACGGGCGACGAGCCCATCTCAGACAGCGAGATCGAGCAGTACCTGTGCAGCCCCGAGGAGATCCAGGCCTTCAGGAAGGCCAAGGCCTGGCTATGAAGGTGGCCATGGCCCAGAGGACAGTGCTGCCAGGGACAGTTTTGGGACCAGCCGTGTGAAGGTCACCAGGGACAGAGTGATTGTGCTGCAGAGACCATTACCCAGGGAATAAGGCTGTGGGGAGGAGCAGGCTGGGTCCTCCTTAATGTGTTGGACCAAAATGGGGATTTTTATGGAGTGACTGCTTCAGATCGTGTTACATTTCTGTTATAAATAAATAAAAGTGCAGGTACCAGGTTTTCCAGGGGCAGCCTCACCTTGGACTTCTCATTCTTCAGCAGAATTACATTGTGAGGGTCAAAAAACTGCAGGCCAGGCTGCATGAAGTCTGAGAGACATAACAGTAGATCTTGGCAGATTGGCATATCTTTAATATATTAAACAAAACATATCTGCTAGAAACATTCTATTCATATAAAAATGCAAAAAGACCCCTTTAAAGACATTTCTTTGGCATATTTCCCTCCCCTCCCCCCGGATATTGCAGGAAGCTCTGTTGATACGTCATTCGCTTGTAAACAGACAAAGTGTAATTAAGAATACAAAACTTTTTTTCTAATACTGTCACAATGCAGCAAGCAATAGAACCATGGGGCATCAGCCAGGCTGGGGAGGCTGCAAGAGCTGCAGTAAGGGTTTAAACTGTGTTAAATACCTGGGACAATGAAATATTTAAACATTTAATTGGGCAGAGAAGCCAAGGCAGGCAGGGAGTGGCAGGTTAATCCCAGGGGTGCCCCAGCCCTGTGGGGTGAGTGGGTCCCAGGTGAGACCAATCCCCACTAAGTGCTTTTTCCTCCCCTGGCTCATGGCCCTGCTAGCCCACGACCCCTCGGAGGTAGCTACGTTATTAAACTCATTTGCAGGCAGGGGAAACTGAGGCAGGGGAGGCTGGAAAGGGCAGAGGAGGCACCAGGCTCCCACCTTCCTCCTGTGCTTTCCTGCAGCCTCTCTGCAGCCTGGCTGTTTTACCTGTCTGGTAAACCTGGCTGGGGAAAAGGGGAAACTTGTTTTCCAATGGGAACAATAAGTGCTTCTCCAGGTTCCAGCCCTTTGACTGTCCAAGGAAGGTCCCTCATTCCTTGGCATCATTCTCTTGCACTCCCAGGAATGGTCCCTGCTCCCCAGAATGGTCTCTGCGTTCTTAAGAGCAAACCTAGGTATTTTCTGAGCTTGAATTCTGAGCCTGGATTAAGGACACGCTGCTGCTCTGGGCCTCTCCCGTATCTTGGTTCTTTGGTGCTTTGGCACAGGGTCAGTCCTAGCTCTGGCAGCAGCACAGGTCTGCCAGCCCACCCCACTGCATGGCTTGAGCCTCTGAGGGTCTGGGAGCATTTTCTGGCTGTGATTTTAGTATCTTGAGCCTTTTCTGGCCGTTATTTTAGTGTCTGGCATTAAAGCAGTGCAGACAATCACCTCACCTTGGAGCTGAGGCTCCTCTTACCTTGTGCTTGGCTTCGCAATATGGCTTTGGCACCGCGCAGCCCCCAGGGCTGACCCGCAGGCAGGAACGTTCCAGAGGGAGCAACTGCTCTCCAGAAGCAGTTTGCTCAGGCTGGGGCTGTGGTGCCTGGACGTAAAGGGCACTTGGAGTGGTCCCTCAGTGGGAATATTGCAGTCATGGCACGAGTGGGCCCTGGGCCAGCGCCCGCTCCCAAGGCACAGAGGTGGGAGCGGAGCCCTCGTGTCTCCTTCGGCTCTGTCTATACATATATACATTCAATAATATAGCTTTGAAAAATAGACATTTCCTCTGTATAATATAAAATAGCATTTAGGATCAATCTCAAGTGACATGCAGGAGTGATTAAAGCACGGCTGCAATTCCGGCTGCTGGTGGGCAAGGATTGCCCGGAGTCGCCGTCACCGCGGTGGGACGCTCGGAGCCTCCTGGGGGAGATGGGTGGGCCCGGGATCGTGCTGTGCCCGGGGGAGCCGGAGCCCCCAGCTGCGCCGCCCATCCCTGCTAGTGCACGTGGTGATTCCCGCAGCGCTGCCACCGCCGTGCCCCGAGCAGTGCCGGCCGCGGCTCCCGCAGGAAAACGCTGCGGCCGTCGGTCCTTCGCCAGCTTCACACGGTGGTTTCGCTCTTCCAGAGGCCGGTCTTCATGCCAGCCACGCTGTCGGCGCTGGCCAGGTTGATGTCGTACTTGCTGCCCTTGAGGCCGCCGTTGTGGCTGCCCACGTTCAGGGGGTAGGAGCGGCGCTTCGCCTCCCTCTCGGCGCTGACGCCCGGCCGCAGGTTGTCCCGGCTGCCGCTCCTCCGGCGAGCCTCGGCGAAGTCGGGCACCCCCCGCCCGCCGTCGCTGCCCTCCGAGGGGCTGGGGACCGCGTCCCCATCCTGCGCCACCCGCGGCCCCGCGCGGCCGCCGCTGGCCGGGCTGGTCCTGCCGCTGGGGTAGCTCTCGGAGTGGCTGTTGTGGAAGCTCCCGCTCTCGCTGGACGGGTGGTCCGAGGGGCCCCGCAGCATTTTCAAGCGGTGGTGCTTCCCGTCCCGGCAGGGCTTAGTTCTGCCCCGGTGGCTCCTGCGGCCGTGGAGGTTGCTGCTGTGCCTGACGGGCTTCCCGTCGGCAGGGTCCGGCTCGGGGCAGGGCGCCGGGCGGGCGTCCACCTGGCTCTGGGCTACCTGCAGGTTGGTAAGCTTGCAGCGGCCCCCGGCAGAGCCGGCGCTGCTGGGTGAGGAGGAGGAGGAGGCGCCGGAGCGAGCGGCCTCGGGGTCGCAGCCGATGAAGACCTGGGAGCCGTCCTCTGGCCCCAGCCCGGGGTGCACGTAGACCTGCATGGGCAGCGCGTTCCGGTACGACGGGCAGCAGGAGAACCAGGAGCTGAGCACGTCCCGGCGCCGGAGGCAGTGATGGACGAAGATGAAGAGCCCCAGCGCCACGGCGGTGACGCCGTAGAGGCAGCTGAAGACGATGTTCAGGTACCAGCGCTGGGACACGGCCATGGCGCCGAACGTCCACAGGGCCACGTACAGGGCGTGGGTGGCCACCAGTGCCCAGAACTGCGCCCGCAGGGAGTAGACACCGTCCCTCTCGGGGCAGGGCGGCCCCGAGTTCAGCGTCACCGAGATGGACCCAGAGTCTGTCAGGAGGTCACTGGTTCCCCCTAGCCGTGGTGGTGGCTCCAGCGGCTCCGGGATGTCTTTCTGGCGCGAGGGTTGGCACTGGAGGCTGAGCCCGGCACAGAGGAAATAAATCCAGGTGACGAGCAGGATGAAAGCCACAGGGACGTAGAAAGCACCCAGGCTGGGCCGCCAAACCAGCCAGCAGCTGTGTAGGAGGAGAGAGGCTCTGAGGAGTGGCAGCGTGGAGCTGCTCGGCACCCCTGCCCTGATGGCACGGGCTCTGTGGAGCCGTGCTGGCTGCCTGGCTGATTTTTTCCCAGTATATGGATAACTCTCAGGAAAAAATCTCACTGACCTTTTCCCAAACTTCTCCAGATTCCCAGTGCCGTCAGCTGCCTAGCCGCAGCAGAGGGAGGCCACCCATGTGGGAGGGAAGAAGGGTAGAGCACGGACACTTACTAGGGGTTGTTGTCATGGTAGTTTTGGATGTTGACAGCTGCTGTGATCCCACAGATGATGAGGGGGATCCCACCGGCGATCAGGTAGAACCTGCGGGGAGGGGAAGTGTCACTGCACACCTGGAGTCTGCGGGAGAGCATGGGATGGGCCTTGTCCAGAAGAGCAAGTCCTGCCCCAGCCCCTGGAGATGCCCCCGCGGGGCAGGGGGCAGGGGGCTCCGTACCGCAGCATGGGTCTGGGGGCTGCCTGGGACGTATCCCGGTCCGGCTGCTGTGGCGTCTTCCAGGTCACCTCCTTGTAGAGCACCCGGGCTTTCACCGCCATCCAGAGCAGCGTGGAGAGGGACGAGTAGTGCAAGATGATGCCGACCTGCGGGAGGAGGGCGTGGTTGGGGAGGGGACGCTGCAGACACGGCCGAGCCCCCCGTGCCCGGTACCCACGGCCTGGCACACGGCCCGGTAGCCGGTGAGGGTGATGCCTCCCGCGAAGACGGCGGCGGTCATGGCGATGTGGAAGCAGAGGTTAAGCAGCATGTGCCAGCCCTTCCGCGGGATGAGGATGGTGCTGCGAGAGCGAGAGGCACAGTGGGTACCTGTGAGCTCCTGCCTGCCCCGAGAGAGCCACGGCTCCATTTGGCACAAATCCTGCACCTGGGGGAAGGCACCAACAGCCTGCCCCTGGCCACAGAGCGTGGCTGGAGATGTACAGGTATATGCATGCACACGGACAAGGGCCACTCGCCGGGCAGCACATTCCTGGAGGGTCATCTCCATATCCCAAAGGGCCATGTCACTGGACAGGCATCCCCGTACATCTTCTCCTGGCTGTTGGCACCTGGGGAGCTCCTCCCGCTGCCCACAGAGTCATCCACCCCAACACAGCCCCAGACCCCCAGCACAAGCACCAGCTCCCTCACCCGTGGTGGACGATGTAGGTGATGATGGTGGTGAAGAGGCAGAGCAGCAGCACAGCCGTGCAGGTGTACATGGCCGGGTGCAGCACCTCCACAGCGCCTTGTGCCTCGCTGGGGAACCCACTGAGCTCCTGCCCAGCACAGCACAGCCTGTCAGACCCCACAGCACCATCCCTGTGCCACCCCACAACCCTCCTGCTGCCCCCACGCTCCCCACTCCAGCCCTGCTGCTCACCCGTACCTACCATGAGCACGGCCACGTTGCTGAGGTGCCGGCAGTGCAGGGAGGTGACGTTGGGCTCCCGGGCGGCCAGCTGGCACCCCTCGGCGCTCCAACCCCCCATGCCCCCCAGCACCTCGAAGTTCCAGTATGCAGCCACGGGGTCGGTGCCCTCCCCGGGGTGTCGCAGGGACACAGCCACCGGCTCTGACAGGTTCCCCACTCCACAGCCATCTGCAGCCACAGAGAAACCTGCTCAGCAGGACAAGTGACACCCCTCCACCTGCACCCCCCGAGGGGCTGGACACAGGGGACCCTGCACATCCCACGGGTACATTGCCACCTCCCCATGAGGACCCCAGGGATGGCTGTACGCTGCAGGAGCACCAACACAGTGCCCCAGGGAGCCTCACAGCGCACCCCAAACACCCCACCATGCTGCCCTTACAGGTCCCGGCATAGATGACGGGGGTGGCCACGCTGCGGCGCTTGCCATCGTCGGCCAGGCGGGAGGAGTTCCCGGTGCTGCAGAAGAGTTTCCCGTTGCGGAAGACCAGCAGCTGGAGCTTGCAGTCGGCCCCCGGCGGGGCTGGGGCAGGGCTGGCGAACAGGCTGGGGGGCAGCTGGATGGAGGCCAGGGCGATGCTGTTCTGCGGGGGCACGGTCACTGGTGAGCAGGGGCCGACCCCCAGCCCCCCGACCCCCGGCACTCCCGTACCTTGATGTGGAAGCTGGTCAGGGAGATGTTGGGCCGCCCCGTGGTGCAGCGGAGCTGGAGCTGCTGGTCGGGCGTGGGCTCGGCCCCCCGCTCGGCTGGGGGGGGACGCCCCGGGGGGGCCCCATCCCACCGCTGGAACGCCACACAGCTCAGCCCCATGTAGCTCTCGGGTTTCACCACATAGGCCTCGAAGGCGATGTTGCGAGAGTTCTGCCAGTATCACAGAGTGATCATCAGCCTTGGCATCGGGAGAGACCCCCCCTGGCACAGCCAGAGACCCCCCCCCGGCACAACCAGAGACCCCACGCCAGCACCCCACCCACCCCTCCTCCCCGTACCCAGCCCATGTTTCCCCTCACCACTGCCATGTGCTGGGAGTTGCTGCCCAGCGTGTGGGCTGCGATCCTCTCCAGGGAGCGCACGATGCTGGTGCAGGCCTTCTCCTCCTTCTGGGACATCCACAGGATGTGGTCGTCCACCAGCATGATATTGCTGGCCATCTCCACGATCACGTCTGTCAGCTGGGGACAGCAAGCAGCTCTGCAAAGAGCTACTGCTGTCCCCCTTGGGAACATCCCAATTCATGATTTTCCACCCCAAAAGCACCAGGCTGAACAGGGGCAAGCAGGGGACACTTGCAGTACTCATTACCTGCTTGATCTGGTCCACGTAGCCAATAAACTTCTCTATCATCTGAGCCACATAGAGGACATCAACCATGTCTGAGAAGTTGGCTGCTTCGGCCGTGTAGACGCGGAGCTGGTGAGCCAGGGTCAGGGCGTTGGAGGCATTGATAGGCATCTGCAGGGCAGCACGGCCACGGCGGGCCCACGGTCACCGGCT
>VWYI01007359.1:209602-221629 GCA_013399455.1 Anthoscopus minutus | reverse complement strand
CCCACGTTCACCGGCTGGGCCCCCTCCGGCCCAGCCGAGCCCCCGGGCCCCCACTCACCAGCACGAAGGTGTAGAGCACGCGGGTGATGTCGTTGGTGTAGAGGCAGTGGGAGTAGTCACCGTCCTCCCAGCGCCCGGCGCGGTCACAGCGCCGCCACGCCTGCTTCTCGCCCGCCGAGCCCGCGCCCGGCGGCCCCGCGGCGAACGGGTGCTGCAGGCAGGGCTGGTAGGCCGTGATCCCTGCCAGGGTGCGGGGCCACCTGCGGGCACCCGCGCACACTGACCCCGCGGCGCCTGCCACCAGCAGCCCCTCCCCGAGCCCGCTTCCTCCGTGCGGCCCCAGCGCAGCTCCAGCCCCGGGCACCACAGCCCCCCCTGCAAGCCGCTGCCACCCCCGGCTCTGGGAAGCCTGGTGTGATGCTCCCCCAAAAGCCTCCGCCCTTTCCAGTCCCGTATCCCGCCCGGCTCCGGCAGCGCAGGGGGAAGCAGCGGGCAGTGGGGAGGCACCGCTAATTTAAGCCACATTGACAGTGCCAGTAATTTATATTCCGTAAGGGCCCCGCCAGGGTTACGGCGGGCGCCCGGAGCCTTTCGTCTCGTGCCAGAGAAATTCCAACACCTCTGCTGCTGGAGCCAGGCTGCGCCGCCGGCACGGGAAGCCCTTTAAAAGCCCCCGCGCTCCCCGTGGCCGCTAATCGCTGCCAGACGCGCGGTCACCTGCGGCGAGGAGAGGCCCCCGCACGCACCGCCCGCTCTCCAGGTGGCACCGGCCACGTGTGTCCCCCCCTGCAGCGGCACCTGCGCCACCGCGGGCCCCACCTGAAGTCCCCGCGGTTGTTGGTGACCCGCTCGGCAGGGCAGTAGGATGCCGACGTCTCCAGCACCACGATCTCCACCTTCTTGCTGACGTTGCCCTGGGAGGTGGAGACGGCGCATTCCCACTCGCCGTTGGCGGAGACGTGGATGTTGGAGAGGATGAGCTCGCTGCAGGCACAGGAGAGGGGCTGGCACGGCGGGGCTACCCCACAGCGATCCCCCAAACTTGGGGACATGAGGACACACGCCATGAAACACCAAAGGTGCCCACACTCAGCAGCCCACCCACGGCACTTGTGAGTCCTGTGGTCACGAGTGGCTGTCCCCATCCCATCCCAGTCCCAATTCCATCTGCGTCCCAATCCCGGTCCCATTCCCATTCCCATCCCGCTCCCCATCCCTGACCTGGTGATGAAGGTGCAGTCATGAACGAGACTCTCCTCCACGATGACACCCGTCTGCTCGTCCTCCTGCACAGGCTCGCGGTTGTGGAACCACCGGATCTGGGTGCTGTTGTCCAGGTACGTGGCCGTGCACTGAAAGGGCAGCCGGTCGCCCTGGAAAACCACCTGGCGCAGCGACGGGATGAGGTGGTGGGTGTGCAGCTCCGGGGCTCNCCCCTCGCAGGCTCACGCCGCGCAGCTGCCGGGGGAACGCGCACGCCGTGCGCTCCGAGATCTGCGCCGCGTGCTCGCGGGCCCAGCGCAGCACCCAGCGCAGGTTGCAGTCGCACGTCAGGTACTCGGTGGCAAAGTCCCTGCAAGGGACGGTGTCACGGGGCACCCGCAAGGCTGGGGCACCCACCAGCCCCGAGACCCTCGTCAGGGGCCCCCTGGGCTCTGAAATCCCAGAGCACCAACTCACACGACTTTCAGGGAGGGGAGCTCGTCAAAAACACCGGGCGGGAGGCTGGAGAAGATGTTTCCGGACATGTTCCTGCGGAACAGCAGAGAAAGATGGCGGGGAGTGGGCCAGGAAGCCGCCGGGAGATGGGGACACCTCCCAGGCCCCTTGCTGTGCCCCCACACCCACTCGCTCTCAGGAGACAGGGGACGGGGCTGGCCAGGATGTCCCCAGGGAGCCACTTACAGTCGGAGGAGGTTGGGGAGCCCCTGGAAGACGCTGGCACTCAGGCAGCCGATGCGGTTGTTGGAGAGGTCCCTGCAAGGTGAGTGGAGGGGCAGTCAGGGCTGGGGCTGCCCCACTGTCCCCGTTGTTGTCCCCAGGGCCAGCCCCACTGGTCCGAGGGGCTGCACCGGCACTTACAGCCGCTTCAGCTCGGGGAGGCCGAGGAAGGCGCCGGGCTGGACCGTGCTGATCAGGTTGTTCTTCAGGTCCCTGCGGGGAGACAGACACAGATCTTGGGGTGTGCTGTGGGGATCCCCGTCTCCAGGAGACACACACGGGGGGCGCGAGAACACCCGTTCCACCCCCAGCCCCTTCCTTGTCTCCCCCCAGGCACTGCCAACCCCCTGCAAGGGCCTCATTAGCAGTTTTCCATCCCATTTATCTCTCGATATCTCTCCAAGGGATGCAGGGAAGGCACATCCCCTGCTCCCGGAGGGATGCCAGCCCCTGGGTACACTCTGGGTGCCCCGCGGAGCATCGAGTGTCCCTGCACACTGGCACTGGCTGCTGGCGCTGGCCCCACATTGCTTCCGGAACAGCCGAATCCCGGCGGCTTATCTCCTGTGTGCGGGATAAGAACACGGTCCCGGATGGGTTCTGCGGCCCTCGGGAAGCTCATTTGAGCAATTAGCTTGATTGCAAGCGCATTTCTAATCCGGGCTCGCCTGGCACACACCACGCGGGGCGGCTGCCGGCAGAGCGGGGAGCACAGGCGGCATCGGCCACTCTGTCCAGCCCCTGGGACCCGAGGCCGCTTCTGCCGAACACCGGCGCTGTCCGGGAGAGGAAACGGGATCCATATGGATCCGTGTTTATTTATAGCAGTCTCCGCGGAGCTCGTCGCTGGGTCTCCCGCTGTTCTGCCTGCGGCCCTGGGGACACCCCGTGAGCCACAGCCCCGTTGGAGTGCCACAAACCAGTGGCCGGGATGGGGAGGGCGCAACCCCTTCCAGCAGAGCCGGGGTGCGAGGGGGGAGCCTCACCGGAGAGGGCAGAGGGAGCCCCTCAGGGAGGCAAAACAGGCGGCGTCATCCCGGCCCTGCTCGGCTGACGCAACAGCCCTGCCCACGCCTGCTTTTCAGCGCTCCTGACGGACAAACGCACGTCCTGGCAGCTGCCGCGGCCGGCAGCGCAGACAGGTGTGCGGGCAGGTGTGCACAGGTGAGCGCTGGTGCTGAAGGAACAGCTCCGCACACGCGCACCGCCACCAGCACCGACAGGAGCCCCACTGCCGACATCCAACCCTCAGCCACCCTTCTGCAAACCCCCTGCTTCGTGCCCACCGCCGGGTTTCCCAGGGCTCCCACCCCCAGAACACCTCCAGCACACCCTGCCAGCCAAAACACATCCAGTGACAAAACTTGAGGCCCCTGGCTCAGATCTGGGGAGTCTGGGTGCTGCAGGGACCAGCAGCCGGGGATGGGACCCACAGGGGACCGTGGTGGGCTCCAGGGGTTTGCAGCCAGCCTGGTGCTTGACCAGACGCAGCCTTTCTCACTCAGGCACTTCCTCCCGCGGGCCAGGGCCGGGGCTGCTGCTGCTGATTTCCGATAAGGCTCCTCTTTCTCTCTGCTCTGCGCGTTTGCCTCTGCATTTCCTGCGGTCCCCAGCCCCCTCCTCCGCCAGCCCGGCGGGGTGACGCTGCAGGCATGAGAGCCAGCAGTGGCTCAGTGCCACGTGTGCATGGGGACACCCAGCAGCACAGGTACGTGGGGATCCCCATCCCCGCGAGTGCACAGAGACCCCCATTGCAGCAAACCCTGGCCCCAAGGACCTGAGCCACCCTGATTCACTGCCCGGAGCACGCTGGGGTGAGCCCACAACTCCCTGTGCAGCCCAGCACAGACAGACGGATGGACAGAGTCCATCCTTGTCCCTGCTGTCACGCACCGAGCCCCCTCGCATCCCCCAGGGCCGTTCCCAAGCAGGGCTCTGCTAATGAGCGCTCGCGGCCTCCGCCGCATACCGTCCCCGCTCAGACTCATTAATCTCATTACGCCGCTGCAAATCACCGGAGATGCCAAGCCAGAGGGGAGATGGTGCGTGGGGGCACCCCTGACATCCAGGGAGTGGGTTCTCCCCACTGTGCTGGGACCCCAAAGCACCCGCGGTGGGTAGCCAGGGTGAGTAGGGGCCTTGCCAGCCCCAGGAAGGGGAGCGAGGGGCCCCGCAGCCCCCCCGGTGTCCTGGCCATGCCAGCACGGGCTCTCCATGGGGCACGTCTGCGCCACGGCCCCGAAGCGACCCGGTGAAAACAATTATGGCTCCTGTCAAGGGCAATCAGGCACGACCGGCCGGGGTGGGGGAGCGCTGCCCACCCGGCCCAGACCCCCTCTGACCCCTTGGTGAGCAGGAGGCGACCTGGGGCAGCTGCTCTCCCAGGATATGGAGACCTTTAGGGGGACGCCAGGCACGTGGGGGCTGGAGAGCCGAGGTCCTCCCCAGGTGGACCCCCCGGCTGCTCCACGACTCCTTCCCCGTGGCCCACGATCCCTCCCGTTCACGAGGAGGCAGTGCCAGCAGCAGGAGGTGACCCCACACCTTCACCCATGCTGGGGAGGATGCAGCTGAGAGGGATGGTGTCCCCAAGGTGACGACTGCTTTTCACTCACCCCAGAAACAGTCCCGTGGGGATTTCCACGGGAGCCCACACCGTGCAGGAATGTGCAGGACCCTCGTAGGGCCGCGGTGGGGAACAAAACACCCTCAGTGCTGGTCCCCGTGCCTGCATACCTACAGATCAAACCCATATGGGGGCCATAAATCTCCCCTTCTCACAGCTCCCTCCATAGAGATGCCTTTCATGGAGAGATAAGAAAGTTGACTTTGTTCGGGGGGACAATGTCGCTTTTCATACCGGCCCTCACGGAGCGCGGCCCCCCCAGCGCCTCCCGCCCCACTGCAGCTCCCGGGGTCCCCGGGATGCCCATGGGTGCCAGTGGCAAATTCTGTGCTGCAGTGTTGGTCCTGCTGCAGTGTGTCAGGAGCAGAATGCGAGTGACAGTGCTACCACTCACCATGGAAACCCAACCTGCATTCCACTGCCCCCACCCTCCTGCCTGACCCCCACTCACAGCTTCTCCAGAGCCCGCAGCCCGAAGAAGGAGCCGTTCTCCAGCACTGTGATCTTGTTGTTGCTCAGCAGCCTGTGGGAAGAGCAGAGGGAGAGGGGCAGCCCCGTTACCTCACCTGCCACAGATCCCAGCCATGTCCCGGTGACCCAGGAGCTAGCCGGGAGCGAGGACAGGCAGAGCACCACAAGAAGCCACGGCCCTGGATGTGCCACTGAGGAGGTGGCCATGGAGAATTCCAGGCCAGGCCAGGCCAGGTGGAATGCAATGTTCGTGTTGGGATGCTCTGCATGGTCCATATGCCATGGACCGCACAGACTGACTGTTGTGGGGTCCCGTGCTGGCTCTTGGGGCATCACCTTGGTGCAAGGAGGTGACCCCCAGCCCGCACCAAGGGGGCACCCCAAGGACCTGCAGCTGGGAGGGGCTCCCCAGCTTCTGATGGTCATGGCATTGTGGCTATCCCAGGAGCCTCCCAGCAGTGCGATTTTACCCCAAAATAAACCAAAGGGCCCCTTGCGGGGTGACAGGAGTGCACGGAGGGCACCAGCACCCGGAGATTCAGCCAGGAGCTCATTAAAGCTCGTCAGCGCAATTAGCAGAGCTAGACCCGGCTCTCGGGGACCAGCGCTGCCTCCCCGGAGCTCCCGTGCGGCCGCGTGGGCAGCGGCGACGCCAGAGCCGGCAAAGCGACCCAGAGACGGAGCGGGAGCAGGCAGCAGCCGGGCCAGAAGGGCATCCTGGAGCCCTGTCCGGGGGGAGCTGCGGGAAAAAAGGGCTCATTGAGGGCCGGGCCGGGGCTGTTTACACACGGGCGGGCCCGGCTGAATGGCCGCTGTGTGCTACAGCCCGGCCCCTCCGGACGCGCTGCCGCGGAGCCGCCGCCACGCTCGGCTCGGGGCAGGACCGGGACCTGCAGCCCCCGCAGGCTGGGTGGGAGGGAAGGGCCGGGGTCTGGCAGCGCAGCCCCCGCATCCTGTGCTAATGAGGAGCCGCCACCGGGCACCGGCGCGTCCGCGGGGCCCTCGACCTGGCCGGCGGGGAGCGGAAACGTCCGGCGGCCCCGACAGCTGCAAATTGCTTCCACACGCCGGCGGCCGGAGCTGCCAGGGCCACTCCTGACCCTCTCCTCCCCGCCAGGACCACTCTTTGCCAGGGCTCGGCTCGCCCCAGCAGCGAGCAGCGGTGCCGGCTCAGCCCAGGACCTTTCCCAGAGCAGGGGACAGCTTCCAGGGATGTTTCCATCGCTCCTGGCACAGCCCCAGCGGCCCATGGCGCGCCCCAATTGCCACGGCATCGAGGGGGGCTATTGCTCAAGACCGTGCTGTCCCCAGGTGCTCCAAGAGTTTTCCATTCCAGCGGCAGGAGATCTCACAGCCGAAAGCACGGGCTGCGGCGGGATGCAGCCGTGGCCGTGCTCCAGCGTCGGGGCAGAGCCAGAGCACCAGACCCGGACCCCACTGGGAACGTAGCCCCCGGCCGAGCCCCGCGGGTGCTCGCTCTGACCCCCGGGACCATCTGCACCTCTGCCATAACTCCACAACTCCTGCCTTAAAAGGCAAAGCTCCTGACTTCCAACAGGATCGGCTGCCCCTGTGCTCTGCAGCCAGAGACGCCCTGCCTGGGGCACCACGGCCGAGGGCAACGCCACCCCCGGAGCCCTTCTAGAAAAAGGCCGGGACCCCCACACGGCTCAGGGCACCCTGAGCTGCCCAGGTCTGTCCTTTCTCAAGGTAAAGAGGTCCTTGACTGAAAGGAGGGGTTGGCACAAAACGGCTGTGTTGACAGTGAGTTTGCCCACAACTTTTCCCCATAAAACTTTTCCTGGGTAGGGATCCTGGCTCTTTCCTTTCCTGTCCCACAGAAGCCATCTGGGTCGCACTCCTCAGTTACAACCCACATCCTCCAACACGGGATTGTTTTGTTTTCTCTAGTTCCATGGATATTATGTTCCAAATTGTTTTCTGTTTGGGTTTTTTGGGGGGGTTTTTGGTTGGTTGTTTTTTTTTTTCATTTCCCAGGAAGTTCTCATCAGGCTCCACAGCACTTTCCATTCCCACATGTCCACAGGCAGCAGAGCCGTGTGTGGGTCCTTGGCACGGTCTCATTACAGGATATTAACTGAGAACCCCCAAAATAAAATGAGATCCATGCCCATGAGGCCACCCCGACCCAGCCCACAGGGGTCATGGGCCAGCGGCCCCTGAACCACACTGAAGGCCCAGCTGTGGCATGTGGGGATGGACCCAGAGCCCCTCACTGCATTTCAAACTCTGGGAGCTGCCCAGGAGGAGGGATTGGGGGGAAGGGGATGCAGGGCTGTAAAGCGACCCACTGCCCCCGGCTCTCCGAGGCCAAGCTGCTGTCGGTGCGCCGGGAGATTCAGGCAGGGGTTGCAGTGGTTTCCCACACGCTCACTGAGTCTGGGGGTGCAGTGCTCTCCCATCCCACTCTTCTACAGGCGTGGCAGGTCATGGAAACAGAGCCATGGCCTTTGGAGCTGTTTCTCATCTCCCAGCTCAGGCTGGGACCCCAAGAGCGACCCCAGCTCAGTCCTGGAGCAATGGGCCTGGAGGAGGGGCTGGGGATCCCTCTCACCCCCAGGCCTCGGGCTCTCCGGAATCCTCCTGCCCCAAACGGCTCCTTCATTCCGGCCCGTGCCCTGAGACCCTCCAGCCGCGGAGCGTGGGCGGGCGGGGGCTCCTGCCGGGGACAGCCCCGCCGCGGGGACAATAATCGGCTAATTGAGCGGTGGCTGGAAAAGTCCCTCTGGACAATGCGGGGATTAAGGACTGGAGCATGGAGTCAAACGGAAATGGTGGGGGATGCGGGGTGGCGATGGGGGGAGCCCCGAGGAGCATCCTCCCGTTCCGGGGGATCCAGGCCTGGAAGGGGTGCAGCATCCGTGCTCCAACCCCCCCGCACCAGGGCTGTGGGGACTTGGAGCCCGCGAGGCTGCCGGCAGAGAGATACAGATCCCCTCTTCTCCTCTTTTTTCATCTCAAAAAGAGGAGCCAAAAGCGAAAAAAACAAGATTGTTTTTTCAAGCGTGCTGGAATCCACTTGGATAAATAACAGCTCCAGAAACTGGGCTGCTGAAACAATAAACTTCCTCTGGACCCAACCAAAAAAGGACACGGGGAGACGGTGGCTCCCCAGCCCGGGCAGGGGAGGCAGCGGCGCGGGGGTTCCTGCGGGGCCGTGCTGGGGGCGGGGACCCGGCCCGGCCCGGCTCTCCAAGCGCATTAATTCAAAGCATATGCCGGCAGCAGATACGGCTGCGCCCCAAGCACGGCTCGCTGCTCTGCACAGGGAGTTTGGGAAGAGAAAAGAGGGGCCCCGGGGCTGGTGAGAGGTGCTGAAGGCTCTGGCAATGAGAAAGGCTCGGGGGTGGCAGTACCACGGGGGCGGGGGAGGCACGCAGCAACCCAGAGGGCCCCCACAGAATCCCAGGGAGACTCTACAGCATCCCAGAGGGACCCACAACATCGCAGGGGGGAACCCACATTCCAGCAAGGACCTCACATCTTCCAGCCCAGTTGGCTGGAGAATCCCAGATCTGGGGGATCCCCCCTCCCTGCTTTGTTTGGGTGCTCGGGGGCTCTTCCCCTCCCTGCGCCGTGCCCGGGCGTTTCCTCCAGCCTCACGTCATGCCGGGCTATTTCGGATGGTGAAAATTATTGTTCCAACCCTTGGCTTTTGTTAGCACAGGAAAAATAAGCCCTGGAGAGAGGGCGAAACCTCCAGAGCCAGCCTGGGCTGGGACACTCTGATGCACCAGGCAGCACCACGACCTGCAGCCCCTGGAAAACCCAAACCTGATAGAGCTGCAGCCCAATAAACAACAAATAAAAAGCTGAAGAAGGCTTGAGAAAGAAATTCCATCTGCAGGGCTGAGGATAGAGCAGCCCTGGAGCGGGGAGTTCAAGTAGAACTGGAAATTGGTCATAAGTCAAAGCCCTCTATTCCCTGCAGACAATCTGTAATTTCAGTGCAATCAAGCTGTGCACATAAATGAGGCCTGTGCTGGGATTCCACATCTGGAAGAGGTTTGGGCTCCCGCCCGTGTGACAGCGGGGCTGGCCGAGCCTCTCCAGCTCTCGTTAGGGGTATGGCGCTTTTTCCATGGGCGATTAGCACAGGGCTCAGCCGCGGGGGATTAAAGCCTTGTTAATCCCTGTCTGCAGCACCCCAGCACCTCACAGCCACGCTGCAGGCACGGCCCCGAGAGGTGCCAAATCCCCTGGTCCTAACTGGAGCAGGACATGGGGCTGGGGCCACACTGTGCCCCAGGCTGCGCTGGTGCCAGCCCTGCCAAAACAGCCAGGTGACCTCTCCAGAGCCACGAGTCAGAGCGGGGTGACAACCCAAAGGCACCCTCCTTCCTCCCTGCAGGGTGCTGGGCACAGGAATAACCTGGGTATAAACTGGAGTGGGTTTTGAAAAGTGCACACCGAGAAACGTCTGCTGGAGCTGTAGGGGCTGTGTGAGCATCACTCCCCTCCCCAGACCCACAGCCATCCCTGGAGATCCCTGCGAGGGGACAAGGGGCGAGGAGACACAGCTCTGCTCAGCAGACACTCCCCATCAGACACCAACATATCCCTGGGACACTGGGACCATGGCTGAGCCCAGCAGGGAAGGTCCCTGGGGCCACAGGCATCCCTCACCCCTTGTCCTTTGTCCCTCATGCCCGCCCTGCCCGATTCCAGCGCGTTTCTCAGGCACGGGGGGTAAATGCGCAGCAGCTGCTGCGAAGGCAGTGCAGGATTCCTCAGCACTGGCCTAATAACTAAAGATAAATAAAGTGAGAGTGTGGGAAAAAGCCAAATGGGAGGCGGGATGAGGGACCCTCGGTGTGACAGACCTCCTCCAGCCACGGAGGCTTCTCTGGCCGCCCGCCTGTCCCCAGCCGCTGCCTGGGCAGCGGGACCTGCGGCCCGGCCAGGCTCCCCCCCGCGCTGGCGGCTGCTGGGAAGAGCCTCCCCCGTGCTCAGCACTCCTGGCTCCAGGCTGGACCGGATGAGCCCTGGAACACGGCTCTGCTTTGAAGCGTTACTGCCCCAAACACATTTCCTGCAGCAGGGGCAGCAGCAGTGCTGAGCAGCCTGGGGGACAGAGGGGATCTGAGCACCCCAGGGCACAGATGTGACCTGGCACCCTGGGGCATGTGTAGGAGCCCTGCCCAGACCCAGCTCATCTGCAGAATTCAAGGTTTGGCTGTCCCCAGCAGGATGTCTCCAAGGCACGTGCAGCCCTCGCCACATGCCTGGGCCCCTCCACTCCCTGCCTGCACCCCAGTGGCTCCAGGAGACGCTCCCAAAGTCGGAGCCTCTGGTTTTGATTGTTCCATCTGGAAAGGGTTTGGAATAAATCATGTTTACTGCACGAGAGCAGAGCCAGGGTCACCACATATTTGTAGGTTTCTGCCTACGCCTGTAGGTTTCATGTCACGTTTTAGTGGGATCGTGTAATGCCCTAATGCTTCTGCACGGTCATCCCGGCCCCTCCAAGGGAGCCCTCAGCACAGGCAGCACAAACCCCCTGCCCTGCTGGGAACAGCTGGGGAGGGCACTGTGGGATGTGGGATGGGATGCTTTTCCCAAATACAAACTGACAAAGGACTAAACGTCCCCATGAGTGTTTGTGAGGGGCTGACATGCAATGAAGGGCCATAAGAGGAAAGACATGAAGAGCAAAGCTCACAAGTGTGATGGAGAGCCCAGCTGTCACCTGCCTGAGGTCTCCCAGTGTTCCTCAGTGAGGGAAGCCCGGGACACTCCTCAGTGCCTCTGTTCTGGGACAATTTATGCTTTTAATGCAGCCGTTGCACCCAGACCCTACTCATGGCACCATCCTGTGCAGCGGCGCCTTCATGGCCACACTCCACATGGGGACAGTGGTGCCAGCGGGGTCACCCTCGCTGCCACCATCATCCCAAAGCGAGAGCCCCACGCCACGAGCGGCACCCGGGAAGCCAGAGCAATGGCAACAGGAGCCGCGGCTCCGGGCATATCAGAGCAGCAGGACGAGGCAGCCCCAAAGCCAATCCTCGGCAGCGCCCAACCCACCCGAGGAGGGCAGGCTGGCACGGGCAGGCAGCACAGCCACCCCGACGGGACAACACTCCGGGGGAAAGCAACGCTCCCCCCAGCTGCAGTGCTGCCAGCCCAGCCTCCAATCCAGATTTTAATTCAAACATCTCCTCTGGAGTTATAAATAAACCCTGCAGCGAGCAGCACACGGCTGCCAGCTCCAGACGAACCCCAACCCCCGGCACGGGGGCCGCGAGGAAGAGGAGCCTTTAAGGATCAAGCAGCAGCTTTAGAACCTCTGCACAAACCCCAAGCCCATTAACCGCTCCTGATCGCTTCTCAGGAAATATTTCCAGAGACAGCAGTCACTTTCAAACAAAAACATGTTCCCCAGCACGCAGAAACTCTGCGGAGGGAAGCAGGAGAAAGAGCCTGTTTCCTGGATTTCCAGCTCCCGTACACACCGGCCCCGCTCTGCCACCGCGCCGCGAGGGGACATCGGGGTCCCCTCGGCGGCCCAAAGCCACGACACCCCTTTAACGCGATTTAAACCACACTACGCAGCACCGAGCGACGCTTTTGCTGGCGCGAAGTCACTTATTGAGAGGAAACAGCAACTTCATTGCGCTCCCGGCCCCACGGGGCTTCACGCCCGGTCCCCGTGTCCCCGGCTTCCGAGTCCCCGCCAGCATCTGCCCGGCACGGGGCCATGCGGGGATTCCCCGGTGCGCAGCCCCAGCACGGAGAGGGCTCTGCGGACCCACGCGTGGGCTCTGGCCCAGGGCAGCAGCGGTGGGGCGGCAGCGCGGCCGGGGCGGCGCGGGGCAATGCCGGGCCTGAGGGAGAAGCCCGGGGGAGATGAAGGGGCAGGAGGGGATGCCCGGGGCCGGGCGCGATGCCCAGGACGCTGCCGATCGCGGTACTCACAGCGTCACGGTGGCCTCAGGCAGCAGGCGCGGCTCGGGCGGCGCGGGGAG
>VWYI01007359.1:187715-209565 GCA_013399455.1 Anthoscopus minutus | reverse complement strand
GCCTCCCCCGGCCCGCCCCGGCCCGCCCCAGCCCCGCCGAAGGCAGCGGCTCGGCCCCCCCGACGGCACCGGCGTGGAGGAGCGGGGAGACCCGCACGGAGCAGGGGGGGACCCCGCGGGCAGGAGCCCGAGCCCCGTGGAGCCCCCCCAGGACCGGGAGCGACGGTCCCCACGGACCAGAGCTGGGGCTCTGCGCTCCCCGCGGAGGGCTCCGGCTGCTCCCACCCCGGGGCCAGACTGGAGCCCTGCGTGGGTCAGAGCCCATGCGGTCCGTGTGGCCACCCTGCGGTGCCTCGCTGTGACATCCCGGCTGTGACAAGCACAGGGTGCCGTGTCGAGGGTGGTGACACACGTGGGCCCTGCGGATCTGCGCACGGAGTTCTGTGGTCTCCCGCTGCCTGTGGGACCCCGGGACCCCGCGCCGTGAACTCCCTGCACAAATTCGCACAGTTCACTCCGTGGTCACTCTGCCCTGTCCCCTCCCAGCCTCCGCTCTGCAGTAAACACTCGTTCCCGCTGGCTTCCTTGTTTGCTTCACTGCTTTTCACACGAAGTTCAATATTTTTCTTCCCGCTCCCCCCTCCCACGTCCCGGCTGCCTCTCGCCTGACTCCAGCCCTCTCGTCCGCCCGGGGCTCGGCTTCTCCGAGGCCACGGCTCGCTGCAGCGTCAAATCAAAAGGGATCAAAAGCCGGCAATGAAGTCTGCAGGACCCCGAGCCAGGGAGAGGAGGAAAAGGGTCATGGAAGGACGACAAGACGACGCTGGGAATGCGGCTTCTCTCCAGGACCAATAGTTCCTGGAGGGGAAAAGAAATTTACTTCTCTCTCGAAATAAATACAGCCCGCGGTGGCAGCTGGCGCCGGGGAGCGGAGGCGCTGCTCAGCTCACACTCCAGGGCTGCTCCCACGAGTGCTCTGGTTGGGAGCACAACAGCCCGGCGCCCGCAGAGCTCCCGGCTCGGGCACCCGCTGCCGCGACCCAGGCGGGGACAAGGACTGTGGCCTCCAGGGCTCTTCCGTAGCCACCCTGACACCGGGGGTCAGCTGTGGGACCCCAGAGCCCTGGAGACCAGCATCATCCTTATCCTTCTAGCAAAAGAGACAATGAGGTGACCCCACATATTTCCATTTTGTTTTGGGTTTTTTTCCCTTTACGTTTTTTCCACTGAGCAGAATTTTCCCTGCTTGGGTCCATCCCACATCGTGGAATGACACTGGCCCAGGAGTGAGTCCTGGCACAGGACACCCCCGGCTCAAGGAGCCTCTGGAAAAGGGTCTCAGGGACAGGGTGGGATGGTCCTGGGGTTGTCCTGTGCAGCTCCAGGAGTTGGGCTCAATGACCCTTGTGGGTCCCTTCCAGCTCAAAATATTCTTTGGTTCTGCGCTGGTTCCAGATCCTGCAGCTGAAGCTGGAAGAGCAACAGGAAACTGCTTGTGTCCAGTATCCGCCCTGAGATCCTGCGAGCATCAGCACAGCAGGGAACCCGCCCAAGCCCCCATGGGGAGCGGGACCTCCCACTCTCAGCACCGAGCAGAAGAGCACTTCCCTCTCTCTCATGGAGAGGATGGGCCTCCAGGCTGGAGCCTGCTGCTCTCCCTGGGCATTCCCTCAAAGGAGAGGACGCTCCTTGTCTCAGGCACTCACAACATATCCAGCACAGCACCGCACAGGGACGCCCCAAAACACCTCAGGGTACCAGGCTCAGGCACCTCCTCACACTGGGTGAACCCTAAATTGAGAAATCTGCGTCTCCAGGAGCTCCAGTATCAGTGCTGGAATTGCATCCATGATGCTCTGAAGCAAGCAAACCGCTGTGCCTGCTCTTCAGAATTCCGGTCTCTAAATTCCCTCCAAGAACAGTGAGAACCTTGTCCAAACTGGGACGTGTGGAATACCCTGCCCCAGCCCCACTTGGAGGAGAGGAGCTCAAGCAACACTTTCCACATGCTTTGAGCCTGAGAGTTCAGGTTCTTTCAACTGCTTCCAAGCCCCTCTCCATGCTTTTCCAGCCCTGACCCCTCCTGATGCCTCCAGCCCAGGAGACAAGGCAACCCTTTTGAAACTCCATCGCCACAGTGCTGGATGCCAAATCCCTGTGTCCCTCCCTCCCACTCGAAGGTAAAAAACTCCTTAACTACTGCAGGCACAGGGAAAGACAACAAGCACGAGACTCTCTCAATTCCTTTCACTGGGGTCCAATAAAAACCTTGGCAGTGGCCGTTCTTCCTGCCGGAAACCCGATATCCCAGAAATAAACACACTTTCCACTTTGATGGGCTGCAGCGGGATCGGCCTGGGCCGAGCTGCTCCGGGTGTCGCGGGCTCCCACCTGCCCACAGCACCAGGAGCAGCAGGGAGCTGACCCACAGTTCTCTGCTGCTTTGGCTCTGGCGCTTCCCTGAGGATGAGGATGACCCATTTCCCAGGAGCCTGAGAAGGAGCAGCAGCAAATGACCCTGCCCAGCACCATCAACGGGTTTATTCTTCTTAGAATCAGCCAAGTCTGCACATGGATGTGCTCCAAACCCCTGGAAGTTTTGCACCAGAGAGCATGTGAAGTGCTGAGGCTCTGTGGGGACAGTCCCCATCCAAGGTACATGTGGAAACAAGGGTGACCTCAGGGGACCGCTGGGAATTCTGGGGCCACGCCTTTGCTCGAGGGGACAACTCCTGTGGCATCAGCCACGAGAAGCCACGGGGGCGGCGGAGTCCCCGTGGCTGCTGGACACCTTGCTCCAAGGCAAACACCGGGCCAGTATTCCCATATCCCACATTTCCCACATGCCAGGGGCCGGAGCCGGGCGCGGGCAGCCCGAGCACCGCCGCTGCCAGCCCGGCCCGGGGCTTTGATGGATGTAAAGCGAGCCGGGGGCGCGGGGCGCCGGGGCTCGGCTCGTTAAGAGGCCGGGGAATCTTTCATCTGCGGCCCGCTGGCTGCGCTCCAGTGACCAACAGCTCCCATCTGCCGGGTGACCTCTGCCGAGGGACTGGGTGGTCTGCGCCCCGCGGCCCCGCGCACCTGTCCGGTGTCACCGGCTCCGCATTCCCGCACCCGCCTGCCTCGGGCTCCAGGCGGAGGTGCCCGTGGGCAGTGCCCTCTGCTCCGGCCTCGGGGAGATTCAGACGCGTGGGAAGCGTGGCAAACCTCCTGGACACAACGGGAGAAGTCAGCTGGAAGCTCCATGGCCGGGAGAAGCAGCTGCAGAGGAAGGAGCAGAAGCTCTCGCACATCGCCGCTCCTTCTCCAGAGCCTTGTCACAGCGCAGCTCGGGCTGTCCCAGCAGAGCACCCAGGTGGCCACGTGGACTAGCCCAGCGACAGGAGAGAGCTGTCCCCAGGGCCCCGCTGTGCCTCAGCCCCGCGCAGGGAGCCCGCCAGGGCAGGAGCCCCGAACGCCGCAGGGGTTGCGCACCTGGGCAAGGTACGCTCGGCGCGTTTGGGACCCGGCCCCCGTGCCCGGCCCGGCAGCGCCACCCAGGGGCTCCTCCGGGGACAGCTCGCGACACGCGACATCTCGCCCGGCGCGACAGCGACTTCCGACCCTCCTGATCAAAACCCCCTGCATCTTCTTTGCCCGCCCCGTCTCAGCTGCCTTTCAAACAACCCTCCTCCCTAGCTCCAACAGCGGCCCCAGGCTGGGAAAACAGCTCCAAGGGCAGCTCAGGGCACTCATTCACCACGCTGGAACATAAAAATAACATCTTTAATAGCTTTCGAGTTGGCACAGATGGCAGTAAAACTCACCACTGTTTATTACTAGACTATGAACCACACACGGTGCAGTGCGAGGAGGGCGGCTCTGACCCCACGGAGCCACGACAGGTTGGTGTTGGAGCTGACCCTTTTCATTTACATTCAGCTTTTAAAAAGTGACACTGACAGCGAGATTTAACCACACGCACACAGAGCAAAGCCTGGGGAGGACGTTCCTGCTGGCAGCCGAGCTCTCCTCCTCCCAGCAGACACAAAAGCCCAAAAATTAGCTGTAACACAGGTTGTGAGACCGGCTGAACAACATGACAACGCAGGAGCTTCTGCTCACACCTGAAGAAAAGCTACTGCAGTGACAGTCCCATTTCCCTCTTCCAAGAGCAGGAAAGAATGTTAAGACACAGCCTAGAAGCTCTCTCAGTGGCCAAACAATTTTTTTTCAGGAACCCAGAATGCAGTGGGACAATAATATTTCGTTTTCTGGAGTATTTTCCCAAAGAAAGCTCCCTGCTGCCCTGAGCCAAGCACTGTTACCCTCACACAGGTGTAAATGGGATGGCATAGATACCAAACCATCGGAATTCACCTTGGAAAGCAGCAGCAAGCTGGTGGCAGAGCAGAGGCCTGGCAGAAAACCCCCATTCTGATCAAAAAACAGCAGCAAAACTACTAGGCAGGATAAAAATAATTCCTGACAACAGAGTCAAACAGAGTAGGGGAAATGAAGAGAAGGGGGAAAGCATTCCAGATCTGAACAGCCACAGAGCCATGGGAAAAGTTAGTATCAGCCTGAAAAGGACAAAATTGAGCCCAAAAGACATTCCCACACTTGTGATGAGCAGCCAAAGCATCACACCATGAACTCACAGCAGCAGCTGAGCTCCTCACAGCGCCCTGGGCCTGTCACTCACCCCTTTTCCATGGCCATGGCCTGTCCCGTGTCACAGCACGGCCCCATCCCAGCTCCTACGCAACCATCCCATGTGCAAAACGTGTATTTGGGGGAACATTTATATGTTTCTGGCAAGATCATAAGGTATTGAATGAACTATTTAGTCCTCAGTGAAAACAACCACCAGCACTGCTGCAGTGACACCCACCTTGCTCAGCAGCAATTCCAGCCTGACAAACACTTGTTTGTTACCCCAGAGCCTCTGTCCTTGATGACCCCGAGGAACCAAGATACCACAGCCACTTCCAACCCTCAATCTCCTTGTCATTTGTTGGTTAGAAACATTTCCAGTTTCTAGGGGTACTCTACAATCACAATGATTATGAGGCATTTCTGGCCTCTGTTCCGAGGAATTCCCTCTCCACCATCAGGATGGGGTGCCGACACGGAGGGAGGTAAAATGCATAGTGAGGTCTCCCACAGCGAGGTCTCTCCTCTGGTGAGGCCACTTGTTTTCCCTTTAGTGCCCCTGCACTGTCACGGCCTCTGTTTGGCCTTTACTTCCAGCAGGGGCCTTGTTGGAATAATCCCGCTCTCCAAAAATGGTGCTGCCGATCCTGACGTTTGTAGATCCAACCTCTATCTGGAAGAGACAGAGAAGAGGAGCTCAGGGCAGGGCTGCCACCACCCCACGGCCCAGCCTCAGCTCCTAAAGGATGGTTCCCCACAGACTCGCCACCCACAGCTACACCCAGGGCTGGTTTGATCCCAGAAATCTCCTCCAGGACCAGAACTGCAGTGGGAGCTCCATCCAAAGGGAAGACTTAGAGGCCTCTCTGGGTGGCACCTGGGCTGGAATTTGGGGTGCAGGCACGTTTGTTCCCCGAGGGAAGGGGCAGGAACACACTTACTGCGTGCTGGAAGTCCGTGGACATGCCCATGCTCAGCTCCACCTTGTCCACAGGCAGGTTCAGCTTCTCACACACCTCCTGCCGCAGGGACAGCAGCACCTGCAGGGCACAAGGCACAGGAGAGGGTCACACCCCTGGACAGCCATGCCAGCTCTGTTCCAGGGTGCCACAGATCCTGATTCCTGCCTGACCCTGAAGTCCCCTTCACATAGCATGTGCAATTCCCACACTTCCCACAGATGCACTGTAACAGCATCAGGAGGTTTCCCAGATTTACTGACAACACACAGGAGGCTGAAACCTCACCTGGACCAGGGGCTCCAGCACAGTAACTGCTGCACAGGTAGCCCAGCCAAAATCCTGCCCTTAGCTTCAAAGGATGGGTGGGAGCAGAAAAGAAGGCTCACACCTGCACTGACATTGGTACTGAGGGCTCTGCACTACCCTGCACAAGGTGCTCCTACGCCCTGACAGCCTGACTCGGACTGGTTAGACTGGGACAGACAAACTGTAACAGGAAACCAGCCCACAGTGACATTTTCTCAGAGAAAATCTTACCTGGAAGTCAGGATTTGGCCCCTTGCTGAGGTCATGCCCGATGCTGCCAATGGTCATCAGCCCCACGAATTCCAGGCTGGGGCACTTGTTGATGACGTGCTCCACAGCAGCCGTGGTGTCCCCAGGGGGAAGGCCGTGCTTGCCTGCAAAAGAACAGGGAGATCCTTGCCCAGCTCTGCCAGAGGAACACTTTCACAGCACAAAGCAGCCCAGCCCATTCAAGTTCCCTGCCAAGCCAGCAGGACAAACATGCACATTTCACAAAGAGCCACTCACTGTCCTCCCCACTGGTGTTAACTTGCACCATGACCTTCAGCTTCTGGGATGACCCTTTTTTCTGCCATGAGCTGTTGACTCTGTCTGCCAGTTTCACAGAATCCACTGTTTCCAACATGAACAGGTTCGGGACGGCTGGGGAGAAAACACAGGCTGAGGGAATTCTGCTGGCATGGGATTGTTTGTACCTCCAACAGGCATCTGTGAGCTCATGGTTATTATTTCAGAGAATCATGAAATATCCTGAGCTGGAAGGGATCCCCAGGGATGATGGAGTCCAACTGCTGGCCCTGCACAGACAGCCCAACAACCCCACCCTGAGCATTGCTGGCCCCCTCTGGGGGAAGAATCTTTCCCTGATCTCCAGCCTGACCCTCCCTGACACATCTGAACACTGGAAGACCTCTGCCCACATAAAATCAACCAGGATTTACCTATCAGCTTGTTAACATTGTTCTTCTGCAGGTGGCCAATAAAATGCCACTTGATGTCTGGACAAGATGACAGAATCTGAAAGCAGAGAGAACACTCAGGTTGAAACAACAATTCCCTCTTTCCCCACACATCACTTCAGTCTCGGTTTGCCCACAACCAAATACCAGACACCTAATTTCTTTGTTTGTTGACCCTGAAAGACACAGCCTATGGTTGCTGAGGTTGAGCCTGGAGAGGGATGGGTTTGTGGCTGCAGGGAATGCTGCCCATGGGAACAGCGAAGGCAAAGCTCTTTTGCAACAGCCATAAAACGATATTTTCCCCAAACTGAGTGGTAACATTCTTTTTTCAACAAGAACTGTGCTTCCCCTCAAGAGAGCACAAAAGGCAAAGCACTGTGCAGACAAACCATGACTAAGGCACACGCATTCCCAGACTCCTCTGAAGCCAGCAAGGCAGGAGGGGGAACGGAGCAGAGGCAGTGAGCCAATAACCTGCCACTTATCTGCAAAGATAAGGATCCAACCAAATCCCTAACAAACCCCAGGACTTTGACTGAACAACTTTTAGGACACAGCTATACATGGTAAGAAAACATGAAGAGAACTGTGCGCTTACTCTGGAGTCTGATGCCTTTTCCAGCAGCTCCTGAACCTGGCAGAATGAAGGAGAATTCCATTAAACCCACAGCAGGCATAGGATTGGTGTCCTTGGGATGTGTGCTCTTGGGACCAACCTTAGCCTTAAAAACACGAGGCCACGGAATGATGCTGTCACCCACAGAGCCACCCAAACTGGCCTGGCCCAAACCTTCAGGGGGAATTTCTTCACAGAAAGGGTTGTTAAACACTGGAAGGGGCTGCCCAGGGAAGTGTTGGAGTCCCCATCCCTGGATGTGTTCCAGGAAGGATTCAGGACATGGTACACAGCGACAAGGGCTTGGACTTGGTGACCTTGGAGGTCTTTTTCCAACTGGAATGATTCTGGGATTCTGTGTGCCCCCCAGGGGCCCTTTCCCAGCCCTGCCGAGCCTCTGCCAGCCCCTCTGGCCCCCGACTCACGTAGTTCTCCCCGAAGCTGCGCTGCCCGTGGCTGTAGGCCTCCATCACCATCTCCGCCGGCTTGGTCTTGCTGACGGCCACAAGCCGCGGCTGCACGGCCGGGAGCCCCTGCGGGAGCAGCACAGGTGAGACACGGAGCTTATGGACCCGCGGCTCCGGGCAGCCCCGGGCTGCTGCGGGGGAACCAGGGGGCCCGGCCGCGGGCTGCTGCGGGGGAACCAGGGGGCCCGGCCGCGGGCTGCTGCGGGGGAACCAGGGGGCCCGGGCCCTGCTCGGGGACCCGGGTGGAGCAGGAGGGAGCAGTGTCGCGATAGCGGCTCCTGGATCCTTTGCTGGGGGCGTTCAAACACCCAGATCCGTGGTGTGCTTGTCCCTGGGGCACCGAGGCTCCCACGGTGACCGGTGACCCGTGCTGACGGAGGGACCTGTCCCACTGGCACTGAGGGTCTGTCCCCACAGTCACCTGTCCGCACGGCGCGGGCCCGTCCCTGTGGTTTCGGAGGCCTGTCGCCGAGGCAGCGACGCCGCCCCGCAGGTCCTCCCGGGCTGCCCGTCGCCCCCCGTGCCCCCCTCACCTGCGGCCGCCGCGCCGCCGCTTGCTGCACCTGCTCGGTGACGGCGCGGAGCGCCGGGCCCAGCCCGTCCCCGGCGGCCATGCCCGCTCTCCACATCCCCGCCCGCCCGCCACCACTTCCGCCACACACCGGGCCCGCCCCCGCTCTCCGCCAATCAGATCGCTCCGGCGAGCGCCGCCGGCCAATGCCAGCAGCGGGGCGGGGCGGCGCCATGTTGGGAAGGTCGCTTCCACCATGGCGACCCTGGAGGGGCAGCGGGGCCCGGCCGCGGCTTCCCCGCTTGTCCCCTTCCCTGCGTTTGGGTGACAAATCCAAATCATTCCGTGCCCTAAGTAACAAGAGCTAGCGCTGCCACGCAGCCCACCCGGCTGTTCCCGTCCTGACCACCCTCCATGCTCACCCTCAAAAATTAAGTTGCTATCCCTGCATGAGGAGGCGTCTCCCAACGGCGAATTCCAATTATTACGGGGAAAAAGGGCGTCAGAAACAAGGCCGGGAACAGTGCCTGTCCCGCAAGCCCAGTCCGAGGTGTGGGCAGTGTTGGGGAGCGCTGGGAGCGTGGCCACAGAGCCCGAGGGCAGCTGGAGGGGCCGGGACAATGCCCGGCTTTGTCGAGGAACTCGGGAAGAATGGGAAACTGCCGGCTGGAACACATTAACTCAAATATTTGTCTTAATGTGCAGAACTTCACTATCCCTCTGCAGATTCAGTGTTTACACAGCTGGATAAAAACACTCAGAAGGTTCCTGCTTTTTGTCTGGTAAACCATGACAAGGATTTTCTGCGAACTTCACCAAATCTAAGGTGTTGCTGCTCCAATTTGGTTCCTGGTTTTTTGCTCATTCCACAGCAAAGCAGGGGCTGACAGACGTGGGATTCCTTGGACACGGAGCCTTTTTCTTCCTCTTTCCTCTTCACTGGAAAGGGAGAAGCAGCCCATGCAGGGGCACAGCACCAGCAGCTCACAGCTCCCCACTCCCACCGAGCAGCGCCAGCCTCAGCCTTCCCTCTGGAAAATCCTCCCTTGCAAACACATCTACATGTGCTATTAAAGTTCACCCACAAACCCTGACATTAAAATTGGAATATTCTAAAATTGAAGGCCATTTTATTGTCATAGCAAATACCAAAATAAAAAGGCTTTGAATTCAGTACATAAGAAGATCAAGGACTGCACTGGCAGAGCATTTCCACGCTCCCAGCTTAGCAGCAGTGCCACAAACCTCTGTTCCCTTTGCTATAGAGTGGGTTTAAAGTTCAGATCTTCACCTCAAGGTTATAGAAACAGGACAACTTGCCTGTTAAAGAGACAGAGGGAATAAAGGTTTACATGGAGAGACGGATCCACTCTGGAAAATTCAGGACATTTTAGAGTGAAGAAACCTGAATGAAAACACAACAGATTTTGGCTTGTGAAGACTGATACACTCTCAACTTTGCTTTTGATTTTTTACTCTTAGTACAATTTGACTAAATTACACTAATACTTCAGGAGTCAAGGTTTTAATTTAAAAAAACCCAAAACATTAAGAGCTCTTTATCACAAGCTATTGTCTTGCTGTGAAATCACACATAAAAAAAAGCCTTTATAATACCACTTTGGCTTAGTTGGGTCCTTTCATTAGTGAAAAATACTTGTGTAAAAGGAGATGTTAGTTGCTGATGGAAACCTCAAGCACGAACATAGAACAATCTCAAATGAGCTCATCCTCATGGCTAAACTTCTGCTATTCCCTGTTATAATCTGCCTGCACAGACCCATGTATGGGCCAGGAGTATCACAGCCTCCCTGGGCATGTTGTTGGCTACTGTGGGTCTGATGTAGGTCGGGAGATCCCTTAGCTCCTAAGGGACTTCCCTTAGCTCCTGTTTTCCAAGAAATACGAAGAGAATGGGACTCCTCTCCAGCAGAAACTGATGCTTAATTTCCATTTTGCATTTTCAAGCATCAACAGGGAAAACTGCTGTAAAAACCCTGGAGCCAGCAGCTGAGATTCATCCGAGCTCTTAGAGAAACACACATTGATGAAGGTTTTAACACTGACGGGTGAGACCAGGGGTACTGGGGAGCAAGAATTTGGGGCAGGAGCCTGTGAATGCACCAGGCTGGTCTCTGACAATGAGCACTGGCATCATCTCAGACGAGGATACTGGCCTCAAATTACACCAGCAATTAATCACCAGGCTCTGCTGACAAATGCAGATGGAAAGTTCTCTCTAGGCCTGAACTTTTATCCTCAAATTTTGCGTGTGTGGAAAACAAAGCCCTTCTTGCATCTGGGACGTGAGGAACTGATCAGCTTTCTGGAGGGGAAGCTACATTCTGGTACATTGTTCTGAGAGAAAAAGGGGATTCCATCTTTGGGTAGTTCAGGAAGAGCTGCTTTTCTCTGCCCCATGACCTTTCAGGATCATGGCTTGTCCTTGGCCAGTACAAAATCTTCCTTCCATGAGGTCCGTTCAGCCCCAATCCCACAGCTCAGTTCTGCTCACTTCAGCTCACCTGAAGGTCCTTTTTCTAGTCAGAAACTGTAAACACTGAGATCCAGTTGCTCCCACAGAGCAGATAACAAGCTGATAAACTGCCTGGTCACTCCAGCAGCTCCTCCCCAGCAAGGCCTTTTGTAAAGTCAGGGTCCCTGAGACAAAAATTCTTTCCTCCCTGGATTTCTATGACAATTTCCATCATTTCACTGAAAATCTCACCCAGCTCTGCACTCCAGGATGCTGCCCATACCCTCCCCAGCAGCTGAACCGCTGGCAAAACTCTCCTGTGCCCTACAAAAACATGACAAATGGAAAACAAAGCAGAGTTAGGACATAGGAAATAAGGAGTTCAGGTCACTCCCTGTGTGACGTGGTCTAAGTCTTCGATCCCCCTGCGAGTGGGAACCTGCAGGATTCCAGCTGAGCCTCTGTCCCTCGTGAGGACATGTGGGCTCAGCAGCCACCTGCCAGTGGCCCCAGCCTCGAGCAGCCACTTTAGTGTATAAAATCTAGCACCTAATTTTCAGAGGGGATTGAAATAAAGTACTTGGAATTTTCAATAAGAAAAAAACCCATAACAAGTTGTAGCAGCAATTCCCCTCCCTCCAAAAATCAACATTTCTTTACCTGCAACTGCTCAATCCCACCTCAATCCCAAATTAAGTTCCCAAGCAGCTGACAGCCCTGACAGCCTCTCCCAAATCCTTGGTTTGAGTGACCAAGATCTGGGGAGGTGCAGCTACAGAACACACCTGGAGCTTAGAAATTACCAGAAAACCTACCCCGTAAATACCAAAGTCCTTGTGTCTAATTGTCATACAAAAGATTGAAAGGATTAAATCTGATTCATCTCTTTCAGCAGAGGAAAAGGGGAAAATGAAAAGGAATTTCCCAGTTCATGGTTTTGTGATATAAAATGAATATAAATCTTTCTCTTCAGTTGATGTTATGAAGTAGTTTTGTGTCCTCACTGGCTCCTGCCCCGTCCTCGTCTTGGATTCCTTCTGCCAGTCCCTCTGCAGATTTGGTCTGGCTCCCTGCAGAGTCCATGAACATATTGGGAATATCTTTGCCAAAGTAGATCTTGCTGTTGGCTGCAATTGCCTTGTACTTCATCAGCTGCAAGTACTCGGGAGTTAACTTGAGCTGCACAGAGAGAAGATGGGTCACAACAGCTCGGCTTTGGGAAAAGGCAAGTTCCTGCCATGAGCACACGAGGCACATACTTCCCACAAACCCAGCAGGCATGGCCAGCCCTCCACAGGGAACACACGAAGTGCCCAGAGCCAGGCTGTGCTGCTGCAGGGCCGAGTGCAGCTCTGAATCCCAGTGACTAAATGGCAGAATGGAAAGTAATGCGTGCAGCTGGGGAAATGCTCAGTCCAAACATGATGGAAATGCTCAAGAGCACATCACTCATTGCAGCCCTTGCAAGGAGAGCTATTGAGGAGGGAAATATCCCTGTCTCTTTTCCAGGGAGCAGATCCATGAGTGCATCTGGGTGAGAGGAGCTCATTCCTTCAGGATAATGACATTTTAACAGAGAGGAGGGAGCAACTGGCACAAAGTCTGTGCACAAACACCCCAGCCCTCTGCCCCTTCTCACTGACCACCATGGAACTGAAACTTCCTGCTGGGATGTCCTGGGAACTTGCCGTAGGCAGGAACACACCTGGACATTCTATCCACGTAATTTTTCTGTTTCCAGGTTGGATTTTTTGTTTTTATTTTTGAAGTACTGAGGCTCTTCAAGGTGTCTGAGATCAGCTCCATTTGTTCTCTCCCTGCCCTGTGGTTTTTCCACCCCTGCCTGTCACCCTGGAGATCTCCATGCTCTAACTGCCTGCCAGCTGGAGACTGGAATGAAACCACATTTCTCATCAGAACAGTGTGAAAGGGCAGCACTGAAAGTGATATTCCACAGAGAGCCATGGCTCTGTGAGCACCTGGCAGAGCAGAGATTTCGCATACCCTGACACTGATCTGTTCAGAGAACAAAATGAACTTACAAATACGGATCTAATTGTTGACTAATTGTTTCAAATGAAAGCTTTGCTGAGAGAAGATGGCCTTGTTTTGCTTTTTGCCTTGAACAACAATCACTGCCTGCTCTTGTGCTGAGTATTTCCCTACAGCCTGGTGCCAGGGGCCCTACTCTGAGGCACCACAAAGGAAAGCACAGTACCTTGTTGGCCTCGGCCACCTTCATTGCAGTGTAACACTCAGCATCAGCTCTGGCCTTCTCTCGTGCAAGAAATGCAGCATCTGGAAGCAAACACATGCTGTGAGTTACATTTTTATTTCCAGCCACATCAGCACCGTTTGCAGCTGGTAACTCTTCACGAAGTGCCCAGTGCCACATCTAAACTGCACAGGATACAACCAAAGGAAGAGGGAGCAAAATGGGAAACCCGAAATGGGAGCTCAATTTACAGCTAAATGGCTGCAGGACAAGAACATTCATAAGTAAAATGCATCTGCAACTGCAGAGCTCAAAGAACTTCACAGCCATCAGGGTCTGATTATCCCCATCACGTGGGCCAAGCTCAGCCTTTCTTCTTGAGCCAGGACTGACTCTCGTGCTGAAACACAGCAACTGCTCTCCTGCAGACGTGGGATTTACCCACAGCCCCTGCCCAGGACTCCAGGAGCAGCCTGAGCAGCCCAGCAGACCCTGCAGATGAGATCTGTGCCTGTGGATGTGATTCCCAGATGGGATTTGGAATCTGCAGATGAAGGTTCTGGCATGCAGAGCAGAGGATTTTAACCTTTACAGGCTCTGCCCCTTGCACAGATGGTGGAGAGCTTTTCTCTGATTGCTCCAAGGCTCTGATTCTGTGGATACTGAAATTCCTGACTCCCGGCAGAGACACTTAAGGAAAGGAAGGCTTCCCCTTTCTGTGCTGCACTCCCTTTCCCCTCTGCCTCTGTATCCATCCAGTGATAACGATGGGTATGAGACCAGCACATTAAAGATCAAATGAGTGGAATCCTGCCCATCTCCTGCCATTCCTCCTAAGGCATGGAGCCACACAACTGCAACACATCAGTCTGGGTCTGAGAGCTGCATAGCTGGATAAACCATCTGTTTACTTCCCCTAGCAGGGAGCCCTGTGAGCTGCTGCACTTAAAGGTCCTGTAAACAGCTGGATGGTCTGGCCCACAACTTCCTCTCTTGGCTAAAAGGAGAGCTTGGTCCCAGTCAGAGACACCAGGAAAAAAGGAGGAGGCACGAATCCTCTGCCAGCACAGACCCAGACTGAGGGCTGACACCTGCTGACACAGTTTTAAGAAATAAACCCCATTGTACTTCTGCAAAGAACCTCTTAATGAGAAGCTGCTGATCTGTAAAACTCTTAATTGGCTCCTCAGTGGCTTCTGCAAAGCTTGTCAGGGCCTCTAATGAATGTAAGGGAAAAAAGGCCTTGCCACTCCTGAGCTGGAATTGCAGAGGCCTCTCTACGCCCTGGAGTTTCTTTGACAAAGCATTGTATCAGATGAGTGAGGGAACATCTCCTTAAGTTCAAACTCCTACAAAGATCACCTTGAGAAAGGGAGTTTCAAGAAGCACAGACCTGCAAAGAAATTCCTACTCCTGCCTCTGGGTCAGGAACTTCACCCCTGTAAACATCAGCCTGGACTGAAGAACAGTCAGCACACACTTAAGAACTCCCTGGTGACCTGCTTCAGGATTTACTTACTGGAAAGCTCACCCTCACTCACCTTCAATCTCTGAAATTCGCTTCTCTGTTTCCTTTTCCATCACTTTCTGTCCATAAGTTATTTCAGCAACTTGTGCAATCTTTTCTGCCTCTGAAATGAAAACAAGAACATGCCCACACTGTCATCACACATCTTCCTAACACCACAAGCAGCCTCACCCTGGAAAATCCTCACTCATCATCCACTTCAGGTGGAAATAAACGGTGGGAAGAATTTCCAGCCCGCAGAAAACAAAGCTGGAACCCACCTGCAATATTCCTGAATTTCTCTGGGAAAGTTTCAGATCAGAGAAGGTTCCAGAGTGAATCAGGTGCATCCCTCCCTCCCTCCCTGGGGTCTCTCTGCAGCCTGTCCCCCCCCATTCCCTGTCCCAGCCCAGCCCCACAGACCGATCAGGGCTTTCTTCCTCTCCGTCTCTGCCTCCTTCTCCACCACCTTCTGCTTCTGCGCCGCAATCAGCAGCTTTGTCTTCTCACTCTCCCTGGGGGGCAGGAAAATCCAGCTAAAAACAGGAGCTCACTGGTGTGGGACTCACACCACATCACCAGAACGAGCTGCTGGCTCTTCCCTTCTTCCGGCTCGTGTCCAGGGCAGGTGGGATCAGCAATGTCAGAATAGGCACCTCACAGAGCTTTCTGCCTAAATCAAAACATTCTTTCTTCCCCTCCACAGCAGGAAGATTTTCCAGTGAGTCCCTGTGACAGTTCCTGCAGGCTGCCCTGGTGCCTTTTCTATCTTACTGCTCTTTACTTACATCAGCAAGTTCTTAAAGCGCAAACATAAATGAAAACCCTGCTCCTGCTCCCAGTGAGGGAAGAGACCCTGGAACTGAGTCTCAATACATCCTGCTGTGTTTATGGCAACAGAACACAGGTTGATTTGGGGCCTCCTGCCATGACCACACCACACAGGATTTACCACAAGCTCAAAAGATGACATGCAATGCTAGGGAAGCAGAAAGGATGAGAGGGATCCTATCCTGGCTGACCAAACTGCAGGCAGTGTGCTCAGGGCACACAGGCGTGTCTGACTGACCAGTGCAGGAGCAGGCAGCTGCCTCAGGGCACTGCAGAGGGATCAGCACCTCAAGTGCTGTCAAAGAAAGTTATTTCAGGGCTTTGCAAGTCTTCAGCTTGTCAAATCAACAGTTCCTCCATCCCAGTCAAACAAGAGGATTAGTGGTGAAATCAATCCCTCCGCCACTCCGGGAGGGCTCTGGAACACAGGGCCAGTGCCCAGGGGAAGGAGCCCCAGGGCAAATCCTTCCTATGCTCAAGGGTTCCAAGTGAGGGCCCTGCCAGCCCAGCCAGTGCCCAATGCTGCTCCTCCCCAGCCCCTTCCTGAGGGGCAGCATGAGGCTGAGGGCACCACGATCCCCCTGATCCCAAGTTAAACTGCCCTTCTGGATCCTTTTGGGAAAACAGGGGCACTTACATGAGCTCGTAATTCCTCCGGATTGTTTCAGGGATGTTTGGCTTTGTAACTCGAACTGCCTGCAGAGAGAGACACACAAGAGAACGTGGGCCAGCAGCCAAGTAGCCCCTGTGGCTGCAGGGGGCTGGGGGTGGCAAAGGGGTGTCCTCTGCCACCAGAGCTGTGACCAGGCCCAAAACCCACAGAGACACAGCACTGAAAGGTCTCCTGACATGACATGAGACTGCAACCTCGGCAAACCAGCGCCCAGAGTAACTCCAGGAGAAACTAAATGCATCCCAACTGTGAGGGGACAGGAAGGACACCGCTCCCACTCCTCAGGTTATATGAAATCTGTGTTGTAAAGCAATTTCCTACACAACTCTCAGTTTCTTGTTTCCTTTTAGCCCTTTCCCCTCTTCACAATCTGCCCCTTCAATAACTCATTCAAATTCTTATTACCTGTATAATTAATCCAGGGGCCATCGTGGTTAGGTCTTGCTGCAAAGCCAGTTTAAGGTTTTCATCAATTTGATCTGATTGGGGAAAAGAAGAAAAGGTAATGAAACATCCCCAAGGCAGTTTGCTGTCAACACCCAAAGTGAGTTGGGATGGCTCACATTTCTTCTTCCTTGAAAGTACAAATGGGAGTTGGATGTAGAAGTGCTGGGCTGACCCTGAGGCAGGTTCCCAGCTCTCCCAACAACACCAACCCTTGGGGCACACCACAGGAACATGGCAGGCATGAAAGGAAACCCTCCAGTTTCCCAAAACCTGCAGTCTGAAATCTTCCTGAGCCAGATACAGCATCTTTACAACAAGGAATCTGTGCTCCAACCCCCTTCCCCACTGAACTTCCCAACTAGATCCTGAAGTGACGAGGTGAATCCTGACTGATCCTGACCTGCACCTGTGCCAGCAGGACACAAAGAAAATGGAAAGGCAGGAATGGAAATGGCAGCATCAGTTGAGTTAACAGGCTGCAAAAATCATCAGTAATGTCTCCTTGGCTCAAAGAGTCCCAGAACTCCAGTGTAGCTGAGGATTTCAAAAGGAAAAACCCTGCTCCGATGAAAGCTCCAAGGAGGGCAGTGCTTCCAGCTGGGGCCTGCTGGGAAGTGCAGAGGGAAATCAAACTGTAACGGCCTTAAGAGGGATCACATCACACTCCTGGGTTGTTTGCTTTGGTCCCAGTTTCCTATCTGGAACTCAGGCTCCTAATGAAGCCCAGCCAGGAGTTTGGGAAGCAGCTGTTATCAATTCCCTGCACCTGCTGGCAGATGTGGGGGCAGAGGGTGACGTGAGGCCGCTCAGAGGGGCTGTGCCCCACTGCAGAGCCCGAGCCAGACCCAGGCAGCTCCGACCAGGGGTTCCAGGGCAGTTTGTACAAGTTCCTCCTGTGCAGAGCGGGAGCTTTCAGCCCGTTTCAAGCAGCTGTCACCAGCAGCTGCCGACATCTGGAGCCTCCATTGGCCAGGAACCCGGCCAGCTGCCAGCAGGAACTGGGAACTGGGGGGATCCCAGCCCCAGGTCTGCAGCTCATGTGGGAAGGGCAAGCCAGGCTCCTTGGAAAGCCCAGGCTGAAGAGAGAACAGGAGTCTGAAAACACCCTGTGCTGTCTCAGGCACAAACCCTGTCCCACTGGGCCCCCAAACCAGCCCCAGCAGCTCTGTGCCTACAGCCAGCACTGCCGAGTGCTGAAAGGCTGCGAGGATTTCCTGTCAGTCCCCAGCCAGAAACAAAACACTCGGCATTGGCAGCCACGGGGCCAATTCTAGCAAGAAACCACAGCTTTTCCACAGCCTCTCCTGCTGTGGGGCTCCCTGGTTTCTGTTGGGAAGGGCAGCAGGCTCCTGCCAGCATTCCTGATCCATGGGCACTACAGCCATCGGCACGGCCCAAAGCTCATCAAACCTCTGGCCAGAGAGTGCTTGCTCACTTTCTGTAGCAGCAGAGAGCCACAGCCTGGCTTTTCCATCTGGATTAGACAATCCTGTGACTGATTCAATCCATCACAGCTGCTGCACACACAGAGAATGCCACAGAATTCCTGCTCCCTTCCCTAAAGGGAGGCTACTGGCAGGGCTGGGGTTGGAGTTTATTGTTACAACATACTGAAGCACTCAGCTCCAAAAGATAACAGGGATAAGCGATGGCAGCTGGTTAACAACCAGAGCCAGCATGGGATTAATGGATAAAAACCATTTTAAAAGTTGGGGGTTCTGCATCAACAGAATGCACTGGGAGAACCCTCAGAACCACCAGTCCCAGGGGCAGCTCACCAAACAGCTCGATGTAAACCTCCTGCAGCGTATGGACACTGCAGAACTGGTTCAGCTCATGGTGGATCTTGTTGAAGATGAGAGCCTTGTCATAGTCAGCAGTGTAGTTCTTGACGATGTCGTACACTGGGAGAGAGAGCACAGGAATGGTGCAGGGAGGGAAGGAGAGCAGGGAAAGGAGGCCAAGCACTCTCAGGGAAACCCTGGAGCTCAGTCCCAGGGCAGGAGCTATGAAATGAGGGAGCCCCCTTGCCCTCAATCCCTCTGGTCAGGGCAGGTTTATTTGCTGCCAGTATTTAGTGGCACTTTCACCAATATCTTTCTGCTGCTCTGTGAACAGGAGGGTCTGAAGCACCCCCAGGCCTCGGGCTGTGTTGGGGCTGCACACACACACAGAGCTCCTCACTGAGCCAGGCACTCCAGCACTAACATCCAAAGGATTTGGGAAAAGGCTGCCCAGGTGGCTTTCCCTGTGAGCTGCAGAGGAGAGTTTGCTCACAGCCCCTTGGCTCCCCCCTGCACACCCTGTGACTCCAATCTCTGCTGCACAAAGCTCAGGCAGGCTGGGATAATGCAGATGACAAAAGCAAGAAACAATCAACACCCCAAATTCCCGGGAGAGCGGGGTCAGAGGTGACATCCAGAGCTCAAAGCTCTGCCAGGTGCTTGGGGCACACCTGTGGGACAGCCTGGCTCCCAACCAAACACAGCCACAACATCTGCACCTCCTGTCAGCACAGCACAGCCCCTGGGGCGTGTCAGGGCAGAATTCTGACTCACCCGCACTCTGGATGAGGAAATTTACCACCTCGATCCTGTCGAAATAAATCATCACTCCCCCACTGCAAAGGGAGAAAACAGAACATGATGTTTGCTGGAGGCTGAGTGTTCCCGAGGGGGACTCTCCCCTCTGGTGGGATGGGTATGGGACCCACCCCAGCCTGCTCAGCACCCCAGCACACCCCAAACCCCGCAGTCCTGGGGCTGGTGGCACTGACACAGCCCAGAGGCTCACTGTCCTGGAGAGGCCCTGCAGAGCCTCCCAATGACCCCAGTCATTGGGGCCCTGCAGAAAAGTTCTGTCTCTAAGGAGCTTCCAGCTGGGATAAAGGGTAAGAACAGAACATCTCACCTGGTGCCACACGGGACATTTTTCACCTCGTCCGTCTGCAGCGTGGTCTGGAGGGGATTGAAGGAAAGAGACTTAGGAGAGCTATTTCCCCGGCACAAGTCCTGCAGCCTACGGGGCTCTGACGCAGCCACGACCCCCGGGACCCTCCAAAGCGGGTCCCTCGTCCAAGGCTCAGCGGAATCGTCCCGTGAGCCGCCTCTCGCCGGTACCGGGCACAGCCACGCAGCCCCGTGTGACCACCCGGGCTCCCCCCGCGCCCACCCCGCCCGGGCCCGGGCCCAGCAGCACCTGCACTGACTTGTAGGACGTGATGAAGGGCAGCATGAGGTGGAAGCCAGGCCCGCTGGTGGAGGTCAGCAACGCGCCGCCGCTGCAGAGGGAACGGAGGGGAAAGAGAGAGAGAGAGAACCGTGAGCGGCGGCGGCGACGGCTGGCCGGAGCCCGGCTCCCTTTCCGCAGGAGGCCCCGCCGGGCCCGTCTCACCGGTAGTAGACGCCGATGTGTCCCTCGTCGATCTTGTGCACGGCCGAAAGGAGAGCGGCGGCCGCGACGCCGAGGGCGAGGGCGGCGATGGCGCCGAGCTGGGCCATGCCCGGCACCGGCGGCGGCACCGGCGGCGCGGCAGTGACATCATCACCGCGCGACCGCGCCGCCGCCGCCAGAGGGCGCTGCAGGAGCGGGGATGTGCCGCCGAAGGCCGCGGGTTCGAGACCCGCCCGCGCCCGCAGCGCGACCCACGCGGGGTGCGGAGCCCCCCGGACCCCGCTCCCCGTCGGGCGTGGGGGCACAGCGGGACGGCGGCGCGGAGGGGTTTCCCGCGCCCACGGAGTCACAGAGCATAGGCTGTTAAGTGCCGGAAGGGACATTGGGCCTCATCCCGTTGCACCCGCTGGCACGGGCTGCACATTTCCCACTTTTCCACGCTTCCCACAGAAGATCCTCAGCTGGAAAGAGCCCAAAGGCTCCAGTCCAACTCCTGGCCCTGCACAAACACACCAACAATCCCACTGTGTCCCTGACAGCGTTGTCTAAATGCTCCTGGAGATCTGACGCCTAATACCCAGCCTAAATTCCCCCTCTTTCAACTATTTTCATCAGCCACAACATTTTTATCTCCTCACTGAACTCCCCTGTCATCACCCCGCACACAGACCCCCCTGTTCACTGTCCAGACCTTGTTTGGGCAATCTCAGGAAATGGGATGGCCCAGAAAACACAGAACCATCCAGCTCTGTAATCCTGGAAAGGTACTTAAAAACCATGTGAGAGATGTATAAAACGTCAATAAAGGAGAATGATTTGATCTTTACTCATGATAGATCTCCGAGGTTATGTATAACAACCCTGTCAGGAGGGTTCAGTGCCATTTAGGAATAAGGAATGAAATATCCACGATATTTGTCAATCCAAATTTTACAGCTCTTAAATAAGCGCAAAAGGGCGCCAGAGATGAAAAACACCCTGTAGTTGGTGTTTTTTTAAAGGCGTTTGCCCAGATTTAAGGCCTTGATAAAATGTATTAAATCTTTAAAGGTTTTAATGAATCTAGTATGTGTTTCATAAATCACAAGCCTCTGCTCAGCCCCTCTCAGTTTAATAAGGGTAAACTAGGAAATTGCTCTGAGTTGGAGCAAAATGCATCCATGGAATATTGAAAAGTAATAGGTTTTTAAATGTGGGGTGTTCTGGCTCGCAGGAGAGGTTTTGCTTCATAACACCAGCACTATATCACTGCCCTGAGCGGGAAACCAGCTGCGGCCACGTGTTTAACAGCATCAAGATGTGAACCAGCACAAAGGTAAATATTATTTGTAATAATCCTAAAAAAAAATAAAAGCCAAAAAAAATCATTAATGCTGGACTCGAGGCCAGGAACATTCAGTGGTGTCTGTGCTGCAGGTTTTAACAGGGCTTTTTTGTAGGAATATATGGTTTGTTGCACTCAGTTCTCTCCAGCTTCTTCATCCCTACCTCAACCCCTGCCCCTGTAAAAATATCCTCTGGGGTTTTCTGTGGAGTTCAGTGAGACAATTTGGGGGTCACTGGGTGCTCGTGGCTCCAGACTTGTGGGGATGGAGCCGGGATGGGACCTGGGAAGACCCTGGGTCAGGATGAGGGCAGAGCTGGGACAGCCATGGGCAAGGCTGGGATAGCTGTGGGCAGGGATTTTCGTGGGCAGGGCTGGGCTCCCCGTGGGCAGGGCAGGGATCCCCGTGGGCAGGGCTGGGATCTCCGTGGGCAGGGCAGGGATCCCCGTGGGCAGGGCTGGGATCTCCGTGGGCAGGGCTGGGCTCCCCGTGGGCAGGGCTGGGATCCCCGTGGGCAGGGCTGGGATCTCTGTGGGCAGGGCTGGGATCTCCGTGGGCAGGGCTGGGCTCCCCGTGGGCAGGGC
>VWYI01007359.1:176305-187187 GCA_013399455.1 Anthoscopus minutus | reverse complement strand
TGTGGGGGGGACACTTCCCGAATTCCGTCCATCGAACGTTATTTGCCGATTACGGAACAGAATTGTGTTGGTGTCTGTCCGGGCTCGTTCCGTGTCAGCTCTAACAATGCAGCACTTGGCAGCCCGGGCAGCTCGGCGGCGCTGGCCATTAATCATCCCCTGACACCCCGGAGCTGGGAGGGGGAACCGCTCACACGTGATCGCGGTGCCCCCTCCCCATGGCCGGCGGGGCAGGGGGGCTTCTTCTACCTTGGGCCCACCCGAACCCGTGAGCTCTGGGTCCTGGACCCACATTCCCTTGGGAAGGGCGTGTGGGGCGAGTGGAGAGTGGGGAGACATTCCTGCCCTCGCCAAGGGACAGCCAAGCTCCCAGAGAACAGCCCCGCTGGGAGGGGGCTCTTGGGAAAGCCTCACAGCACGTGGCATTCCCAGCGTTTTCCTCTCCATCACCATCCCCTCGCTCCCTGAGCCCCAGGAGGAGCTGGGGGTCTGTCCTGGGGGAGGTGGTCCCGGTGGAAGCTGGTTCCCAGCACAGGCGGGGAGCTCTCCCCGAGGCTTCTCTCCGCTCCCCATCGTCGTCCCGCAGGCGCCAGCCCCGTGGCCGGGTGCCAGCGTGCCAGGTCATCCCCCAGTAAATAAAGGAGCAATGTGTTTCCAGCCCCCCAGTGCTGTTTTCTAAAGGGAAATGATTAATGGTGCTTGGAAACCACAATTCATCCCGGGAAAGAAAGTAGATTTACCCGAAACATGCGTGAGAATTAGCGCTGGGATCGGCTCCTGGGGCAGAGGGGGGAAGCTAATGGCAAACAGAGCCCGTCTGTGCGCAGGGGGAGGGAACAGCCCGCCAAAAACGCGGGCTGGAGGAGCTGGGATGGAGCTGGGACGGGAGGAGAGTGGCCATCAGAGCCAGGTCCTCTCCCCAGCTGGAAACCTCGGTCACTCCTTCCCTGACCTGCAGTGAGATGGTCGCCGTGGAGAAGGGAATTCTCCTCCCATGAGCGTCCCAACACCATAGCAAAGGGTGGATGGTGCTGATGGGACCGACTCTCTCATCATTCCCAAAAGTCCAAGAGATACCTGGGAGAAGCAGGAGTTGTACCAGAACCCACAAAGCTCCGGCCTCTGTACACCAAATGCTTCAAAAACATCTTTTTTAGGCTCAAGGAATGATCTCATCTTCCTCCTGCTGGTGGGATCCACTGGGGTCACTGCGCTGGGCCGTCCAGGTGCTTCATCCCTGGGGAGCAGGAAAACTTAGAAAAAGGAAAACACCCTTTTCCTCTGTGAGGGTGGGAGGGAGGTGGCTGTGGCAGCCCTGGCTTGGAGCGTGGTCCTGCTCGAACGTGGGAGCTGCAGCATCATCGTGCTGAGTTTCCAAGTTTTCAAACCAAAAGGTTTTCAGGCACAAATCCTGATCTGGTTCTAAGCTGCCATGCTCTTCTCTGCTTGAGAGAGCAGCATGGGAGGGGAGCAGGAACAGGTGAGATGAATTTATCACCTGATTCCAGAGATAACCCCGAGATCCTCTCCTTTACCTCAGCTCTGGATCGAGGCAGCAGCTGGCCCCACGCAGGTCCTGTCCCATCAGCAGTGTGGAGGAGCTTGGTCAGAGCTCTAGGAGAAAGATTTATCTGTGGGATTCCAGGAAGGGCTGAGGAGACCTCGGCGAGGTGCTGAAGCCCAGGTCAGGAGTCATCCCTGGTTTGGTGATATATTTAGAGCAGGATAATGTAAGCGACAGGAGGGAAAAAAATAAAAAATCCGTGGAGGAGGTGCAGATCCGTCCCCTTGGCTGGGAGTTACTGGATGATCCGAGCCAGGGAACAGATAGTTGGATTTCCCTTATTTCTCCCTTCAAATAAATCACAGCTCCAGAGGCCTTTAAACTCTGCAACATGATCTGTTCCAATAAGGAAGGGAATGAAAGGCTTCGTCTCTCTGGAAGCCTTCAGAGCCATAAATCTCCTATGTACAAACACAGACCAGATTTCCAAGTGCATTTATTTTATTGTATTGTTTTAACAGAAAAATCAAACTGCAATAAACTCCGTCCCTCATTAGCTGTCTCCATATCCAGGCCAAATGTTGCTAACGAATAAAATCAGGACAAAGGAATGTGGATGTGGGTCCAAGGCCTGGCCGGGCGCTGACCCCCCGAAAGGCATTTCCCTCGGAGCCTCACAGAGGTGTGGGATGAGGGGAGCCAAGGGGGTGGTTCCTGCACTGCCCATTGCTGCAGCTTTGCTGGGGGTTGTCACCCCAAATCCAGCAATCCCGGCAGCCCTGGCATCCCTACCATGGACCTGGCATCCCTCCCGGGCCCCCAGCAGAGCAGCTGGAGTTTAGGTTAGGGGTTTCCTGCTTTGGTTTGTCGTGGTCCCTGGTGTGCACCCAGGAACAGTGGGAACAGGAGGGCAGTTTGGGTGGCTGCCCGCCAGGCTCTGTGAGACCTCCCCAGATGCCCACGTGAAGGGTTAGGGCTGCAGGGTTAGGGCTGAACGCATCAAGCACCGGCTCAAACCCCAAACCTGCAGTCGGGCACTTCTGGAGCTGTTGGTCGTTAATCATCTGCTGACAGTCCTGAAGGAACTGCTCCAAGAGCAGCTCTGGGGGGAACAGATAGCTCAGGGACAGGGACGTGCCTGGCACTGGGGGCGGTGTGGATGGCACGGTCCCTAGTGCCCCACGGAGCATCCAGCAAGTTTTCCCAAGCCTCCAAACCCCTCCCAGGGCACAACCGTGGAGGAAGCAGGGCTGTCACATCCCAAACACAGCATCTCCTGTGACTTGGTGTGATCCAGGGAAAAGGCGAAAATCAATCCCAAGCAGCCCGGGAAGGAACAAGGAGCCTGTCTGCAGGATTTATAGCACTGAGCTGGAGAGCCTAGAGCAGCGCCCGCGCCGCGCGGGTCCCGCCTCAGCCCACGGAGAAATTCCTGACTTATTGAATCACATTTGTCATCCCTAAATACATATGCAGGCCCGTGTTTCTGAATCCATAAACATCTTTAACTAACTCTGCTCAGCGAGGCCTCTTTCAGCAGTAATTTATATTTAACTTTTTCCATATGCAGGGCCTGTCGCGTTGGTGTCATTTCCGGGAAAACCAGGGGGGCTNGGGGGGAGCGCGGCGTGCCTTGGCCCGCTGGAGCAGCCCAGCTGCTGGCACGGCGCGAGAAATCCACCCGGCAGAGCCAGTGCTCATTAATCATTTGAACTACTAAACTGCCAGCTCCTTTCAAGATCTTTCAAGAAGTGTTTTCACCCAAAATAGAGTTGAAAACGCGCCGGGCCCTACTTTCAGAGTCTCATCCATCTGGCCATTATGGGGAGTGTCAGGCGGCTCTGACAGACAAGGCTGCTCTGTTCGAGGGGCCCCGGCCCCACAACCTGTCATATCGCGGGGCTGATGGCATCTGACAGCTCCATTTGTACCTCCCTGCGAGATGAAAGGGCTGCTCCCGGCGGCGGCAGGGCACGGGGACAGGGATGAGCGGGCGTGCCAGCAGCATCCCTGGCCCCATGGACAGAACGCCCCTTGCCCCAGAGCCCATCGCTGCCCTGGGGTTTGTGGCAGTCTGGGGGGCTGTGCCCATTGCCCTCCCCCTGGCTGTGGGGCTGAGCTCTCCCCGTGCCCTGCTGGCACAGGGCATCCTGGAGCTGCCAGCCCTGCCCTGGTCTCCATCTCCCCCAAACTCACCTGCAGCATGTGGGTGCTGTGCACACCCCTGGCGCTCAGAGCCAGTCCCCAAACCCAGCGCGGCGGACACAGTGCCCCACGGGCTTCCCCCATGGCCAGGAGGGCTCAGGGTCTGCCACACACCAGGACATCCCAAAAGCAGGTGAGAGCTGCTGAATCCTGGTGTTCTCTAGGTAGGAACCCCCCCCCGGCTGCCCCAGGGCTGCAGGACTTCTGTGCCAGTGCAGCAACCTGGAAAAGTTTGGGAATTATCGAGGCAGCAATGAGGACATCTCTGCAGCCAGAGGGACAGGCACCCAGCCAGCCCCATCTGTCCCAGTTGCTCCCAACACAAAACCCAACCAGATTCCAAGAGACTGGGAACCCCAGAAGGAAGGAAGGGCTTTTGGCTCCATTTCCATTTTGCCCAGAACATGGCTCTTCTCACCTTGGACAGGGACCATCCTTCTCCAGCCTGTTGGATGTTACCAGGATTGTGCAGGGAATGGGAACAAAACCCCACAAAGACAACACTGCTCCAGCAGAAACAAGGAGTCCCTTTTGCAGGAGCTCTGCCCAGAGGACCAGGGCTCCTGGCCTTGATGCCATCCTTGGTGACAAGCAGCCCCATCCTTCTCATCCAGAGAGAAGAATACAGCACATCTTTTGGGTGCCTCACTCTGCCCTTTCCTCCCTCGGGGAAGTGCATAGAATATGGTGAGGGCTCAGCAAGAAAGATCTTTAACAGTCTCCATCGCTCTCCTGTCCTTCTGTCTTGGAGCCCCCCAGCCACTCCTCCTGCAGGAACTGCTCATGGAGAGGTGGCACTGGAACCTCAGGCTCCCACTGGTCCCATCTTCTTTGGTGCAGCAGCATCTCCCTCTCCCATGGCTGCACCAGCGGAGATGCAGGGGCTGCAGTGGTGGACACTGGCACAGCCCCAAGTGCTGCTGTGGGGCACACAGAAAAGGCCATTTTGGTTCTCTGGAACTGAGGTGTCTGCAGGAAGGGTCTATCAAGCCTCAGAGGCCACCAGATGCCCAGGATGCTGCATCCTTCATCTCCTTCCAAATTTTGCCAGGCCACGAGGGGTGATCCATGAAATCTGGGACCACAAGGTGTTGGAAGAGGCCACATTGCATCCTGCACGGTGCCAGGTGTCCTGTCCAGCTCTGCTCAGCCCGTCGGGGCCAGCTGTCATAGCACAGGGGTCAGTGTTCCACTGTCACCTTTGGCAAAGGCACCTCCCCTGTGGGTCACATCCTCCCGTCCTGTCTCCCTGCACCGCGCTGGAAGGTGGGATGAAGTCATGGCAAAGCTGCTCCTGGAGATTTCCATTAACACCTTCAGAAAACACAACAGTCTGTGTAAACCTTGGTTACTGTGACCCGAGCTCCAGGATCCTGCTCAGTACACAGAGCTGTCAGCTGACCTCCCCTGCGCTCTGCAGTGAGGTTCAGCTGAAATGTTGGTGTGTAAGGATCAGCACTCTTCAGTTGTTCACCACAACAAACGGAGCTGTGATGTGCAGGGACGAGCGGGATCACTGCCATACTCTGGGTCCCACTGAGGGAATGGCCGTGGCTCAGCCCCAGGAGCAGGGGTCTGTCACCTGTCAGGGGCCTGTGCTTCACTCTCACGTTGATCAGACACTGCAGAGGAGGGAAACCATGGCCGTGGGTCACACTGGGCACTTCCCGTGGGGTCACTGGTGACCAGCCAAAGCCGGGTGTCCTGGTGTGGTGAGGAAGATGTCAGCGTATCACTGCCGAAGCTGGAACCCGAGCTGCTGGAGGATCTGCACCTCACCCCAATCCATGGCCAGGGCAGAGGCAGCAGCAGCTCTCCCGCCGTTATCCAGAGGAAAGTCCACTCCCATTCGTGGCTTTCCTGGCCATGCAGTGCCCTGGGTGCTTGCCCACACTCTTCTGGCCTTGGCACCTTGAGGTCTTTGCCCTTCTCCACTCACCTTGCCCAGGGCCTCTTGTCACTTGTGCTGTCCCGCTGCTGGAGGTGAGTCCCACCAGGGCAGTGTGGGGCCCCGGTGGGGCTGTGCTCACGGTGCCAGCCCAGGGCCAGCTCCACAGCCCGGTGCTGTCCCAGCCACTCCGTGTCACCGCCGGCTCTCCAGCTGCTCCTCCTGCAGCTGCAGCTCAAGCCCTGGCACACGACCTCCGCTGCCATCTCCAAGCACGGCTCTGTCCCTCCAGGTCTGCTCCCAGCTCACGCAGCACGAAGTGCACCCCAAAGCAAACCCCCACCCCCAGGCTGGGCACGGGGATGCTGGTGGAGGACAGGAGGTGTCCATGCCACTCTGAATTGAGGATAAACAGAGCCCATGTTCTCCGTGGCTTCCATCAGTGCTCACGTGGAAAGAAAAGCTGCTTTATGCAGCTGAGGAACTTCTCATCCACCCACCATGGCTCTGCTCTGGCCCATGCCTCTGCATCCCGACCTGACCCCTGGGCAGGCTCCAGCCCTCGAGGACGCCGTGCTCCGCTCCGGACTCTGAAACACCTTGTACGTCTGCGGGCAGCCACCTCTGCATCACCAAAAAGACATCGGGGATTCTTGTGCAGGAGAGGAAGGAAAACAACAAGAAAAAATAGGGCCTGGCTCTTTCATTCACGTATTTATTGGGCGGACAGCGTGGCTGCGGTCAGCTGGGCTTTGGGCTTTACAGACGGGGATATTTATAAGGCACGCGGAGCGGCTCGGCGTGTGTGTCCAAGTCATTCCTTCCCCGGCACAGGGTATAATGTTGCCTTTGTTCGGCTGCCTCCGGCACAGCAGAGCGTGCCGTGCCGCTCGGCCGGGCCCCTCGCCGTGCCCCGACAGCCCCGGCGCAGCCCCGCTCCTTCCACACACACCACGGCCCCGGCAACTGCCATGATAAATCAATAGGAAAGGAGAGGCTGCCAGTTAGACTAAACAAGTGCATTTGCAAGGATTGCTAACCCTCATTAATCATTCTGACAGTCCTAAAAACACATTTCCCCTTTAATGACTGTATTTGGATAATCAGAGCTTTTTCCTCGCGGCGCGGGGTGAGTGACGGTGGGCGCGACTTCGGTGAGTGCCGGCACCGGGGTCACCGGTGAGTCAAGCGCTGCAGGTCCCACAAGACTCGGGGCGAGCTGGAGAAGGTGCTGCTGTGTCACAGGGAAAGGAGCCACCAGCACAGCCCCAACACTGCTGTCCCCATGTCCGACACCCACCGGTGTCCTCCCAGCCCCAGCTGGATTTGGAAAGGTCTTTTTCTGTCTCTCCGTGTTCCCTTTAGGTGACTTTTGCCTCCTGGAGAGGTTTGAAACCTTGCACATTTTTCTGTATAAATGATGCAACACATTAATGCACAGCACATTATGAAAATGGTAATTCAAACCCATACAACTCTAAATTAAGCCATACATTATCCGACCCACTCAGCCATATATTTTGCAGAAAGACAGGATTGAATCAAATCAAACTGAAACTGTGGAGTGCAGGTTGTTAGACAGAATGATTAATAAAGTGCATCCCAGTGCTCTTATTATAAAATGAATTCCGCAATAACCTGGGCATACATTACACAGGGAATTATTTAATATATTGGCAACGCAACTGTTCCCCAGCAGCTCCAGCCCAAGTGCCGCCACTATCGGATGACACTTGCAGTGTTTACACGGTCTGGCCCTGCTGCTGCAGTCCTTAGGGAGGGGAAAAATATTCCTCAGGGAGCCTCCTGCACAGCAGGACGCATCCAGGCAGCATCCAGCCCTGCCGTGGGTGAAGAGAAGGCACACGGGCTCGTTCTTGGAGCGGAGGAGAGAGGGGACGGAGCTTTGCTGTCAGGAGGGCTGCAGCTGGCAGCTCTGGGAGAAGGCTCTGGCAGCACGAGAGCTGTGCAGCCCCGTGCCCCGGCTGCTCCACGGCCCCGGCAGCCCCGACACCTGGAGCAGCCGCACTGATTTTGTGGGCTGATTTTGGCGCTGGGCTACTGCACCTCCAGGTTCTGCAGCATTGTCCTCCCACCCTATGGCACGAGATGCCCAGCCATGGCCAGGGATGGGCACGGCAGGACAAAATTCCACTACAGGAACCTGTGACAGGCCCCAGCCACAGCTAGGATTTATGATGGGGACTGGCAGTGCCCGAGCGAGGCCGACAGCGAGCGGCAGCACTGGTGGGAGTGGGGCCATGTCCAGGGAGAAGCGATGCTCCTGAGGGGCAGGGGCCCAGAGACCTCCCATGGCACTGGAGAGCACGCACTGGAGCTGCTCTGCCCAGCGCCCATGGCACCCTGCTCCACGGCAGCACGCTCAGCATCCAGCAGGGACACGGGAGACACCGGAGCCCTCACCAGCCCGGGCCTGGCACCCCCTTCCTGCTGTGCCCACAGGACAGAGCAAACACTCGCAGCAAAGCCCCGCTGTGCCAGCCCCAGCCCTGCAAACCCCTGGCCCTCACTCAGCAAGCATCCACCTGGAAGGAGCAAAACCACCACAGCCACAACCGGACCCCAGGCACGTCCACACAGGGCGAGGGGCAGCCACAGACCCCCAAAACAACCTCCTCCAGCCCTGGGGAGCTCGGAATGGAGCCAAACTGGCCCCTGGACCATCAGCCTCTCCCACTGCCATTGGAAGCCCCGGCTGGGCCCTCCCACCGGCCGCATGCCTGCAGCCACGCTCCAGGCACAGGCAGGGAAATAAAAATCCCTTCGGCAAAAGTAGTCCGTGTTCTCAGCGCATTATTTCTCAGCTCAAAGGACACAAAGGAATTTAAACACAGGGCATAAAGCAATATCGAGAAGGCAATTAACAGGGATTAATTGCGTGAGTCACTGAAATGCAACAGGAACGAGGCAGTAAAAAATAAGTGATGTGGGGCAATGGGGCATGCAGGGTTTCCAGGGGGAGCAGGGGCTTGGCCGGGGGTCCCACTGTTGGAGCAAAAGCGCTTTCCTCGGGGCATGGAGCAGGCAGAGCCCCCAAACATGGCGGGGATGGAGCCAGACCATTTGAGGCATTCATCACCGTCCTCCCGGCACAAAGATGGATCGGGAGCAGCCAGGACCCCACCATCTCCTGGCTGCCCTCACACCGAGATCCGGGACCCTGCTTCTACCACAATTCCACCCCTAAAACTGCACCTTCGGGAGGCTGTGACCGCGACTCCCCGCAGTGACCCGGGGGCACTGCTCGGATCGCGCTCAAACGCCTTCTCGAACCTTCCCTCCACCACCACACGCGGGGACACCAGGCGCGGACACGTGGGGAGNGCCGGTCCCGCCGGGCCGCCGGTGCCGCCGCCGCCACCGCTAGATGGTGCTGGGACCCCGCGGCCCCCGCCGGACCCCCGGGCAGGGACGAGACGAGACCAGAGGGTGGGTACAACCAAGAGGCGTTTATTAACAAAATCAGACTTACCGGGGCTCGTCCGCCCGCCCGGGGCCGCCGGTCCTGCCGCTGCGCCCGCCGCTCCTCCCGCACCCCCGGGATGGGGGGGACACGCGGGGTCCTGCAGTCCCCGGCGGGGCACGGCCTCGGGGGTAGCACGGCCTGGGGTGACCATCACCACCTGGCCGGTGTCCGCAGACCCCCCCGGCCCCGGACACAGCGCAAAAAGAAAAAAAAAAAAAGAAAAAAGAATTTAAAAAAAAATAAAAGAAAAAAAAATTGAAAACCCCAAAGATTAAAAATAAGAAAAAAATTACAATAAAAAATTATATCTGCAAGTTACAAATGCAGAGAACAGAATCCCAGAGCGATAAACGCAGAGGGGGAGGAGGAAAATGCCTTTTTTTTTTTTGCTTTTCCATGTGTGGCAGGAGTCATGCAAGAATTTCTCATGGGGGAAATTAAGAAGGGGAAGGAAAAAAAAAATTTCAAAAGAAACAAAAGGGAAAAAAATCAAGGCCCCACACCTGCAAAGTAAAGAGGGATTTTTTTTTTCTTTTTTTCGGCTTTTTTGTTTTTTTTTTTTTTTTGGACACAGACTTTTGCATACCATTGATTCATTGGTGTATAATGCACTTATATTCCCAGCTTTAAGCTAACATACAGTAATAAATACACAGTCCAAGGAGGGCGCGGGGGGCTGGGGCTGGGCCGGCCGGGGCCGCGGTGGTTACTGATATCCCAAAGCGGAGGCTGACGTGAGTCTTTGGCCGTAGAGCGCGTACGGGGAGTAGTAAGGTCCGGCGGCCGGCAAGGAGGGCACGGGCAGGGCACCGGCCGTGGGCAAGTGGCTCTTGCCATAGGGGTGGTACCTGTTTAGTCCCAAAGTGTGTGGGCTCCTCAAGGAGAGCGAGGCCGGTAAGGTGTTGGGGCTCCCGGGGGCGGCGGGCGGGAGGTGCAGGTGGCAGGAGGCCGCGGAGCCCAGCCCGGAGGTAGGGTAACCCGCCAAGAGTTTCTCGGCCCCCGGCAGGGCCGTGTGGGTCCGTAGGTGCGTGAGCAGCTCCTCCGAGGTGGCAAACCTCTTGTCGCAGGGTCCGCTGGCAGACACCCAGTTGCATATGTGGGGCAGGGGGTCGTTCTGCAGCATGAAGCCGTAGGTGTAGAGGGGGTGGCCGGGCAGGCTGGGGGTGCCGCTGGAGGAGAGCGTGGTGTGCACCGAGTGCAGGGGGTGCGTGGGGTACACCAAGGGGTATCCGCTCTTGAGGCTGCCGGGGTCGTGCACGCAGCTGGAGCAGTTGCTGGAGCCCAGGTGCGAGGCGCTGTGGTAGCTCAGGCAATACGGGTCCCGGCATAATCCCTGCATGAAGGAGGGCGGCGAGGCCCCGGTGAGCGGGCTGGAGCTGGGCGGTTTGCCCGGCAGCCCCAGCGCCCCCGGCAGCTGGCTGCCCACCAGCCCCGGCTTGGTGGGGTCCAGCCCGGGCACGAACTGGGAAGGGTAGCCGGCGTAGGCGCCGACGATGGAGCCGTGGTAACCGATGCTGGAGGGCGGCAGGGGGAAGACGGAGTGGCCCGGCTTGTAGGGCGACACGGGGGCCACATGGCCGGCGGGCGGCAGCGCGGGGGGCTCCGATTTGCGGCCCGAGGGGGGCTCGCCGTGCGCCCCGGGCTCCACCACCCCGCGCCCCAGCGCCCCGCCCGTCCCCTCGGGGCTGGGCTTGCCGCCCTCTGGCTCCTTCTTCTCCTCGGCGCCCTTGGGGTCGGGATGCTGCGGCGAGGCCCCGCGGGAGCCGCCGGGCGAGGCGGCGGCGTGCGGGGGGAACGG
>VWYI01007359.1:164125-175436 GCA_013399455.1 Anthoscopus minutus | reverse complement strand
TCCGCCGCCACCGCCCCGCGCCGCCGCGCGGGGGAGAACCGCGGCACCGGCCGAGCTCCAGCGGCAGCGGCTCCCACGGCACGGCACGGCGCCGTTGGAACAGCTCGGCATGTCATGGCGCTGCTGGCATGGCACGGCATGGCACTGCTGGCGCACCTTGGCAGAAGCTGAACGCCATGGCATGGCTTGGCATGGCACGGCATGGCACGGCATGGCACTGCTGGCCCACCTTGGCAGAAGTTGAACGCCATGGCATGGCTTGGCATGGCACGGCATGGCATGACCCTGTTAACCACGGCATGGCATGACCCATGACACCTCGGCGTGGCTGACACGAGATGGCACAGCTTGGAATGGCACAGCACGGCTCGGCTGGCATGGCATGCCCAGTGTGGCTGATCATGACATGGCATGGCTGAGCTGGCACACCACGGCATGGCACTGATTAGATAAGATCAGCCTGGCACGGCCTGGCATGGCACGGCTCAGCGCCCCTGTGGCTCCCGCACCCAGTGCCTGTGTCCTGTCCCGGTGCCACCCAAGGCGAGGGGGCCGACCTTAGCTCAGGGCTTTCACAATGTAACAATTCCCTTATGAACCTGCAACTCCTTTTCTCCAGGCTTTTTCTCCTTTCTTTGGTTTGCTGAGTCCTAAAAATCTTCAGGTGCCAGTGCAGGCTGCTGTATCACTAATTATCTTCCAACAATTAACTTCCTATTTCTAGTTACCTTTTCCAGACATCTTTGAATTAATTTCACAAACCCCTGGGGCGTCAGTTTTGCAGGGCGTGAAAACCAGCTGAGCTCAGCGCGGCTCTCTCCCTGAGGAGCCAAGGCACCTGGATAAATCCTGGAGCTCAATCCAAGTTTTGTCCAGCATGTGAGGCTGTGGGAGCTGGTGGGAGAATGGGGGTTTGAGGGGAGATGTGCAATGGAATGGGGATGTGGGATGGAGGCTAGGATGGGATGAGAACTGAAGATCTTTAGCCTGAAGAAAGGCAATGTGGGGCCAGGTGCCCACTGTGGCCCCACCTCTGCTCTCCCTGGGTTTGTGTTTCAGGTCCCTCCTGCCTACCCAGCAAGGGAAAGGGGAAAAGGGGAAGGACAGACACCTCTAATTAATCATATTAACTCCTGACAGATGCTTTAAGTTCCAACAATGTTGCTATTATTAAGTTCATGTGCCCACCCCTCTCCAAGCCGGCTGCTCCGAGTTCTGGGAAAAAAGGCTTTGCTGGATTTCCCCAGTGAGTGCTGGCATCGCCCAGCGCAGCCTGACATCCAGTCCCGCTTGTCCAACCACTATCAATCACACCCAGGGTCAGACCTGCCAATTTCCCCTCTTTGTGAGGCTTTTTTCTTCTCTTTTTTTCGCTCTCCCAAAGCTGACCGCAAGATTGATTCAATCCGGACAGCGGGATGTAAGCGGAGAGGCGCTGCCGTTCAAAGGAGCCATTCAGGGAAGGAGGAAACAGAAAAAAAAGCTTTCCTAAAAGTCACTCGAGTTGTTCGCCAGCAACAACACGGCCTTCACGGGGCAACCCAAAATCAGGTGGGACAAGGGCACAAGAGAGCAGCGATGGGGCCGGAGTGGGGTGAGGGCACGGGGCAGCGATGCCCTGGGGCCGTTTGTCCTTCCCCCAACCCCGGGTCATGCCCAAGGCCTGATCCTGCCCCGGTGCTGGCACACAGAGACCATGTCTGGGTTAGCTTGTGCTTGCTGGATTCAAGCTTCCTCAGAGGGATGTCGTGGGTCATGATGAATCTTGCTCCACGCCAGTGCCTTTCCCAGTGCCGGCTGGATCCTTTGCTCTAAAACCCACGAGGGTCCTGTTTTTATTAAGGAGAGCAGTAACCAGAGGGGAGAAAGTGAAACTTCCCTGTCCCGTGTCCAGTTCTGCTCCATGACAAGCCCATCTCTGCTCAGACATTGCACAAGTTCAAATAAAAGCAGTGAGACCCTTGCCCAACAAAAATAACACCAGCACCAAAGGAAAAGCAAAATATTTGGAAAAGAAGCAAAGTCAAAGAAGACCAGAAGCCTCGGGGAGCACTTTCACCAGTGAATGATGATGTTTTCATCCCTAAGTAGGACTTGCCCTACCTGGGCTGCCATTGAGGAGGTTTGATGTTGCCAAGGACGAGTTCCCATGCAGAGCCCTAATGAAGCCCAGGGACTCTGATGTCTTTGCAACCTGTGAAGTGAGGCTGGGGAAGAGGAATTTTGGGTTTGTTTACCTTCAAGATCTTCCAGTAACTTGGGATGAATCTGAGCTGGGAGTTTGCTGTCCCATGGAACCAGCATCCTGAGTGCCAAGGGGTGCAGAGCAGGCAGGATGGAGAGAGGCATGGGAGCACTGCAGCCTGAAGTGAGAATTGTGGTGGGATAAGACAGGACATGGATTGAAATCCCTGTAACTCTCCCCTGGTGGGCTTTAACTCTGGGATAAATCTCTCCTGCCTCATTGCTGCTGGACACAGGTTAAGGGAAAGCAGTGTAAGGGGAGCTGTGTGGGATGTGGGGGCCAGGCAGCATCTCCCACCTGTGCAGGGCAGGGAGGGGACATCTGCCGTGAGGGGCAGGGCAGGGCAGAGGGACCCCCGCTGGCTGTGTCCCTGGACGGGTCCCACGGAAGTTCCAGGGGGGGAACTGGGGTGGCTCCAGCCCCTGCTGCAGGAGAGAATCCAAGGCACATCCTAAATCCGAGCCTTTATCTGCCCCTCAGTTCCGTGGTGCACCTGCTCTTCCCCAGGTAAATCCTCCCTCGCCCACCCCGCAGCCCCTCCAGCTGCTCCGTGGAAGCAAAACCTTCCGAGTCAGCGTTTTCCCTGCCCTGCTCCATCCCTGAGTCCCTCCACTCCCCACGTGGCACCAGCCCAGGCCTTGCTTTTAGCTGCAGAACAAGTGCATACAAATGATCTTATTTATTACAGGAGACATGTTTTAAAACAACTGACAAAATTGCAAGATGTAAAACGACAAGCAAGTGCTTTTTCTTTTTTAAGCCCGTATAGACTCCTGGCAATGATAAAAATAGTGTTTTCTTTTTTAAAGTTGGAATTAATCTTTCTTTCCAAAGCAATCACATAGCAGGAAAAGCAGGAAGACACTTGGATATTAACCGATCCTCGATGGTGATGGTTAGTTATGGAATGGCCGGGACTCGCTTCCCTCCGCAGAGCCATTAACGCTGCAAACATTAAAGCAGAAAAAGGTGAAGGGTTTTTTCCCCCTCCCCTGCTCCCTTGATGTGTGACTAACAGCTGCTTTTCTGTGTGACAAAGCAGTGGGGTCTTCCTGTTGTTGATGTAATGAAGCTGTTTCCTGGTGGGAAATTCTACAGGGTAAATTGCAGACGGGGGGAGGAGAAGATCCCACGCTCACCAAGGAGCTTTGGAGGGAGAGAGCTCAGGCGGTTGTGGCTGGCCCGGGGTCACAGCCACTTCACGGGGCATTTTTGGGAGGTTTTGCCTGTTTACCTTCAAGTTTTCGGCTGTGCCATCAGCGTGAGGGTGCACACAGCCCTGGATGCAGCCTGGACAGTTTGGGGTATGCTCATCCCCGTGATAACCTCAGAGCTGTGCCAAGCTGCCGTGCCTCAGTTTCCCTATCTCTGAAGCGGGGGGTGATGGTGACCCCCCAGTCTCCATCACTGCCAGCACTGGCACTCCCCAAAATAGTTGTGGGGACCCCAGCATTTCCCTGTGCTAGCACTTTGGGGGATCAGCCTCGGTGGGTTCATTTAGTCCTCAGACACCCACCAAAAAATTCACCTTCACCCCTGGTTTCCTTTTTTTCCTTTGCCAGTATCAGTTAATTAAACTATGCAAATGAAACCAACTTAATTTCTATAATACCAGGGCCAGAGCCTCAAACCATTCAGTGCAGCTCATCTGGCACGTACGTCACAGAAAGTGTTTGGAGCAACTCTAATAAAAATGAAAAAGGCTGTAAATCAAGTTTAATTTATTCATTTTCTGTATGGTATGAAAGCATGCCAAAATCAGATTATTTATGAGCCCTTCATAACAATAGGCATTTTTATTGGTTGCAAATGACAAAAGGGGTTCTCAGAGGGATTTTTTCTTCTTTTAAATTTTTTGAATGCCTCTTCAGAAACATTTATTTTTTTGGACTCTATGATCTCAAAGAAAAATATTTAATCATTGATACAGTAAAAATAATTTATATTTTGATAGTGAAAAACACATCAGTCTTTAAAACATAAATAGACAGAGCTAATCCAGCCCAGAGGCTCAGGCGAATGCTACCCCACAGGTTAGAGGAAAAGGCTGTGATTTATACCCACATCCTTAAATTTCCCATTAAGAGCATAATACCCTGTAAGTCTTTCACAAAATGTCTGAGCCACTTGGGTTTGCGTTTGCGTTTCCAGACCCTTTGGTGGGTCTGTACACCTGCTCCAAGATCACTCCTGTGCCCACACACTCACCTCGAGGTGACTTTCTGTGCCCATCCAGGGTAATTCACAAAATCCTGGTGTGGAACCCAGTCCCTGTGAGGAGCCCCAGAGGTGGGGTAGGTAACACACCCTGACATCAAAAATCACCCAAACCCAGCTGTGGGTTGGTCCTGCCTCTATTTTCCAGCTCATTTCTACCACCTCTTGTCCATTTAGGGTCCCAGCTGGACCCAGAGGTGTTTGGTGAGGGGCTGCACGCCCAGAGCAGGTACCTGGACGGGCCTGGGATGCTCCTGGCAGTGTCAGTAGCTCCCTCTGAGGCTGCCACCCTGCTGGCCCTGGGACAGGGATGAGGTGCTGTGGGTACAGCCACTCCCCAGACCCATGTGGCACCGCACTGGCCTGTGACAACCAGAGGGCCATGTCCCTCCTCTCCTGCAGAAAGGGAATGACCCAGAGCAACCCCAAAGGCCCAGGAGGCAGGGAAGGGGTGGAGGAACGGCACCCCAGGAACAACGTGGGTGCCAGGGACAGCATCTCCATGGTGGGGCCAGTGCTGGGGACAGCACGGGGGGAAGCCCTGTCCCTGGGTGCCCCCCTGCCTGTGACATCCTGGGCATCGTGGCCACAGCCACCTGGCAGCAGGAGGGGGCAAGGGCACCCCAAAACTCTTGTGGAGGGGAAGAAAAACCTGGCTGAGTCGTGCAGGGGGCTCGGCTTTGCCGGAGGGCTCTGGCTGAGGAGAGGCACCCTCTCCTGCAGGAACAGGAGCTTTCTCTGCGCCGGCCCGGCCCGGCCTGGGAATAAAAAAACACCAAGAAGAGAAAAGAGGGAACCCCCTCCCTGGGAGAATTAGCATCCAGGATCTGTCAGTCACTGGGAGCTTTTGGTAAAAGGGGCCCCTTGTCAACCTCTGCCTTTGATGTGACTGGGACGGAGGTGCTCAATTAAAAGCCTATCAGTCTGTAAGTAAATCAACGCCTATCAGGCTTGTCACATCAAACAAACGATTATTGCACGAACCCGCCCACCCCATTAATCTGGCTGTTCCTTCTTGACAGCTCAGGGTCAGGGCACTGTAAATCCTGCACTGGATTGCAGCCACCTGGAGCAGGATTAAAGCAGCCCCGCAGCACGTGCTGCTGCACCCAGTTACTCCCTGGCAGCAGGAGGCTGCGCCCGAGGGCACCCGTGGCTGCGGGGTCCCCACCAGAGCCCGGACCTGCAGGGTCACAGCCGGTGTCACCGTGGTTTGGTGGGGCCACGGGGCTGTCGTGGCAGATGTTGGGCTGTGCTGGTCCCAGGGTGCTCGGCTGTGGGGAGGGGAGAGCTCAGCACCCGGCTCAGGGTGCTCAGCACCGGGAGCTGCCAGCACCGAGATAACGTGGGAGCAGCTCCAAAGGCTCCTGGCTGCCCTGAGAAGTTGTTGTCTCCAGGGATGGTCACACACAGCCCCACAGTCACACCTTGAGGGTGGACAGTCACTCTGGGCTGGTCCCAACCCTGATGTGCTCTGGGCAGTCACATTTACACCCATGACCAGAACAGGGACTGACCTTGGGGAGCCTCTGGGTAACTCTCGAAGGGAAAAGAACCAACAGGTTGAGCTTTCAGATGCTCCTTGGGTCGGGATGAGCAGCAGCAGGCCCAGGGACACTGGCTCTTCCCATCAGATCACTCAAGGTGAAGATGACCGGGGGTTTCAGCCTCGCTGGGAATGCAGCCTGTCCCGGCAGGGCCGGCCTGGATGCGAGGTGGGCCCTGCTCCCAGAACAAACCCTGCTCTTCAAGGGGAGGCAGAAGCCAAACTCCCCTGAGACGCCTCAGAGCTGCAGTGGGAGCAGCCTCGGGGCATCCAGAGCTTGTGATTCCTGTGTGCAGGCAGAGGATTTTCATAAAGGAAAGCCAAGTCTGGGATCACATGAGGGCTTGCCATGGAGTGTGGGAGTGGGGTGAGCCCTGGGCAGGCTGCAGGCTGGCTTTTGGGATGGGGTTCAGTGCTCCTGTCCCTCTGAGGGCTCTGCTGTCCCCATGTGCTGGCTGTGCCCCTGTGGAGATTGGGTCTGTCCTCTGTGGGGGCACAGGGTCTGCCCTGCCCAGGCTGGAGCATCATCCCCTGGGTGGCTGGTGACCAGAGGCTGCAGGAGGCTGTGCAGGAGGGAGGGACTGTGCTCCCCTTTGCCTAGGCCTATTATTAGCATTTTCCCTCTCCCGCCGAGCCTGGCGCCTCTGATGCAGCTCTGGCTCGCTCTCAGGGCGGGAGCTGCGAGCCGGGGCTGCCCTCCCGTGCCAGGGACTGACGCCGGCCCTGGAGCTCCGGGAGCTCGCCCTGCTGCCAGGGCAGCGTCCCCAGGGCTGCCCTCCCTGCCCAGGTGTCCCCATTTGCAGGGTCAGGGGTGTCTGAGCCGGTGCGGTCTTGGCACCCCTAAATGCAGTACACTCAGCACTGGAGGGGGAGAGGGGGCTTTGCAAAGCTCAGCAGAGAAATCGAGGCTGCTGCTGTGGGCAGGGGGCAGCTGGGACAATGGGGCTGTGCCAGCAGAGGTGACACCACACAGGAGACAGACTGTCACCGTGCCATGTCAGATAGGGTGACACCAAATCTCGGTGTCACCTCGGCAGGGAGAGCCGTCACCCCTCACCCGCCCGGCGCCCTCGGCGCTCCCACCTCATCAAGCAACACCTGCTGAGCCCGGGAGATAAACCCCGCCGTGTCCCCGTGCTCCTGCCCTGCCCTGCTGGCTCTGCCTGGCCCCAGCCCTGGGCGCCGAGGGAAGGAAGGAAATTCCCCCCTCTGTCACCCAGTGTCCCATCCCAGGGCAGGGAGAAGTGCCGGGGGTGCAGGACCGGGGGATCCGGCCCCGAGGCGTTTATCTCCCACGCATGATCAATGCCGAGTTTAAGTAAGGTTTATTGGTATCTGTAATTTAACATGACATATTTCTAACACGAATTACTCTGAGATCATCGTGTGCATAAAATATGACAGGAATCTTTTAAGTGCAAGCATAGTTCTCAGTTAATTTAATAACTGAGATGGAAAATGGAATAGCATTAAATTTAATATTTTACATAATGCTCCTACACTTCCTTCACTTGCTGCTGGCATCATTTGTTTTCCCTTCTTCCTCATTTACAGCCCACTCAGCCCCAATTGTCCTGGAGCCTGGCCAGGGAAGGAGGTGCTGACCCCTCAAAGGGCCACCGTGAGCCACCAGGGCAGCTCTGGCCTCTCCCCATGCTGTGGAAAGGTGCTGGGGTGCTCTGCGTGCCCCCTCCCCTCGGGGAGTGGTTGCTGTGGCTGCTGTCTGGGTACCTGGGTCCTGGCACGCCCTGAACCCCAGGCCCAAAGCAGCCCCGGTCAGACCCACCCTCGGCAGCCCCCGGGACCCCCCTCCGGGGCAGCAGCCTGTGCTCCACGCCGGGTTTTGTGCTGGCCGTGGGATTTGGGAGCCCGTGCGCTGCAGAAGGGATCGATAGAGCTCTTAGCCTTGTCCCTTCCTATCGAGCCTCAGCCGTGATTTAAGGGGCTCCGGTGCCACCGCCGCGGACAAGGTGTTAACACCGAGCCGGACGGGCTGGGGCTGCCAGGGGGCTGCCAGGCTCCGGCCCTCCAGCCTTGTCTGCTCCGGTTCAGAGGGTCCCCGAGGCGATGAGAGCGGTGATGCTGGGGGGATTGGGTGGGGAGGGGCGGCCGGAGCTGGCGGGAGCAGCCGGCTCTTGATGGGAGAGTAGCAGAGCCTGACAGCGCCGTAACTCTCTCCTCCTAAGGAGATGAGCTTGCAATAAACCAAGGAGCACATTAGAGGTAACGAGACAAAATGGCAGGGTTTGGAAAGCCCGGCAAAGCAATAATCCAGGCTGGAACAGAGAGAGCACTCAGCTCACCTCTGCTCCTGGAAACGCTGCCAGAACAGTTCTTTACTGTGACTTGGAAAGTCTCGGCCGCGGGTTTCAACACCTCGCTCTCACACCACATCATGCAAAAGTTAATTCTACTTTCAGGCTGATGTCAACATTCCCCTTTATTGCCACGGCGAAATGTGAAGACTACATTAATTTGCATTTGCTGTGTGCAAGTAACGTGTTCCAGATAATCACAGTAACTCCTCTAAGGTATAGACGAGAATTTCCTGGATAACGTGCAGGATGGAAAAAGCTGATGGGGTCCAGGAGAAGGAAACGCCATTGTGTGTTTTCATAACTCCACCTGGAAGCAGCACAGCACAGAAATGCAGGCTGCAGCCCTTGGCTGGGCCGGCTCCCTTGCTGTGGAGAGGGCGATGCGGGGGCCTGGGCTGGGCTCTGGCACCCACTTGCTGTGGAAGCATCTCCCAGGGCTCTGTGGGGTGTAAGGAGTGACCATGGAATGCCATGGGAATGGAGATTCTGCTCCCAGACAGCTTCTAACACCTGGCAGCCACTTCTGCATGTAACAAACAACCCATTGCCAACAGGGGCCAAAGGAAAATATTGCTTTAAGCAATGTGCTGGAAACGTGGATGCTCCTGTCTGGGATGGTAACGACCCTTTGTCCATGGAGCTGGGAAATAAATGGAGCCCCAGGCGCCCTCGCAGGAGCTGCCTCGTGCCCCACAGTAAATAACTGGCCCAAGCTCAGAGCTCCTGCACCTTAGCGCTCCAGCTGGGATGCAGCCGCCTGGGAATGGATTTTCCATCTCCCCTGAGGAATGGCGTGCCCCAGCCCACGGCAGTGATCACACATCACAGCCAGAGGCTTCCAAAGGCTCCGCAAACGCACAGCCAGGCTGCAGGGAGCTCATCCCAAAGATGCTGCAAGCAGAGCCAGGACCTTGGCCAGCCTGGCCGGGGCCCAGGGTTCGGTGCTGGGGCTGTGGAAGGGGGCAGGGGACCCTTCCAGGCAGGACCCATCCTGCGTCCCATCGCCTTGGCTGTGCTGGCCACACGCCTGGCACTGAACCATGCGGCGGTGGCGTGTGGGAGCGATGAATTCATTTCCATTTATGATCTGTTATGATGATACCCCTGAAGGATAAAAGTCTATACATAATAATCTCCCTCTTCAGCTTTGTTAACAACTTCAATTAACAGGGAGCTGTGTAATGCTTCATCAGCCGCTCGGATTACAGATGAAATTAAGCCATCATATTTATGAACTACGCAGTGAGTTCGAGGAGGACTCCACATATTTTACATTTAATAACTTGCCCTCTCATTTTATTTATAACGTTAATAATGATTTGGTGGCTGCTTTGGGGGGAAACAGCAGTGACAGAGCGAGGTGGCCGGGCAGGAGGGAAGCTCTGCTGGGCTCACCAGAGCCTGGCCATGCCCCTCCTGCCTTTGCTCCCTCCCCTTTGATTTTCCATTAAATCCCCCTCTGCACACAGCGACTTCTCCACGGAATTGCTTTCCACTCAGCACTTTTAAAGCTGGGATGAGGATAAATGATTGAATCCCCCCAGCCAGAGCATCGGCAGCCAACACATGCCAGTGGGCCCTGGGTCCGGGGTGTCACCGGGTTTGGAGACATTCCAGAGGTTCTGATGCCCGAAGGAGGATGGATGCCCAAAGCTTCACATGAGGGGACAGAGCTTTGCCATGAGAAAAAGCAGAAATATCCTTCCCTAAAGTGAGGAGGGGCAGTGGGAGCTGTGGGAGAGATTCTCCTGCACACCCCACTTCTTCCCATCCCTCCCACCCTGTCAGGCTGGACCGGGGCCTGCGGGTTGGTTTTGGGGTGGGTTCCCTGCCAGGGACACCCATTATCACCACCCTGACTGACCTGGCTGGGAACACAGCGCATCCTCCCTCTCGGGAGCCCTGGCACAGCCAGGCTGAGCAAGGTTAATTAATTTCAGCAGAGACTGAAGCCCCAAAGATGGGGAGCAGCTTGCTGAAAGATGATGGCTGGCAAAAATCATTAGAAGCATCTTTCAACAATCTATACACCGTTATTGATCCTGTTATAGATCATGTTCCTTTCCCCTTTTTTGCAGGATCTTCTGGATCAATACAGCAAGTGCATTGAGACTGTAGCAACACATTTAAAACCTTATAAAAGGTTATTTAGTTGCTAACAGTGCAGCAGTTTCTGCAAAGCCTGCCAAAAGGTTACAGCTTTTTGGGCATCATAAATTACACACGACAGGGAAAAAAAGTAAGTGCGGTTTTCTTTATTGTCTGGGTGATGGATGGGCTCCTGAACAAGACACAAAATACATCATATCACCTTTAATGGGACCACATTTCTGTAGCCATAACTCACAATTTTAAAATAGAAAATGGTGAAATATGGTGTTGTATATTCCACTCCTGACATATTTATGAGTCCTTCCCTTCTTATAAATACAGTGATTGCTATTTCAAAGCAGCACGTCAGGTATGAGCAGAGCACAAACAGCTGGAGCGAGTGAAAAATTATGGCCAGAGTTGGACATTTTCAAAAAGTCTCTCTAGCAGCAGTAAATTTACAATGTTTGCACTAACTGTTATTAAAACCAAATCCATATCTTGGCAACAGGGCTCCAGCTGGAGTGACGGTGCCGCTGACAGGCGGGCGAGCCCGGGGGCTGCTCCTGGGGAAGCATTAAAAGGCACTGGGAGGGCCGGGGGGTCCCGCAGGGGCAGCACCGGGGCCGCTGCGGTGCCCCCGGGACCGGCAGAGCCCGGGGCCAAAGGTGGGACGGGTCCTGGAGCTGAGCCCCACCCTGGCACCAAACGGCACCGAGGGGCGGGGAAAGGAGGAGGAGCTGGGATGGAGCTGAGGATGAGGGCGAGGATGGAGCTGGGATGGAGCTGGGATGGAGCTGAGGATGAAAGCGGGGATGGAGCTGAGGATGAAGGCGAAGATGGAGCTGGGATGGAGCTGAGGATGAGGGCGAGGATGGAGCTGGGATGGAGCTG
>VWYI01007359.1:118706-164014 GCA_013399455.1 Anthoscopus minutus | reverse complement strand
GATGGAGCTGGGATGGAGCTGAGGATGAAGGTGAGGATGAAAGCGGGGATGGAGCTGAGGATGAAGGCGGGGATGGAGCACCGTCACTCCCGTGTCAGCTGCTCCCCGAAAGCATCACGCTCCAGCTCCGGCCTCTCTCGGTTTATCCTCGAGTTTGAAGTGACTCCAACCCACGCGTCCGCTCCGCTCCTGGGTCGTTGTTTCCATTCCCTCGGCGAGAGGCTTTCACCAGCAAATACCTCCGAAGAACTAATCCTGCCAAGAGCCCTCCTGAGCACCCCTCACCCCTGGGAGCAGGGGGAACTCCCCGGCCTCATTTAGGCGCACAAAAGGCCTCTAATTAGCTTTTTGTTTAGTCCGATTATGACTGTGAGTTTTGACCTTTCAAAGTGATTAGCTTTTGAAGTTAACTCATTTGCATAACATCGGTTTCCAAACTACATCTACAATCTGGGATCAGACTTCTTGTTGTTGCTGTTCACTCCTTTTTTCTTTTTAACAGCAGCCAGGCTCTGTTTTTGGTGCCTGGATGAGGCTCTGCTCCTGCCCTTTGGCATCTCCAGGGCTCTGGCACTCCAGGTTTGGGGCATCCAGGCTTTCTCCAGTCCTTTCCCAAAGCTCTGGCTGTGCCGTTGCTGGAAAATCGCATCGCCTTGGAAGACGCTCACCTGCATCCTGCTGTCACCACCAACACATGGCCCACCCCAGCTCCGGGGACCCCCCGGGAATTCCTGGAGTCCTCCCAGCAGAATTCCAAGCTCTCTGTCCAGCCATCCCGGCCCAGCTGCCACCACAGTCACGGCCAAGGTCACCTGCAGAGCCTGGGGGAACAAAGGGCTTTCAAACGTTCTTTGTGGCAGCTAAATTCAAAACTCTTTATCACCATAAACATTCTTTTATCTGGGCAGAGCCCTCCAGAGGTGCATTTTATTACCCTGGGTTATTAAACAAAAACTTTCCGATAATGAGACGAGTTGATCTCGGGGGCCGGGCGAGACCCAGCCCTGCCGGCTATCAGCTCACCGCATCTCTGCCGGGGATTATCCTGTGCTCCCTTCGAGGGTTCGCATCTCCCCGGCCCGCCAATAACTGAGCAGAAATCTTTGCTTCGGGCGAGTCTTCTTGGCGAGTATCTCCTGCTACAACAGCTCAGGGCTTGGGGGGCTTCAGGGGGTCCAAAGAGCCCCCTCGCCTTTCCTCCCCTCGGAGAGAAGGGCCAAGGGCTCAGTGCAACACTAAGACCAAGGAAACGCTGACTTTACTCTAGAAGAAACCCTCGAGTGCTCAGAGGCCAAGCTGTGCCCACTCTGCCCAGCCCAACTTGGGTCTTGCAACCCCTCAAAGCCACCCACAACCTCTTGCCCAGGCAGAGCTCCAGGACTGAACCCCCCGGTGCCCCCATCCCTGTGGGACAGCCACACTGCCCCTCCCTGGCACAGCAGCTCCCTTCCCCCTCCTTTCCCCCCTCCCCAAAGCATGTCTGCAATATTTTGTTCCCTGCACGCAGACGAGGAGCTCTGTGCTGGCTGCTCGGCTTTATAACATCCCTGTTTCCTGGCCTGCCTTTATTGCATCTGTTCTTTGGGGTATGGGGTTATAAATTGGGCATGTGATGACGTGTAATCACTAACTGCACAGCCAATACATTTCTGCTGCTACAGCAGCAAGACAAATAAAGGTGAGTGGGGGAGGCTGGAGAGGCTCTGACAAAGGGAGATACACGGCCCTGAGAACTTAAAAACCTGACTGGGGATCCAGTGTTAACCTAACTGAGCTGGTCTGCTTTCTGGGACAATGTCCTTAGCTTTTGGCTTTCACTATGGAGCCCAGCTGCACCTCCAGCTCCTTTTTGGGATGCTTGGGGCCTGGCACTGGCTGTGCTCCCCATCCATCCTGCCCCAGCAGCAAATTCCCAGGGGCTTTCCTGAGCAGAGCCAAAGCCAAAACAAGGCAGTTTCATGTTGGTATCAGCCCTGGTGTGAGTTGGATATTAGGAAAAATCCCTTCATGGAAAGGGTAGTGAGCACTGGAAAAGGCTGCTCAAGGCAGTGGTGGTGTCAGCACCCCTAGGAACATTCAAAATATGTGTGGATGTGGCACTTGGGAACAGGGATTAGTGGTGAAGATGGCAGTGTTAGGTTAGAGGCTGGACTTGACTATCTTAGAGCTTTTCCAATGTAAATGATTCGTGAATCTGTGATCTCAGGAGGGCAGAGCCCTGCCTGCTGCAATAGGAGCAGCCTGGCTTGTGTGACCCAGCACATCCCTCCCCTGCCCCTGGCACAGCAGGACCCTCCAGCCCCTCGCCCCGTGTCCAGATCAGCTGCTCCAGGTGCTTCACCTGGGGAGGTTTCACTCCTGGGAGTGCCCAGGGCTGGAGGGAGGCTCACACCAACCAAGACCCAACCTGCTTTTTGATCTGCAGTTCCCAGGTGCTTCATGTCCAGCCAGGCAGAGTTTCCACGCTCAGGAGCCTGGCAGCGCCCTGAGTCAGCGCGGGGTGAGAGGCAAAGCCAGCCCTGGGCTCGTGCAGGTGGAGCTGAAGCGGCCCAGGACTGCTGTCCTGAGCAGCAATAATCACTTGTGCAACTGTGCAAATGTGGCTGGCCAAGATGGGACAGGTGATAAATGGGAGGGAGTCAAGCAGCTGCAGCTTAAGATGTGCCTGTATGCTGCCGTACCAGTTTATCATGATAAATGTCATCGGAAAAATCAATCCTCTGTGTACTTTTGGGAATTACAACTATCATTTTGGTGTGATTTATTTCCTGTATAACACGGACAAGGGCTCTTTGTTCATCATTTTGAAAGTTCATTTAAAATTGCTCTGAGTTCCTGGTTTTCTGCCGTGACATGGCCGATGGGTATCTGCTCTCCTGTGAAATATGGGCCAAGGCAGAAGGAGGCTGGGCTGGGAGCTCTGCCCCTCCTTGTCCTGCTCCTGTGGCCGTGGGAGTCGTGGAAAGCCCATGAAAAGTAGAAAGAAATGGGGACATCTCTGGGGACAGAGGACAGCTGGTGATTGCCCCAGTGCTGGGTTGGGATTCTTTTAGTGCTGGGCCAACCTTCCCTTCTTTTCCACGCCACCCACCAAACCTGTCTGTCCTGCTGGGGAGCCAAGAAACTTCCCAAGCTCTGAGCGTGGAGCGTCCCATCTCCTCCTCGTGCGGGTCTGTGTGCTGGGACTCACACTGGCGCTGGCACAGAGCCCTGCCCGGTGCCCTTCCCACCTCAGCCTCTCCCCTCTTGCTGCTGGAGCTGCAGGAGCTGGGGCTGAAGAGGTCCCAGAGGATGCAGGGATGGGGGCTTGTCCCATGCCAGGCTGGCAGGGGGCTGGGGGCAGTGGTGCCAGGGAAGAGCAACTGCAAACCATCCCAGCTCAGGTTGTTCAGCCACGAGAGCAGAGGCCGAGCAGGGAAATGATGGCTCCTACAAACACACAGGGGCAAACAGCAGGCAGGGGATGAGCTGTCAAAGTGGAAGGACAATATTGGCGCAAGGACAAAGGGAAAAATTAGCCATGAGAAAGATTTAGGCTGGAAATGACAAGAAAGCTGAAGGTCATCAGGAAAGGTTCTGGAAAAGCCTCCAGAGCAGGGAAATAGAGGGGTGGAGCCTCCCGTGCTTCCAGGATGGAGCCCAGTCCCTTTCTGGGTGGGTGACCTGCACTCCTGGAGCTGCTGCTCCACTTCTTCCTGACCACCTGGCCAAGGGGCTCTCGCTGCCTCCAAGGACTGAAATATTCCCACTGTCCTCACCCTGTGGAACTTCGGAAAAGTTCAGGGAAACCATCACTGCATAAATCTCCCAACCATGGGGCACTTCAAACGTCTTGGGCATTAATCATTTGTCCTTAAAGCCCAGAACTCAGGCCTGGGACTACACCCTCTGAGGAAAACAGCTCCCTGGGATGTCCAGGAGGGATGTGTGAGGAAGGGATCCCTATTTCTGCCCCAGCATCCATCCTGAAAACCCTAGGGAAATGAGAACTCAGCTCTGGAGGCTGCCAAGGGCCTGAAGCAGCCCTGTCCCATGGGGTACCCGGCTGTGCTCCTGGCCCAGCCACTGCAGATGTGTTTTTATGGTTGTTTGTACCAGGTGTGAGCTGTGGTGGGGCGGGGGCAGAACCACGAGGAGGAGGAAATGTGCTCGGTGGTTTTGCATTACAGATTGGAGCCGAAACCTCCAATAAATCACGGGAGCAGCTGACAGGAGCAGAGGCTGCGGCGGGGGAAACGCCGGGGCACAGCAGCTTCCCAGCTCGGCGGGGTGACCTGGGGACCCCACACCCGTCCTGCTGCAGATGCCAGAGCTGGAGGTTTCTGCTGCCATCAGGAGCTCCCAGTGGAGCGTGGAGGGAAGGAGAGGAGCTGAGCCACCATGTCCTCCTCTAGGGCCAGACCCCACCTGCAGCAGGGCTCCGGTCCCTGTCCCTGTCCCCCAGCCAGGATCTCCCAGCTCCCTTCTGCTTTTCACTACCCTCCCCCAAGCCCAGCACCAAGAGCCTAATTTGGAATAACAGGCGAGGGAGCGCGAAGGGGAAAAGCCCTGCACTTGCTCTGTTCCCGAGTTAATCCCCTGACAAATTCTGCAGCCCTGGCTGTGGTCTGGTTCCAGAGATGCCCCTGATTGAAATGGAAATACTCCCCACTCCTCTCCCTTAAAGGAGAAGCTTCCCTCTGTTTATAAACCCTTCCAGAGGGGGTTTTACAATTCTCTTTTTACTGGCTGGCCTGCTCGAGGAATGTGGCAGCCTCAATAGCTGCAGGAAACATCGCTGCCCATAAACCCCCCCAGTCAGAGCCACGGGCTGACATTGTCATGAAACGAAAATATTCCTGATGCTTATCAGGGGCTCACATCAAAGGAGCCCCGGCCGTAAATCTCCCGGGCCTGAGCTGTGGAGCCCAAATAAAAGCAGCTCCCTGGGTCCCCGCGGGCAAGGCAGGGCAGGGGGGCTCAGCCTGGGGTCACCTCCCTGCCCACACCAGCACAGGGTGGGTGATCTGAGAAGGCCTTTGGGTGTGGGGAGAGCCCTGAGCCTGTTTCCTGGTGCAGCTCTGCACTAAAACTTGGAAAGGTTTTCGGGCTGCTTTGCCTTGTCCTGCCCCTCTGCCTGACCTCTCCCACCATGACATAAATGGACCTGGACCTTTCATCCCGGGGCAAAACGTTATTGGTTCTGTGCTTTCCATAAAGGGGGACACAGATCCAACCTCTCCAGGCTGCCTCCAAGCTTCCAGAATTCAGAAGTGACAGGAGACATCCCAGCTCTAACCAGCACACTCTGGCCCCAAAATGCTCATTATTTCAACCTGAACCAGGGTAAAATCAAACATAAAAAAATAAATAAAATATCAGGCGCGCCTGTGTGGGTGGAGAAAGCCCTGTGGGGAGCTGGAGTGGTGGGAGAGCTGAAATGGCACTTCCCAGGCAGAGAAGAGTGGCTGCCCAGGGCGGGGAGCAGAGTGTGCCCAACCTCTGGCTCGGGGTGACCCTGCTGTCCCCAGGCCCGGGCAGGCTGACAGCACATTATGCAGCTCGCCTATCTTTTGTTGCCAGCTGGAGCCAGGAGTATTCCTGCAGATCATTTAGATTCAGGTAAATCAGCGTTTTCCAGTCCCGGGAGGATATTTCCCACCGGTTAGGCTGCGGGGTCACCTCCAGGAGCTCTCAGCAGGGTATCGGTTGTTCCGTAAAGACCTTGAGTGATGGATACTTTGTCTCACAGGTAAGTTGTTCCAAAAGTTAATTATCTCCCTGGTTGCTCACTTGGGAATTTAATCACGCTCTGCTGAGCTGCCGCCCTCACCAACAATTATAGAAGTGCCCAAAGGGGAAGTTTCTATCTCGCCCTCAGCCTCGTCATGCCCTGGTGGCAGCAGATTTACAGCCTCCGAGGCGCCCCAGAGCCCCGGCCCGGCCGCTCCTGCCCTCGCTGCAGCTCTCTCAGGGCAGGACCATCCCAGGGCTGCCCCGGAGCCGCTCCTGAGCAGGAGGAGAATTCTCTGTATGTGGCCTCTCTTCCCTCCCTGAAGCAGGGCCATGGAGTCGAAGCCTTGAAGAGCAAAGTTTAAAATGCAGAAGCTCTGGGAGAGTCAGACACTAATGTGACATCTCTCTCCAGCTCTTGCCATTCCCTCCCTTCCACGGCTTTGATGTTAACTTCTTACAAGCTCGGAGACGGCTGGAGGAAATCGTGCATGTTAATGGTGAGAAGCGACAGGCAGGCACGAGGTTCCTCTCTCTCTCTCTCTCTCTCTCTCCCCACAAACACCAGGGGAAAGGGCGGGCTGCCTCCCCGCCCAGCCTCTTCTCTCCTGGGTGCTTTGTCCAGGCCTTTTGGGATGATGGGAACCTTTGGCCTGGTGCTCCACACTACACTGGGACAGGTGGGTTATTCCTGGGTCAGGAGTCCTTGACAGGGCCTGAAACCAGTTTGGCCACAATTTTAGTGTGTGGATCTTGTCTCTCTTCTCCTCCTCCTTCCAAACTAGGTTAGTTTCCCCTTGGCTATCATGGGAGTGTTGGAGATGCTCAGGCAGGTTTGATATTTAGTGCTGCACCTGTGTTGGATGGGTCTTAATTATTTATAGCTTTCCTATCCTGTTTTCTCAAGTCAGTTGGGAAGAGGTGACAGGTGAAGACTTCTAGCAGCAGATGCTTATGAGGCGGGTGAGGTGCCTGCCGCTCAGATGAGAAGAAAAGAAAGTGTCTTCAGCAGGAGAGAAATGACAAAGTTACAGAAGAGCTGCCTCATTTAGTAGTCAAGGAGGAGGAAAAATCCCCTCCTTAGGTCTCCAGGAAAGAAACACATTCCTGCTCAAGAGATGGATGTTCTGGGGAGCAGAGCTGCCCTCTTTGTTCAGGGGATGTGCTGGAGGTGCTGGGGCAGAGCCAGCACTGCTGTGCCATGACTCTGCTCCCCCCAGGGCTTGCCCCACTTGGCTTGGCTGGCCCTGGCAATGCCAAAAGCCCCTGAGGCACCCAGACCCATGGGTGTATCTCACCCTCCACTGGTGGGCTTGTCTGGAGGCTGTTGGGTGTGATGTGGGGGCGAGCTCAGCCCTGGGCTTCCACCAGCTCAGCTTTGGCAGCCTCACAGTGGGTGAGATCTTGCCATGGAACCATTTCCCCATCTGTGAGGGCACTGGGGCAGGAGGGAGTGGGACTGCCCTGCTCTGCACCACCCCACCCCTCTGCAGCCTTGAACAGAGCTGCCCAGTGTCCCCAGGGCCCTGCTGGGTCCCCAGTGTCCCCAGGGCCCCGAGCACACACTCAGGACTGTCACCCGTGCTCTGCCTCCCGTTACCTGCTGCTTCCTCACACCTGAGGGAGAGGTTCCTTTAGCCCGAGTGCCCGCTGCCTCCTCCTCTGGTGACAGAGGACTTAATCTCAAGTGACAGCCAGACTGCTCCTCCTCAGGGCCTCCTTTGTCACCGCCGCCTGTCCCCGGGCTCGGCGGCTGTGCAGTGAAGGGCTGGGGCAGGAGGGAGAGCGGTGCTGCAGCCCGGCAGATCTGCTGCTGTGTCTCCAGGACCGGGTGTGGATGAGGATTCTCACTGGAATGTGACACTTGTGCCACCATTGGGGCAGGAGAGCCGGGCTGCCCTGCGAGGGTCAGTGAGGGGGCTCTGCCAGCTTCCGAGTGCTGCTCCCGGCCCATCCTGCCACTGCAGATGTCAGGCTGATTATTTTAACCACATTAGATCCCTGTTAATTAATATGAATTAACCACCCTAGTATTCCTGGGTAAACAAGCTATTAGGTGCAGGGAGGAGAGGAAAACCACCTTTAAACCATCACTAATCGATCCCTGCCAGATCCAGAGCTTTGTGCTGGCCTGTGCAGCCCAGCCGGGCCCAGGCACCCCCTCCTCACTGCCGGGCTCCTGTGGGGCTGGGTGGTGCTGAACCCCTGGCACCTCGTGGCTGCCGCGGGCTCCAGGTATGACACACACACAAAGGTACCTTTTTATAGTTAGGAAATTATAGGTGCCATGACTTCAAAGGCTTTTGCAACAAGAGCTTTCCCTTTGATAAGTGACAGCATCATTAATGGTGATTTATTACCCAGGCTATTTCACAAACAGAAATAACCAGTTTCTTTTCATTTGGCTTGGTGGGTTTTTTTGCTCTGGGCTACTCAGACATACAAGGTGGCTGGTAACAGCTGTTTTACTGCTGGTAAGACATCTCATTTATTAACTTGTCATCATGTGTCATAAAGTTTAGCAAAATGCGAGATGATTGTGTACTTAAGCTGGGTAATTACCCCATTATTAAAGCTGCCTTCTTTATTTATTTGCTCTTCTGGTGGTTCGTTCCTACCTTTGCTCTACATGTTGCCTTAGTCACAGGGCATGGAGGTGCGCTGCCTTGTAATTATCCATGTGGTGCCTTCCACTCCTGGAGACGTGAAAGGTGTCCCTGCCAGGTGCCACTGGCTCACGGGTGATGGGGACCGGGCTGCTGCATCGCCGGCTGGCGTCTGGAGAGCTGGGATGGAGCCGGGAGCTCTGTCCTGGGGCACGCCCAGCCCGGCCCCGGCTCCAGCACCACCTCCCTGCGATGGCGGCGGGTGTTGCACAGCTGGAGACAGCCCAAGATCTTTTCTCCAGGGGAGGAAGCACTGGGGCAGTGCGGGGCTCCCGACCTCGCCGGTGGGATGGCTGCACAAGCATTGCCTCGTCGTGCCAAGTCGCTAATTAAACTCCCCAATTAAACTCCCCGAGCGTCACTGCCAGCGCCCAGACACGGCGGATCCACACCTTGATGGAGGAGCTGCCTAGACAGAGGAGAAACCCACGGTTAGCACAGAGATGCTAATTGCCCTGGGAACTCCCAGAACTCAGGTGCGCGTCTCCCAGGAATGTCTGGGACCCTGCCCAGACACGTCCGTGCCCTCCCCGGGACGGGTGGGGCTCTGCGGGCACCAGCCCAAACAGCAGCACCGCGTTCCCAGACAAAGGGAGACGCTCCGACCCCGCTCCCCGCTGCTCCAGCAGCCTGCCCGTGCTCTGCTAGCGCCGAGCCACCGGATAAATCCGGTTAACAAACATTTTGTAGGAGGTTAAGCACCTGAAGCAGCCCAAATACCCCGCTATTATCCGGGCAAACCGGAGCGGCTCCGCAGGGGCTGCGGCGGCGGCTCAGCCCAGGTGGCTGCTGTGCCCCGGCCTGGCGGCAGAACGCCGAGGGCTGCGAGGGAGCATGCCAAACCCACGGAGAGGAATGCCAGAGGGCTGGCTGCTCCACTGGGATTCTTTCTTCCCAACCTCTTCTCCCAAATCCAGCCTTGGGGTGGAGCACAGCCCTTGCCTTCCCTCCTGGAGAGGGAACGAGGCAACACCAGGGGCTGCCGCTGGACCCTGGAGCTGCCCTGCACTGGCCACTCTCCCACAGCCCCATCTGCTCGGGCAATAAGAGAGGATTTTGCGGTGCCAGAAGGGATTTTTGGTGTCTTCCTCTTTCATGGGCAACCAGCATTTCCCTTGGCAGCTCCCCATGGGACAGACTCCATGTTCAGCCTTTCTGTTTTCCTTTTACATTCTCCAAGGTCAGCCAATATTAAACCAGAGAGAAATAATTACCAAAAAGAATTAAAAAATATTCCCTGCTACCCTACACGCTTCTTCCTGGCGCTGCTGTGAATATTGATCAGGGAATTTCGTCCATAAATCCATCTCTCACGTGGTAGGAGGTTTTATGTTGTAATTAACAAGTGGCTGTTGCACAGCAATTACAAAGAAGTGAATATCCCATTTCCAGCACTGCCCAAGATGCAGTGAGGGCCTTTTTTCCATCTGTGGAAGAAAACAATTTTGTTTAGGTCCATCCCTGTCTTGGTGCATCTCATTCTGTGGGGTCAGGACCCACCTGGAAAGGAAGAGCTGGTAGGATCAGAGAGAATAAACCCCACCCTGTGCCACGGGCTGACACCCACACATCTGGGCACGGGGCTGAACCCCTGCTCCGAGGGACTGGAAGGTTTGGAAACACGGAGGCTTCCCAGGAGGGAACTGCCCCGGAGCACAGAGGGAGCCGAGGCTGCTCCAGCCGGGCTGGGGCAGGGCAGTGGGTGGCTCTGGCTCCGTGGAGAGGGGCAGAGGATGAAATGGAGCAGTTCAGCCTCGATCAGGGGTTCTGCACTGGCAGAGCTCAGGGAATGGCGGTGGGAATGACAAAAACCCAGTGCTGCCGAGACCGCCGCCGCCCAGCAGTGAATCTCCCCATTTCCATTTATTAAAATAGCGTTTTTATTACAAAGAGATGTTGAAAGTGAAAATGGACGAAATCCATTTTACATCCCCCATTGATTTCCCGGGATATTTACAACCGCAGAGGTATCGATCTCCCCGAAGTGCCGGATGCACTCGCTCCTCACCCATGACACTTGCAGTGATCAAGTGTTTTTGGCAAACAAACCACCAAAACCTGCCATGTAAATTGATCCAGAACGGCTGGGGCAAGTGCCAGCGCTGTCCCCACCACCCACGCTGGCTGCCATCCCTTTGCTCCCCCTGTGACAAGTGATGGGAGGAAGGTGGGTACTGCCCTGCTCCAGGACACCCCCCTAGCACCAGGATGGGGATGGAGACCTGAAATTCCCCACGCAGAGGGGAATTTCCCTGGGAGCACTGACACGATGCGGCTTTAATGGAATTGAATATGTTGGGGTTTGTTCCAGATGTGGAAACCGCAGTGTTCAGCCCTGGGTAGGTAGGAGGGAGTGGGGAGACCTCAGTGCTGCCATTCCCCACGCACAAGAACTCTCAGGTGACTCAACCTCCCTTTTTTTACTTTTCCTCCTGCTCCCCAGATCCCTTCCCACAGCCCATGCCGGCCCCAGCCCATCTCTGCATGGCTCTGACTGGAGTCAGCAGGAGGCTCTGCCATGGTGCCTGGCACAGCTGGAGGGGAGGGAGACAACCTGACACCGCTGGAGGAGGTTTTCTCCCACCTTCTTTTACCACACACATAAGACTCAGCCCAGATCCCAATGCCTTTACTCCTCCTTCCAGCAAAATCCTGCTGAAGCAGTTTTGGGTTCCCAGGGTCCAAGCCCGTGCCGTGGCAGGGGGTTGCAGACGGGCTGAGAGGGATGGCAGCACTTCATCGTCCCCCTTCCCCGCCAGACCGACATGAGCAACACCCCAAACCCGGCCGTGCTGGCAGCCCCAGGTGCGTCGCGGGGCCGGGATGGTGCAGACGGTGCGTCAGGAGCTCCCGGGGCCAAAGCGCCGCGGGCGAGCGAGGTGTGAGCCCGGCTCGGGCTTCAAAGGGCGCTCCGAGCTCCGCAGCACCCGCCCGGCAGCGGAGCCGGCACCGCCGGGCTCTGCCCGCACCTCTCCTCTGATCAGCGGGGATTCGGCTGAGCGCAGCCCGGCTCGGCCCCGCCGGAGCGCCCCGGGCTGGTGTCAGGTGCGCGGTTTGGGAGGAGAGGCCGGGCTCAGCGGGCAGCGCGTGGCATCGCCGCGCTTTGTCCCCGGTGCCGCTTTGTCCCCTCCGCCGGGCACGGCGTCACCTCCAAAGGCGGCTTCCAGGAACGCGGCGCGCTGGGAAAGCGCGCGGTGTAAAGTTTCCAGAGCCCCTCTCCGCCGCTGTGCCGGCCCCGATTACAGCAGTCAGGTCGTGTTTCCCGGCTGACGGGCACTAACGAGAAGTGACAGACGTGACAGGGAGCGGGCAGGCTCCAGGAACGACACCGCAGTCCCCAAGGACACGTCCCCCCCTTCCCGGGGCGGCTCGGCGCCAGCTCCGTCCCCCGGCTGGCCGAAGGCAGCCGGCTTTACCGGGGCCACGGCCCGGCTCTGCTCCGGGCCGGGTGCTGGGACCGGCCTGGGGACCGGGGATCCACGGCCCATCGGTCCCGCGGACCCCACCTCACAGGGAGCTACCTGCTTTTCGTCAGGGCTTGGAGCCACGGTCAAACCAGCAATTCCAGCCGTGGCTGAGCCTGCCCGTGGTGGCTGGGGGCTCCTGCCTGAGAAACCTCGGTGCGTGGGGCTGCCCAGCTCCCCGGGCAGCTCCCATATGGAGCCGTGCTTGGCGGCATGAATGGGAAGGAGGGCGGGACGCGTTTGAAGTCACATCGCTTTGTTGTGATCCTGTCGTTGTGAAGGCCGGCAGAAATCTGGGAAATCTGGCAGGAGGTAGGGGACACCGACAGCAGGGAGACACGAAGGAACCACCAGGAAAGGAGAAGAACGATGGGCTGGAGGGAAGGAGTGAAGTTTTCTCCTTGAATCCCACCAGTTTGCTTGCCAAGTCTCCGTGGGAGGGCTGGAACCTTGGGATACCCTCCCAGGGGCGGATGATGAGTAAAGGCCTTGTCGCACAGCTCCGGGAGAGGAGGGGCACAAGCAGCTCCTGCTGGTGCATTCTCCTGGGGAAGGTTTTCTGAAATAGCTGAAGAAGACCAAGAGGAGGATTCCTGGGCTCTGGCATGGCAAGTTCCTCCCTGCCTGAACCTCTCCCATCAGGAGCTGCCTCTGTCCCACCATGGCTCATCCCTGCCCCAGCCCACACCAGTGGCCAGGGAGTTTAATTGGCATCAATCTTCCCTGACCTTCAAGGGCTGCAGTTATTGACATTTTGTTCTGACCAGGTCAATACCAACTTCTCAGGCCAAGAGACAATAAACAGAAAATAATAAGCAATGCAGAGTTAATATTGATTTATGATTATTTGGGTCTTTTGCATGAGTTTCTCCCAGGCACAGAGGCTCTGTGCCCACAAGGCTCCCTTGTTTGTTAGTGCTGAGAGGCACAAGCAGGAGGGAGAGAGGTTTGCTGCAAGGTCCAGATTGCTGAGGCACCTGGCAGCAGCCCTCTGACTGCTTGGAGAACACTAGGAGCATCTTCCAGCTCTTACAACACACTAAAATATTAAATCAAATGAAATCCTCCACGTCCCCATGAGCAGTGACTAGGAAGAGCTTGAAAAAGAGCAACAGACCAAGTTCACAGGGGGGGATTTTATCTACACTGGGATTGTGAACCAACTTTTTAAGGCATTAAAAAGAATTGCAAAGAAAATTGGGAAACTGTGAGAGAGACATTGCTGAAAAACTCGAGAGTAGGGACAGATGTGACATTTTGAGGCTGGGCTGGTGGGGGCCAGTGAGCAGCAGCACCCGCAGCTCCGGGGGTGACTTTGGGGGGACTCGGGGAGGCTAGAGGAGCTCATCCCATCTCAAAGCCCATCCCAAATCCCATCCCAGCTCGGTGGTGAGGGATTTTTTCCTCCTCCCCTCTTCCCTGCCCCGACGTCAGGATGTTTATAAAACTCGGCATCAGTCTGAGGCCGGGAGACGCTCAGGCGGTGCTGATAGGGTCAGGGGCCGTCGCCAGCGCGGATCACACACCCTGACGGATTAATTCGAGCTGTCAGGACCAATCTGCGCACAAGCGCCCGGGGAGGTGCGGGCAGCGCTTCCCAAAATCCGGGCTTGCACTTCCCACCCCCACTCCGCGGGCAAGGAGCGGCCACATCCCGTCCCGGAGCCGCATCCCCCGCATCCCCCCGGGCCGGGGCCGGACCCCACCGCGGCGGCAGCGCTGCTCCTCGGGCGTCCCCGCTCCCTGGCACCGAGGCAGATCTGAGGAGCTGCAGGAAGTACATTTGTTACTGGGAACGCTTTGATATTTCTCATGTGAAACGTCTGCGTGCCGGAGGAGCTCAGGCATCTGGCAGGAAATTACCATGAATCCTGTTTCTCTGAACAGTCACACACACGCCTCCTCGCTCCTTTCCTTCCCCCTTCTCCCTGCTCACCCCCTCTGGTTGCCTTCTCTTCTCCTCACACCGGGACCCAGATCCTGGAGAGGGTCCCAGGACCCACCCAAAACTCTCTGCCCCTGTACCTGCCCCCTCTGCTCCACAGCATCCCGGGGCCGTGTGGCAGCTGTGGTCTTTCAGGCCTGTAATAACAAATCCTTCCCTCTTCAAGGTGGGTCTCCGCAGGGTCAGGGTGCCCAGAGCACCACTGTCCTCTGTTCTGCCAGATGCACACCCTGAGGGTGTGGGGTTTGGGGGCATTTTGGGTGCCAGGCTGGATTCAGGTCACCCTCTGCATCTACGGCCTCGTCACTCATGGATGGCACCTTTGGTTTGGCTGGCAGCAGAGTGGAACAAGGCAGATGCTGATTTTGGGGCACAGGTACCCCACGGCACCTCCTGAGCAGGGGGCTGCAGGTGGGCACAGACGTCTCTGTGCCCCACACCAGCGGTCCTGGGCACATCGGGAGCCAGCCCGGGAGGGCCAATCCCACATCCCTGATGCTGGCCCTGGACAGCAGAGCCAGAGGCTCTCCTGGCACAGCCCGTGGCCCCGGCAGCACCCAGGCAGCGGCAGGCAGCCTGTGCCTCCCACCCAGGGAGCTTGGCCGTGGATCAGAGGCGCTCCCTGCCTGCTCACAGCACCGGAGCAGGAGCTCCAGACTGGATTTTCGTGTTGCCTCCTGCTGGGAACAGCCCTGGAGTTATCGGGACCATCGCTGCTGTCAGACAGCTCCACTCCCCGGAGCTCCCCTTGCCCAAAGAGCTCTGCCTGCGTTCAGTGGTTTGGTTCCAGAAAACCGCAGCTCCCCGGTGTAAACACAGGTGGTGCAGGAGGAGCCTGGCCGGGGGGAGCGGGATTGTCCCCTGCCTCCCTCCTGCCCAGCATCCAGGGGCTCTGCAGACCCTGGGCATGGAACCCAGCTGGGACATCCCCAGAGTGAGGGGGCTCCCAGTGGGGCTGCGTGCCCCAGAACCCTCAGAGGATCCAGGAGGACTGAGGGGTCCCTGGGCGCAGAGCACGAGCCTGTGCAGCAGCAGAGCAGCCAGAACAGAGCCCTGTGGCAATAAATCTTCACTTTTATCTGCAGTGATACAAATCCACAGAGCACAGGCTCCCTTCTCCCCCTCCTGCTCTCACAGGTTTCGGTTTGGCCTCCATTCCAGTGAGTTTACTGACAGATTACTTCATTTTAACTCTATGGCTTTCCCGTCTTGGGGGAGGCATATTTCTAAGTATCATATTTATCAAAAGGCCTGTGCAAAAACAAGGGCCAGAATTACTCTTTTGATGGTTCTCCCAATAACTACAACCACAATAAATTTTTCAGGCAAGAAAACTCAGCCGGGGCCCTTCTGGGCCAGGGTTTGGGAGCGGGGTTCAGCTCTGGGCTGTGCAGCCCCCCTGGCCTGGCTGCCTCCCCCCGCCCAGTGCCGGCACATCTGGTCTTGCTCGCAGGGCTGGGCTCCCTGTTCCCAGGGGTGACATATTTCCCCCTCCTATAACTCTAAATCAGAGCAGCATTTCAATAAATCACAGCGAACACTTATTTATTGGACATAGTTTTGGGGCTCTTAAAGCACGGAAAATAAATTTAATGGAGCGTTTGGAGCATTTCTCCAATCTTTTGAGGGATTACTTGGGGAATTTGTCAACGGAGCCAAGCACAGCAGCTTGATCCAGGGAGATGGGAAAGAAATTATGGGAGATACTCTACAAAGGCCCAGGTGTACCCTAAATCACATCAGAAAAGATTAATGTCAGAGGTTTGCTTGCCAGCAGAGTTGATTGGCAGCACTGCAGTTTATTTAATAAACTATCAGTTTAGCCAGAGGGTGACTTTAATCTGAATTACATTTTCTTGTTTTGGCCTACACCATGCCAAGCGATTTATTGAATCCTGTAGCATTCTTCTTAACCTCAAACACTGGCAGAAAAAAAGAAGGAAAGTCTTGAAAGCCTCTGAAAAACCTTGAGGCAGCAAAAGCTGCTCAGCTTAGAGGGCAGGAGCTCACTCCAGCAGCAGGGACTCACTTAGGGCTCACTGGGAACAGGAGGGCGCAGGAGTGGGATGTGGGTGTCACACCCCCAGAGCCCAGGGGTGGCTCTGGTGCCCATTTGCTCACTCACATCCAGGACCAGTTCCAAAGCTGCTCTGACTTCCAGGACCCCCCAAACCAGGATGGGCAGGGAGTTGGGACAGACAGGGACCTGGGATGGAAGCAGAGAAGCATCCAGTGACCAGACATTTGCAGACCTAGGGAAGAAAAGAGCTCATCCTTGCAGATCCCCTAGGCTTTATCCAGCCTGAATCCCCACCTTGGGAATGGAGGGTGAGCACAAAGCTCTGCTCCCAGCACCTGCTGTGCCTGCACCCACCAGCACCTGCCCGCAGTTTGGCCCAAAGAGAAGCTCTCCCCAACACCTGGCTGCCCCCAGACCCTGCTTGTCAAAGAGCTGAATGATTGGGCAAAGATTTAATGCCTTGGAAATGTTTTGGGAATACCCTGGCTGAGGGGGGAACACCCCCCAAGCTGCCCTTGCTGTGCCCTGCACACACTGGCACTGCCTCTCTGCCAGAGAGCAGCAGAGACCAGCACCAGGGCCTGGAGCCCCAGGGCTGGGGGCTTGCTGACCTGCTGGGCTCTTAAATAACGTGTTTGTGCAAACAGACAAAGAAATCCCAACTAATAATAATCCTTGTTCCAAGATTATGATTGAGTTTTTCCCCTGTTCTGCTTGATATTTCTGCCAAAGAAAGAAAAATCCATGCTGAAGTCTAGCAGGAAATCCAATAAAATTTCTTCAAAAGATGGGTCTGACATTGAAAAATAGCAAAATTATAGAAGTAGGCCTCAGAAAAGAAAAGGGGAGAGTTATTATATCTGGCACCTACTGAGGGCCCAGAGCTCCCTCTCCAAATGAGCCATCACAGATTGAAAGTGTTTAGCTTCCCGTTGATTAAACACGGTGAAGGACCCGCAGCGTGCCAAGCCTCGGGGATCGAAAGTTTGTTTTCAGTCAGAATGTGTTTTCAGTCAATGGAAAAAATGGTCGGGCTGTGCCGGGGTATGTAACTGAGAAGCCTCAGGTTTGGAGTGAGTAATGACTGCGATGCCGAAATGCGGGAGGGTTGTTAATCATCCGACCCCAGCCCCCGTAATTCAACTCAGCAACTCTTTGGAAGCCTGTTCCCTTTTTTTTTTTCTCCCCTTGCTCTTTTTAACATATAAAACCCCAAATTTTTTTACTTTTTCTTTTTTCCCCCTGAAGAAACAACACTGGCTGCATGGCTGCTGCTTCCCTTTTCTTTCTCCAAGGGGACAGGGAGCTGGCAGCTGCACGGGGCTGGTGCTCCAATGTGGGCTTGGGCACAGTGGCAGGGAGGGGAGCACGACCGGGGAGGCAGGGCAGCGGGACCTGGGTGACAGCGGGACCTGGGTGACAGCGGGACCTGGGTGACAGCACAGCCTGGGTGACAGCGGCAGTGCAGGGGACACCCAGCAGCTCCGAGCTGATGGGGGCTCGCTGCAAGGGCTGTCCCGGGGAGCTGCGGGGTGGGGCAGAGGAGCCCATTGGAAAGTGCTGCTGGGGCCCGGGGGGGAAGAGCCCTCTCCTGATCCCTTCCTGGGACCGGCCTGAGCCGAGGCTGCGCCACACAAACGGAGAGAGGACACACACAGAGCACGGGCCTGTCCTCCACTGTCACACACCCGTGTCCCACAGCATCACACAGTGTCCCACACCTCTGTCCCGTCAGTGTCACACAGCTCTGTCCTGTCAGTGTCCCACACCTCTGTCCCCCCACAGCTCCGTCCCACACTGTCACACAGCTCTGTCCTGTCAGTGTCCCACAGCTCTGTCCCACAGTGTCACACACCTCTGTCCTGTCAGTGTCCCACAGCTCTCACAGGGTTTGCAGGGGGGACCGTTTGCCCTCCTGCTCCCCCGGGCTTGGTGGCCCCTCAGGCACAGCGGCTCCTTGGCACCATGGCAGGGTCAGCCCTGAAGAGCAAAGAGCCCCTTCCGTAGGGAGAGCTGGGGCAGATGGCAAGGCTCAAACACACCTCGGGGCCAGGGGCCAGAGGGACAAGCTTGGGCTCAGCCCGAGTTCAGCGCTGGGTCAAGAGGTTGCTGGAGGGACCATGGGGACACAGGGACAGCTCACCCAGCGCCTGATGGCTGAGGAGGCCCCATCAACAGCTCCACAAATCCCTCCATGAGTCCCCACCAGCCCCTCGCCCCACCAGAAGCCTGACTGGGTTCATTAGCTGGCTTTGCTGGGCTGCTTCTCATTAGATAGCCAACAAATTCCAGGAAGACAGGACACCCACCGGGCCTAAATGAAATTAGAGAGCAGAGCGCTGCTACAAGTGGTTTAATTCAAATTACAGCAAGATATTATCGCCAACTGCAAGTGCTCAGAGCCATGAGTCAGACCCCCACAAGGAACGAGATGGGTTTTAAAAAAATCATGACTTGTTAAGTATATAATTAACTTTGGGGTTATTTTTATTTACCTTCCAGTTTTTAGCCTTCAGGAATCAAATTTTTGAGCTTGTTGGGAACAGCTTAAAATTAAAGAGGGGAGGAGGAAGAAGAGAAGTGGAATGTGCCCACATTCCTTTTGCCAGGAGCTGGGCATTTAAAGCAACACCATACGAGAACCATCCCAGAGCCAACAGCTTTTGGGGCACAGAAACATCCTCGTGTGTCACTCTGCTCACACATCCTCAGAGCCATCATCCTCAGCTGATTCTTGTGAAGCCTCCTCTGTTCCTGCCTCAGGTGCTGCCTTCTCGTTTCCGCTGAGTAGAGAGTACCCAGCTATCTTTCATTGAAACATCATGTCCAATTTATCCCTTGATTAAACCCATATTTTGCTTGGCTATAAGTCAAATATAAGAGGGCTGCACTCAAGTGAACTAATCTTGGTTTACTTGCCAGTAAGTAATTTGATAGACAATTTGGCAGACATCCACTCTAGAATTAAGCAAACCTGAGCAATAAAGATGTAGGAAAACAATCCTGAAAAGCCATAGTGAGACACCGAGTTCCATTCAACAGCAACTTATGTTTGTGCTGACCCTCAGGACTGCGGTGCTGCCAGTGCCCCGCTGGGAGGGCTGGTCCAGGGCCCGGGCAGGTGCCATCCAAGCTCTGCTGGTGTGATCCTCAATGGAGAATGAGTCCAGCTTTTGCAGCCCCAGCCCTGGGCCCAGGTGAGCTGCTGAGGAGACAGCAGCAGGGTTTGCCAAATCACAGACTCAGAATCATTCAGGATGGAAAATGCCTTCATGGTCATTGAGTCCAAACTTTGGAGTCTCAGCTGGGAATGCCTTGGAGGAAGGAACAGCTGAAACATCCACAGCACAGAAGCCTCTCTTGGCACCTGTTAGCACCGCCCTCACCACACCCTCCTGTTCCAACCATGACTATCAGAGCCCCCAGCCCTGCCCCACCAGGACTGCGGCTGCTGAGCTCCTGTTTGTGACCTCCCCAGCACAATGGGGGAGAGCAGAAGCGTGTGGGGCACACCTGGGGGTTCTCCTTGAGGCAGAGCCTGCAGGGGCTGTGGGGTGCGTGCTGAGGGGCAGCACTGGGGCGATGGCCGGAGCAGAGGGGCTGCCAGTCCGTGCTGCTCCATCCCTCATAATGCCATTATGTATTGCTGGCATTAATCACCCCGCTAGGTAAGCATTATGGCACTTTTATGGTGGCTTTGAAGCTAATCTGTCACTAATGCCTGCTGGATTATCATGATTTCTTACAGTTGTGATTCATTAACTCAGATGCCTAATAGAATTAGTATTAAACATCTTCCATAGATTTCTGCCTCAACATGTTGAGTTTTGAAAGCCTTTTCAATATTTCATTGTGTTGTATTAAATGGCATGTCAGGCACATTGTGTGGTCTCCTGGAGAATCTGGCACAGCTGGAGCTGCGGCAGGGGCTGGAGCAGGGGAGGGGGCTGAGCTCAGAGGGGTTGGGGTGGCTGGAGGGGCAGCAGGACCCTCCTGGCTCCTCCTCACAGCCCTCCTGGGGCCGTGTGTGCTGCAGGGTCAGGTGTTCCACGTTTGCAGAGTTCCCCAGTTAGAGGTGTTCACTGGCACAGCTGCTGCCTCCAATGCTGGGTAACTGTGATGGCACAGAAGAGGTTAATCAGGTTTGAGGACACAAAGTACAGTGCAGACACTAAATATGATTGTGATTATTACCTGGCCCTGGAGGAATCCTTTCCCTAGACAACTGCAATGCTATTCTAGTATGAATATTATTCCTAATAATCAATATTAATTCTCAGTGCATTCTCTGGGGTTTAGAATGACTTTCTTGTTTAGGATAAGATCTAGATCTTGAAGCAGGCTAAAACGAGGAATTATTTTCCCTATTATTATTATTAGCATTATCATTATTATCTTGGGCTTTTCTTTTTTTTTTAAAAAAATCTTATTTAGATAACAGTCTCCCCCAGGAGCAGATTGTGGAGCTCACAGGTCTTTATCTGGCTACTTAAATCCACGTTGTGGGTAACAGAATTTTACAGTTATTATTATTAATAATGTAAGGCCAAGACCAGAACAACATTGCATTAGGCTCTGTGTGTGCAAGGCTGAGGACCTGTACCACAACCCTGCCTTGGTTTTCCCAGCTTTTTTTGACAGGGAAGTCCCTTGCCCAAACTTCCCAGTGGCTTTGCTGGTGGCTCCGTGGCAGGAGCCCCGGCGGGGAGGATGCTCATGCTGGGGACTGGGAAGAGCCTGAACTTTGGGATGCTGCCCTGAACCCGCCGGCGAACCCTTTTTGCTGCCCTGACCCCCGGAACGCCGCGTCGAGGCCGTCAGCCAGGAAAACAGAGAGGGGGCACTTCAAAGCGGGGATTAGAAGCAGCTGTGCAAATCGACAAATCCGTGCGAGGAGCCGCGGGCTGGGGACCCGGGGCTGGCCAGAGTCCCGCGGAGCGCGACCGGCACCGGGACCGAGCCGTGTCCCCGAGAACCGGGACCGAGCAGTGTCCTTGGGACCGAGCCGTATCCCGGGAACAGGGACCGATCCGTGTCCCCGAAACCGGGACCGAACCGTGTCCCCAGGACCGAGCCGTGTCCCCGGCACTGGGACCGAGCCGTGTTCCCAGGACCGAGCCGTGTCCCCGGCACTGGGACCGAGCCGTGTCCTCGCCGCAGCCACCAAATCCCTGCGCTGCGGCTCGGGAAGAAACACTGATTTTAGAAACGCTCCTATGGAATAAAGAGCCAGGTTTGGGGCAGGCGTGGGAGCGGCACCGGGACGCTGTGGAAGGTGCTTTGTCCCGGTGCCAGATTCAGCCCCGCGCCACCGCCATCCGTTCTCCGCGGCCCCACGGCCCGGCCCGGCCCCGGGTGACAAGCGAGAGCTGCGGCCCCGCTGGGCACCAGCGAATGTCCCGGTTGCCCCGGCCAAGGGACAGCCATCCCTCCGGACTGGCACCCGGGTGGCGGCCAGGGCCGCCCTCTCCTGCCCGGGCGCAGCCAGGGATGAGGCCTGGCCGTGCCGGAGCCGTTTAGAGTGGTTTTTGCCATGGAAATGATTGATTTCCCAACTGTGAGTGGCCTCTCCGTGAAACCATGTGATCTTCCTCTTTCTTTTTCACCCTGCATGAGCGAGCTAATGCGCACATTTATGGGGAAAGGAAAACTTGAAAACTTCATTGTGTGACGTGTCTGAAATGTACATTTAACCTCAGCTCCCCGAGTTCTTGGTTACAGAAACGCTTAGGTTCTCCCCTGGATTGCTTTTATGCAGCTCTGCAGCCCTGAAGCCTCGCTGGAGAGGAGCAATTCCTTTTCTCCTCATCAAAATGCCTCTACTGGTGTCACGGCAAAAGGAGAATCTCGGGGAGGGGGATGGAGCGCATGAGGTCCCACCGCTGTTCCGTGGTTCTGAAAATACTTTGAATGATGCTTTTCAGCTGATTCTCTCAGTTTAGCAGGAGGAAAAGTGGGGAGTCCCAGACCTGGAATAAATACTCGGAATTTCGGGGAATGTAGAGGTGGGCGAGGCGGCCCTGGCTGTGCCGGGGTGCCCGGGTGGGCGCAGGGCTCGGTGCGGTGGGGAAGGGTCCCCTGCCAGGCTCCGGCTTTGCCGCGGCTCCAGAAGAAAGAGCCGGCCGAGCATGGCCGGAGCTCCTCAGAGCAGCCTTTGTTTTAGGAGTGAAAGGGGGCGGTCATGGGACAGCAGTCAGCCGGGTGAGCACGGGGGAGGCCGGGGGAAAACTTTAATTAGGGTAACTTGAAGGCAGGCTTTAACCAGCAGCCGCAGGAGGGCCGGTTTGATCTCCTTGTGGGATAGACCCTGTGATTAATCGCGGCCCTGTCGAGGGGACGGACACCTGCCTGTCACATGCTTTGATTCCCGGCACAGCTTTGATCTCGCCCGGCTGCGTGGGAGGGTGTTGGGGCAGTCCCTGTGCCCAGGTCGCTTTCATGCTGCCCGCAGGGGCTCGGAGGGCTGGGGAGGGGGGCTCGGGCCAGCCCAGGAGGTGCCGGGGCCAACCCGAGTTCGTCCGAAGGGGAAAGTTCATCGCCGACCCGAGGGGTGTGAGGGGCTTGCTGCTGTCCTGGGGTCTCTGTTGTCCTGGGGGAAGGTGTCCAAGCGAGCAGTGGGGACGCCTGGCCCTGTCACCGCCAGGATTCCGGACAAAACCCACCGGGAAACAGGCAGGAGGTTGGGTCCAGACCGGCCTCTGGAGCACCCCCAGGGCCCTGGCGGCTGCTCCTGTGGGTTGTGGCCATTCCCTGTGGGCACTGCCAGCTGCCTCTGCCTGTGATTGGTGTGGGCACCTCGCCCCGGGCCCGGCCCAGGTTATTCTCAGCCCTGACATTTGTGCCAAGCAGGCAGAGCATGTCCCCACTGCTGCAGCGGGAGGGGTCCCTGTGCAGCCTGAAAGAGGATCCCAACATCTCTGCTTTCAGCCTGACCTTGAAACTGAGCAGGGAGCTGAGCCCCTCTGGATCACACTGCTGGTGTGAGGGGAAGCGCACTGGGAAAGCCTGGCACGCCCCAGGCACGGGCCAGCAGTGCAGGCACCGGCGCTGGGTGACAGCGGGAACGGCCCCAGGGATTCTCAGAGCAGCCCAGAACCTGCTCTGCAGGAGCTTCTCTGGGCAGTGGGAGCAAGGATGCCTGAGGGATTGTGGGCAAAGGGATCCTGATGGCTGCAGCCTCCCAGGGCTGCTGGAGACTCCCTGGATCTGGTGGTGTTCCCGTTTTGCTTTGCACAGAGATGGTTTTTATGCTGTCTCAGTAGATGGTTTGGTTCATACAAGCAGTAAAGTTTCTGATTTTGGGGAGAAAAGGTCTAACGAAGCTAGAGACAGGCATGGGAAAGCCCTTCTCTGTGCTGCATGGGTATAACAAAAACAAATTTCCAAGAGGCTGGACAGGCGCGGTAAGGCTGTAATGTGGTGTCCTGTTTCCTAATCTCTCCAGTAAGGAAGCAGTGTGTTGAATTTAAAATATCCCTCTGGTAAATGCTAACTATTTAAAGAGTGCTAGGGTCTTAGAAATGCAAAACAAAGATTTGTTGATTAAAAACACATGGTTTGTTCTGGAGGCACGAGTAGCCAGAAAAATCAGTTCTGACAGTATTTTGGCTTTTTCAATCCCACAAGACATGATGGTGATTTATTATAGTGATGTCAGCTGTGGTTGAAAAAAGTTCTCTGTGTTGTCTTAATAAAAGAGCTTTACCTTGAAATCATTAAACTCTCAGCCTGTTTATTTGAAGCGATGACTGTGAATGTGAATGGTCCCCTCTAAATCACCCAGCCCTGCACAGGAACATCTGCACACGCGGGGCGGTGACAGCCCGGAGCTGGCCTGGCTAATGTGAGCCCTGTGATGGATCTGGTTAGTGGGGCTTTGGAACCTGGAGGGGAGATAAGAGCACCAGGCAGGGAGGGGAGCCCCCATACCACAAAGGGAGGGGGAAGCAGAAGGACAGCAGGGTCTGTCTGTCTTCTGCTGCCATCCCTGCAGGCTCGTCCCTGGCACCTCTGCAGTGCCCTGTGCCCACTGCACTCCCTGCTGGGACAAAGCCCAGCATCAGTTCTCTAGGAGGGACCTGGGGGGCTGCAAAAGCTCTTCACCAAAGGTGTGCCTTGGTGTGTCCCCATTGTCACAGCCAAGGAGGTCTGGCGGCTTCAGAGCAGCACCAGGAGTGCTGGATCTGATAACTCACCCTGATTTGCAGCTCTACAGAGCTTTGCTCAGAAACCTCAGAGCACATCAGAGAATCCCAGAACAGTTTGGGTTGGATGGGATCTGAAAGTCCATCTCCTTTCAACCCTCTGACCAGACTGCTCCGAGCCCCCTCCTTGGCCTTAGACACTTCCATGCATGGGGCAGTGCACAAGTGTACAAGTTTACAGTATTATTCTCCCAAACAGATGTTCCAAGTGGAGTTAGTGTGCCAGCTCTGTCCCAAGGAGAAGGGTGCAGCAGCCAGGCACAGACACAGCAGGATGGACAGGAATAAACAAGGTGGCAGGTGTCTGACACCGTTCCCGGGGTGCTGCAGGATCCCCAGCAGCCTGGCCCTGCCACGAGCCCTTCCCCTGGTGTCTGGCAGCAGCTGAGCACTGAGCAATATTTACTTCCTGGGTAAACAGTCGTAATCTCCCTAACCAGAGTTTATCACACAGAAATGAATTAAATTCCTCTTGGATAATCTCGTGTGGTTTTCTGAGCAGGAGGTTTTGGGATGCCTTTCAATGTAAATGAGAGTGATGAAGGCTGGGTCTGGCCTGAGGGACAGGGGTGCAAGTCCCACCACTCCAGGGATTGCTCCAACTGAGGCTGAGGCTGAGCCCAGTGAGAGGGCCAAGGGCTCCAGCATAGCCACCTTTGAGAGCTGGGACAGACTGGGACAGACTGGGAGCGCTTGGGTGCATGGCATGTATTGCTGGAAGGCAATTCCTCACCCAGCCCCTCTCCCTGGGGCCTCCTCTCCAGGTGGGAGAGCTGCAGGGAGACTCCCAAACCCAACATCCTGAGGGTGCCCACCCTGGGCACCAGTGCCAGGGAGCTTCTCTGTCTCATCCTCATCACAACAGAGCCTCACAGCAGGAATTACATTAGAAACATTACAGATGTTGAAAAATCCCCTGGGCGGGTTGTTTACACTGAAATCCCCGGTATCTGGTGGCTGGGATGGAAGAGCACAAGCTGACCCTGGGAATGTTACCAGAGAGATGCTTGGCAGGTACTCACATCTCATATATTATCTGCTGCAGCTACAAGAAATATATTTTTCCCATCACCGTGATTATTTTTATTTGACTTTTAAGTGGAGCAGGAAGCCGGCGCGGCTCCCATCCATCAGCACTGCGCCCATTAGAAAATTAACCAAGCTTAATAAACTTCCTGCACAGCTCGCTTCTGCAGCTGCAAATCTACAGGAAAACAAATATATTGACTGGCTCTCCATGGAAGCACATTACTAAATAAGACTTGTTGGAAGTGAGGAATGGCCCAGGATGATCCCAGCGTGGCTCTTACTGGGCTGGAAAATGCTTGTGCAGAGCTGAGGTTTCAGAAACCTCCCCAAGATTCATAGCACTGGGAGCTGCTCTGGTGGTCAGGGGGATGAGGGGTGGGATTCGCTGGATGGTAATTGCTTCATCCTGTGGAAATGCCAGTCTGCTAAAGGGGAGAGCTCCTGCCGGTTTCTCCAGGAGCAGGACCATGGGGTCTCCCAGCGGGGACTTGTCCAAGTGCTCTGTGCTGGGGAGCCTGGGAGCCACGGCCTGGCCTGGCTGTGCTGTTTGTGCATCGCTTTAAGAGCGATATCACAGAGCTTTGGCAGCGTGGGGACCTGCACAGGGTGCTGCGATATTTTAGGTGCCTCCAGGGCAGCAGGACTGAGCCCACAGCAGGCAGTGGAGACCAGCAGCACTGCCTTCCTCTGCTCTCCTGCAGAGCCAATACATCCTGGCTGGGTGAGGCAGGAGTGCTGCAGGCTGGGCAGGAGGCTGGGAGTCTCTCCAGAGTTGGGAATCGAGTGAAAAGAGCTCACACTGCAGCCTCCCCTGTAATGAAGGGAGATGGGCAAGTTCTAACCACACCAGCTGTCATAAATATTCAGCTCTGAGGTTTCACTCAGTCATTAGATCCACCTGGAGACACTCTCAGTGCTGCAGACGTGGCTACAGGAGTTTCATGCAATGTGTGACTTCCAAATCAATCTCTTTCCAGCAGGCAGAATGAACTGGCTGCTCACGTCTGTGTGTCTCAAAGAGGAGATGCAATAAAAAAGGAAATTCAGCTGGGTACAAGACCACATCTCCTTCCCTTGGAGTGCCAGGATGCCTCTTCATCTCCTCTTCAAACACCCATCAGAAAGTTTCAACCAGGGGTCCAAATCCCTGGATCCAAGGTTGGGAATGGCAAGGGTTTGTGTTTCCTTTCCTTCAATCCTGCTGCTGCCTGTGCACAGACCCAGAGGGATGGAGCCCCTCAGGGGAGCCCCTGCTCTCCTCGGCCATGGGTGTTCACAGCTCCTGGGGACACAGCCACAGACAGGGAAGAAGGCTGAGCAGAGCCCTAGGGAGTTTTTGGGGTTGTGGATGGGGGTGAGCCTGGCAGAGGCAGTGCATTCCCTGAAGATCCCAGGGCCCCTGCACGGGTGGGGAGCCACAGCAGAGAGAACTAGAGAAAGTACCAGCAGAAAACTGAAAATACCACCAAAATTCCAGGAAAGAGAAGGGCTGGGGGTGATGCATCCCACCAGGCTGAGGGTGAGGAGAGGCTTGCACTGAGAGGGTGTCGTGGCTGGATCCAGCAGGACAGCACCGAGTCCCATGGCCCCAGAGGGAGCTGCAGCCTCCCGAGCACCTGCACCAGCACATCCCCACAGGCTCACAACTGCAGCGAGGAGCTGGGCGTGTGGGGGGCCCAAAGCCCCCAGACCTCGGGCCGGGGGGCCGGGTGTGTGGGGTAAGGCAGGGTCGCTCCCTTCCTCGCGTGTCTACAGGCAAATTAAAAATTAAATAAATAAATTTGCTAGTTTACAAATAGAACTGTTACTTGTTACTCACAGTATTAACAGTCTCCTTTTATTTTTTCCCCCCTTTTTTTTTCAAGGCTGTGAAAGACGTTTGTTTCAGTTGCCAACATCTCTACAGAACTAATGTGGGTGGATTGTGACAGATATAATTTCTCCATCCTACAGTTTCATCAACTTGAGTTCTGTTAAACTATACCCGCTGGGCTTAGCTCCTTTTAAAGTTTCCGCTTTGACAGGTAGATTTATTAGTCTTGAAATTTGTACAAATCAGATGTCACTCGTGGCAACTTGTCAAAATGTCAGTCTGGTGAGGGAGGCATGAAAGGATTTTCTGGAGAGAGACGGGAGGCAGGCTTGAAAGAGCTCGAGCAAGGCAGAAGAAAGGAGCTGGGAGGGATTGCAGCCTGCTTGATCCTGGGGGTTTTACTTTATTAAATATCTAGCGCCATGCAGTGGGAGATGCTGCTGGGTCCTGCCCGCCAAGACATCAAGGCTGTCAACATCCACTGATGGCTCCGGCGCTCCCGGCTGCCTTCCGCAGCTTGTTATGGATATTTAGGGCAGGGGTGAGGCATGGGGAGGGGAAGGTTCAGCTTGGTTTTAATGCTGCTGCGTTTGAAATGCTCCATTATCACCCTAACGAGGCGAGGTCCTCGCCTGGATGAGCGGTGGCTCCATGTGCCTGTGCCAGGGCAGTGGGGACCTGCCACCAGCCCCCCCTGCCCGCCCCCTCTGCAGCCCTGACAGCTTTCAGAGAGCCTCCAGGGTCTTGTGGGGCTGCAGGGAGCCCAGAGGGAACATCCCAGGTCTGCCTGGCACCAGGCAATGTCCTTTATCAGGGTGTTTTTCCTGTGGCATTGGCAGTGGGACTGTGTAACTGCTGCTCCAGTCTGGGCCCGTCCAGGGTGTCCCTACAACCCTTCCTGGCACGGGATCAGCAGTGCCTGGGCCCTGCTGCTGCCCAGAGTGCAGGTCTGGGTGTGCAAACCCAGCTGGGACAGAGCTGGGAACGCTGCACGGGCACAGCCTGGGCCCTGCTGTGGGTCTGGGTGTGCAAACCCAGCTGGGACGGAGCTGGGAACGCTGCACGGGCACAAGCCCCACTCCCAGCCCCTGCTTGGACAGACAGAGCCAGGACACACCTGGAGCCACACACATGGACACGTGGACACACGGACATGTGGACACACTTTGCTCCACCAGCCCTGGGAAGCTCCAGGCAGCAGAAGTGCCCTCCCAGCCCGTGGGCTCTTGTGCAGCAGCTCCTAAAGGCCTTGTGCTGGAAGTGGCCAAGGAAGAGCAGCCATCCCCTTCACCACTCTGACCCAAAAATTTTAGCTGAAGTTTTTCATGGAATAAATTTAGAGTTGTTGAAATGAAAACTTAAGAGAAGTTATTTTAAAAAGCCCCACAATTTAAAAAACATTATTTTGATTACCAGTTCCAAGAAGATCAGGAAAATCTCCACCGAAACCAACATTTTTTCATGAATATTTACACTTTGTTTGAAAAATCTGTTTTGGCTGAAGAGACGTTTGTTGATGTTTGCTTGGCAGGCGACATCACTCCCCAGTGACGTGGGGACCTGGCACGGGGACCTGCTGTGGGGCAGGGTCCTGGTGCTGTGGCCCCAGCAGGGGGAACAGAGCCGGGCACAGCCCTGCTGTGATTCCTAATGGGCCACAAACTCCAGAGCCACAGAAAGGGGTGGGAAAGGTCCTGTCACTCTCCCTCCTCTGGACGTGCTGGGGTTGATCTCAACCCAGAAGGTTCCCGGCAGACACAACCCCTCCTGCAGGCTCCCAGTGCCTGGGCAGAGCTGCTCGGACATTCCCGCGCATCGCTGGGATTTCCCCGCCCCTCTCCGATGTGTCCCGTGCATCTCACACTATGGCTCTGGTTGAAGAGCCCTTTGGCACTGCCCCAGATGCTGCCTCAGCCCAGGGCACAAGGTGGAGAAGGCTTTTCTCACACCCAGAAAAGCTCATTTTGCTTCCTGAGCTGGGCAGATCTTGGGCAGCTGGGCCTTGCTCTCCCTGACCCTGAACTCATCCCGGTGCCCACCTCCACCTCAGCCTTGGCCCCGTGTTTCCGTGTGCCCGATGGAGCTGGCACACGAGCACCAAGCTTGTTTCCTGTGCCCTCAGCACGGTGCCACCGAGTCCTGGGCCCCCTATCCATGCTCCCTGAGGGGAGCAGGGGCTGCTCCATGCCCTGGGCTGGAGCTGGGCTTTGGGGCTGTTCCCAGGATTCTCACAGCAGGGATGAGAATGCACCTTACCAAGAGGGGAATTCATCTGGGAGGTTTTGCTTAATTAATCGGTACATAAATGTTTCCCTCTTCCAGCGGTTCTGAGCCACGCTGCATGAAAAGAGGAGAAGGGGAAAACCCACTTCACACGGCAGGATTTTCTTTCAAACAAATCACTTTGTGTCACATCCAGCCTTGATTTCCTTTCATGTGGTGAAGGAGTCGTGGCAGCCTGGGTCCCACACCCGTGTCCTCCCGGCAGGGAGGTCCTGCCCCTCTCCGGCCAGGGCAGCACCGTCCTGGGCAGCAAACACCACCTGGGCTGGGGCAGGAGGGGCAGAGGGCCTGGCTGTCCGTCTGACTGGGGTTTTCCATGTGCCCTGAGTGTCTGCAGAGCAATTTCAGTGCAGGGAAACTGAGAGGAGAGGGAAAAAAAGCGCCTGGCATGAGTTCAGAAAGCTCTCCAGCTCACACATCTGGTTCTTATATTTCAAAGTTAATTAGTCATATTGAGGCTGTCTGAAGATAAATTTATCATCCAGAAAAAACACAAACAGTTTGAAAAATGAAAGGAAGTGAGGTGACATGGCTTGACGTTTAAATAAATCATTTTAACATGATTAAAAAACTTGTCCTCTCTGACACCCGGTGCCGGATACTTTGTAAAGACTTTTTGACAAAGACAAGCCCCTGTTTGGTACACAAAGCCCCTGCCATTCAATTACACACTCTAATCTTTGGCAATTACTTCTCCCAGCGACTACTGGGGCTATGGTGAGGAGTGTGGGGCTGGAGCAGCAGCAGAGTGGGGTCGAGGATGGCCAGAGAGGGTGGAGGGATCCAGCTCAACAGGGTGCAGGCTGTGATGGGGATGAAAATAGAAAATGGACTTGGCAAAAGCAAGGACTCCACAGAGCACCCCAGTGAGCCCCCCCCAGCTTGGGCTGCACCTGGAGATGGGGCTTGACCCCCAGGAAGAGGCAGGGGCACCTCAGGGCTTCATCTCCTTATGTCCATCCACCTCAGGGAGCAGGCAGGGCTGATCTAACACCACCCAAAATTCTCTCCCATCAGCAATTTTGCCTTCACAGCTTTGCTAATGGGATAACGAGGTGCTGGTTCTGCTGCTGGAGTCTTGTCATCCCTGTGATTCTCACCCAGGCGTGTTGGTGCCACTGCACATCCCCGCTAATTCCACCCAAAAGTCTTATTAAATCATGGGCTTTCGTTTTACATCCAGGTTATCAAATTTCCTTCTTGCTGGCTTGACTGACGGAAGGTCTGTGATTAAATGAAATGCTCTCCCTGCACATCAGCTGGAGAACAGCCCTGTGTGGCTGCTTGACAGTGTGTCCATGGGCTGAGCATCAATCAATATTAGGAGAAATCAGCATCTCGGATGACCCAGAGGAAGAGCTCAGCTGCTTTTCCTTCTTATTCACCTGCTCTGTTGGATGCTTTCAAGGGGTATTTACATTTTACTGACCCTGGCAGAATTTCTGATATTTTTTATTTCCCCAGTCCGGCCACACGCTTTGGAAATCACTCAGGATTTTTTCTGTTGACCTGACTCAGCCCATGGCCTTGCTGCCTTGGCTATCGGGACCTTGCAGAAAAGATGCCTTAAAAATCTGCGAAATGGGGACCTCAGTGTGTGCCCCCCACTTCCCACCGGAGCAGCAGCAGCCAGACAGGGAGACAGCAGAGCTCCGAAAGCCTTCGCCTGCTCGGAGACAGGGAGGTTCAAGAAGGTGGGAAGATTCACATCTTGTAACAAGAAAAGAACTCTCCTGGGCATGAAGGAAGCAAAGTGACATAAAAAGCATGGAATGAAAATAAATAAATAAAAAAGTGATGCCTAATGGATAAAATGAATATTCAAGTTGTTTCCAGGGAAGAGTCTCTGACTTTGGTGCTGGTTACAGTTACAAGGTTTGTGCGTTTTCTTGCTGTCAAAGCCTTCACCGTAATTGTCCAAAAGTTCCTTGATTTTTTCTAACAAAACTGTCAGCTGCCTTTGAAGTATCAGAACAGTCTCATCACATCTTATTAAATAGTAAACATCATTTGCAAGCGTGCAGGAGATTTCGACATCGCGTCAGGCACCTCGGCGAAGTGGGTCGGGGAGGTTTGCAGGCAGCCACGGCTCCTGTGCCCACCGGGGCTCCCACCACGGCCCCATCCCGAGCCCGGGGCACGGGGACACCACCCACAGCATGGGGACGGGTCCTGGCAGCTTGGCTTGTCCCTAACTCGGAGCAGGGAGCACAGGGAGAGCTTGTGCTGCCCGTCTGGGATGTCACATGCTGGGGACAGCAGACCCTGGGCACACGGCTCGCCCCTGCCCTGTGGGGACTGCTGTGGAAATCCTCCCAGCCAGCATTCTGAACTGTGTTGGGAAGCAGTGACTCAATCTGAAAAGAAAAGGATGTTTAGGATCCAGCCCAACACCTTCCAGCCTGAGCTTTTCATGTGATTCTTCGAGCCAGATTCAGAGAAACTCATTTCATGTGTTGAAGTGTCTTCTGAGACCTGAAGCTTTCATAGGAGAGTAATTGTGCAATTAGCTATGAATGAGTAAAAATTCATTCTAATTACTTCCAGGTGTGACACATTCTCTGCTCAGACGCCAGGAGGGGCCTGGCAGTGCCCCTCGGCGTGTGCCTCTGCAGGGTGGGAGCACACTCAGCTCTGCCCCGTGCCCCAGGAGCTGTGGCTGCAGCGATGGGGACCCCTGGGAACTGTTGGGGTGAGGAGCCAGGAGTGGGGGTCTCTTTCCAGACCTGTCTGAAGGATGCTGCCAACAAACTGGTGGGGTCCCAGTAACACCCAGTGCCTTTGACCAGCAGCAAAGGCTGTGGTTCAGAGCTCAGGGCAAGGAACTCTGTGCCACTGCTGCCACTCACCCCAAAACAGGGGGGGTTCAGGGGATTCACTGCCCCTCCAACTCCAAAATGGGCTTTGTTGTGCTGTGAGGACCTGGAGTCCTCCATACCCCAGAAAGCCACAGCTAAAACCCTTCCCTGCAGGAGAGGGAAATCCAGGTGGATCCTATTGTGCCTGGTACATCATTAAAACCACTGGAAATAGCACAATAAAGCCTGCAAGATTTCTAGCTTTAATTCCAGATCAAAGAGGCTTTGGGAAAGAGCATCCCAGGTTTGAATGCTTATCTCAGCCAGACCCCGTGAGCTTTTGAAGTTGCCCCATCAGTCACTAATCAAAGATCTCCTTTTAGATGGGGAAATCAAATCCCTTTCAGCAGGACCCGTAGTTATCAGTTTCTAAACATCTCTTGTCTTTTGAATGACCTTCTTTTTGTGAGCTGACCCTGTGAGGAAAACCCTGCAAGAACCGGCCCTGGAGTTTGCAGAGCATTGGCACACACATAGCTGGGCTTTCAGGATGTTCAAATCAGCAAAGAATGTGTGTGTGGAAGCAGTAAAACCCTTTAGAGGTAAATAAATACTCGCTGTAGTCCCTGGTTAACACATCGCAATTGCCTTCAACTGCAAGTACTAACAAAGGCCCAGCACTCCCAGCCCAGGGAGGAATTCACAGAACTATTAGTCTCTGCTTTTCCTCAGCATATACAAACAAGCTGAGAAAACAATACAGGATCAAGTTCTTAAACACAAAGCATTTTGGCTAAAGAACCCCTCTGGTGGTGTGGATAAAAGGCCGTCTCCACACTGCTGGAAGTGATGTGTCTCTGGCATCCTGTGGCATGGTTTGGGACTGACTCTCCACAAACTGGGCTGATGAGGAAGCTGCCTGTCCAAGGCGGCCTCCTCTGCCACTGGCGGCACCAGGAAAGGCTGCAGGAGCAGGGAAGGGGCAACCCCAAGCTGCTGCCTCCTCCCTGCAGCCAGCCTGGGCCTTCTCCTGTGGGCAGAACTCAGTGACAAAGGCCAGACGGCACTAAGGAACTCCCCAAATCTTCCTGGTTATCCTTTTGCCATCCAGACTTTCAGGGAAGTTGGCTTCTGCTGTTCAAATCCCTCTAGGATTTAGTGGCACAAGCATGCAGCAGAACTCTCTCTCCTGTGCCTGCTCCCAGGAATATTCTCTGGGCTTGGTGATGTGATCTGTGCACTGTGATGTGCACTGTGCTGTGCAGGGATCAGTGCAGGGATCAGATGACATGTTTCTCCTTTCAGCCAGTTCCTTGAGGGGAATTTACACCTTGAGAGGAACTTACACTCTCGCTGGGGGCTGAGAGTGGAGCCCAGCCCAGCCGGCATTCCGGACCTGCTGGCACAGCAGAGATGTGTCCCCTGCTGCGGGCTGGGCCTGCTCTCTGCCTCTGAGATTCATGACCCACTATTTCAGTCCTGCTCTCTATTTTTGGAAGCTGCCTCATGGTTCCATGTCATTCCCTGTAACTGGATTCTCCACGTCCCCTGGCTCCATGGCTCCAGTGCAGTTAAAGCCCCGGGCTCGCACAGTTGGGTGCCTGGGCCAAGGATCCTGCAAGGACCAAGGATCCTGCAAGGACCAAGGATCCTGCAAGGACCAGCTGGAGGCAGCATAGAGGGGCTGGGACTCAGGCAAGGAACCCTCTGGTTACCAGGAAGTGTCTGAGCAGGGACAAGTGGGACAGGAAGGAGACAGGAGCACAGGGCATCCCCAGCATCCAAGGGATGTCCCTCTTCTCCCCAAAGCCAGGAGGGTCCCTGTGGAACACCTGTGCCCCACACAGGTACCTTCCATGGCACCCCACACACTGAGAGAGGCAAGGGAGGAATAAAACCCCAAACCCACATATGTTCAAGCTCTCCTGGGGTTTAAGGGATCCCTTGCAGGAGCTGCTGAGGACAGAGGATAATCCCTTCCCAGGGGTGAGTGTCCTTGTGACCCCATCCCTGCTGCTGGGGGACACTGGTGCCTCACACCTCTGTCACCCCAATATGACATTTCACTGCAGGTCAGTGAACTCCCACCTCCTTTTCAGAAACACAAATGGAGCCGAAGGCAAAACAAAGCCTCAGTGGATGGCGAGGGCTGGGGATCACCAGCACCTCACCGGCACGGCTTTTATTGGGTTATACCTGATTTCTTGCACATTTGCTTGGGTGACTTCAAATAATTAAAAATAAACTCCCTTATAAAATGCAAACAAACGATATCAGTGTCCCAGGCAGCCCCAGCCCCAGGGCAAGGCTTCCTGGCTGGGGTGAAGCACTCAGGCACTGCTGAACCCAACTCCCAAGACTCCTTTGAAAGCTTCGAGAAGGAGACGGGAAGGTGCTGAACACCGAAACACTGCTGCCAAAAACCCCAGCATTTCTTTAATAAGGGCTCAAACAAACCAATAAAAAACCCCCATCAGCAGGGCAAATTTCATTCCAGCTGGGAGCTGGATTCCTGTTAAAAGAAAGTGCCAGCAGGCCCTTTAGCTCCAATGGCACTACCAGACACAGCTGTAATTATGAGCTCTCGATTGCTGTGTGAGAGCTGTTATGAATTTCGGTGGGCAGAGGGGCACAGAGGAACAGTAAATCACCCAAACAAAAGGGACAGGCAGCGGGGAGCAGGCTCCGGCCTTAACCAAGCACCGTTGTAAAGAACTTAAATCATGAACATGTGCCATAGTTAAAGCAGGATCTGCAAATCAGGAGCTAATTGTCCCACAGGAGCCCAAGCATCTCCCTGAGCGTGGGAGAAGCCAGGCCATGTTCACTGGTCCTTTGTACTGGGGAATCCCAGTGTCCCAGTTCATCTCTGGGACTGGGAAGACCATAGCTGTGGCTGCAGAGCAAGTGGGGGAAGCTCCAGCTCGGGCACACTTGGAGCCTCCTTGGGCAGGCACAGGGAGTGTGAGCAGGGCTCTCCATCCCAGAGACCAGCAAAAGACCTGTCTCCTTCTGGAGAAGAGTGAGAGGTGCACAGAAGAGCAGATGCTTGTGAGAGCAGAGGACCAAAAAGGATCTTTCTGTTTCAAATTTCCTCCCTGAGCCAGGTTCATTCCTGGGGCACCCTGAGCTGATCTCCATGAGTGGCTCCTGCCTTTAGCTTTGCAGCTGGGCAGGGAGAGCTGAGCCCTGAGCAGAGGCAGGGGCACTGGCACAGGGCTGTGTCCCAGCTGCAGCCAGCACAGGCTCAGGGCCTGCCGGGGGCAGCAGGACCCTCCTCCCCAGCTGTGGGATGGAGATCCAGACCTTTGCCCTGCTCCACATGGCCTCTCCTCCCTTCTGACAGTAAACCCAAAGCAGAACTGCCATTGGCCATTATTTAGTCACCTCTGTCACCACCCCTAGCAGCTCTAACTCGGGGTGATCTGTTGCTGATTTGTCCTGGATTTGTACCGGAAAGGATTTTCCCAGAACCCCCGGCTTTACACAGGCTCCTTTATTAGTTCTGGATGCAGCTCTGGTGGGAGGGTGAGCCAGGAGTGCCAGGACCACTGCTCAACCCTGCAGCCTCACCTGAGGAGCCAAAATCCACCCTCCGCTGGAGCTCCTATAGGAAATGTGGGCTCCCAGGGTGAGTTGGTGCCAGCAGAGGCAGCTCTCCTGAGACAAACCAGTGTTTGTTGATCAGCTGGACACCAAACCCAGCTCTGAGCTGGAAACTGCTGGGCAAACTTAGCAAAGGATGAGTTTATTTGGTGACTTCATCCAGGTGCTGTTGGAGATGCCCTTTTCTCTCAGGAAGGCCCTGATCCCACTCGTTTCTATGGAATTTCAGAGCAGCCACTGCTTCCCACCTTGCTCACGTGGTGTTTTTGCTTCCCTCTAACCCATTCTGTTCTTCCCTGGGCACTCCAGAGCCCCCGTGGGCAGCACCCACATTCCCAGGCAGGATTTTGAGCTGTTCCATTCCAGCCTGAGCACGGAGGGGAAGGCACAGGGAGCAGCCCTGAGCGCTCAGCCCTGGGCTCCCCCCTCCTGCTCCCTCCGCCCCATTCCCCAGGGATTTGTCTCTGTAGCCAACCTCTGCCCACTGTCCCCAGCCAGGATCATCCTGCCCCGGGAGATGGAGCTGGAGCAAACAACGGCAGTGCCCAACGACACCCAGAGAATTCCAGCGTCTGCCAAGGTGGTGCATTCCCCCTCCCCTTGATGGATTTTCCTACGTGGAGAGATTTGTCTGCAGAGCACAACTTCTGTGCACCTTGAGAAAGTCAGCGCTCTGCCTGAGACAGCTGCAGGATTAATGTCCCGAAGTGAGGAGTGAGGAGGGAGAGCGTGTGAGTGAGGAAGAAAGTCTGCTCCAAACCACATCAGTAAAATGAGAAAGCCAAAGATTGCGCCATAAATAAGGACCAGTTGACACTTCTTAAATTCATAGCTTTAGCACACAGCAAAGTGTCTCCTTTTTATCAGGAATTTGTTGACAAGGGTTGCAAAAAGATCTACAAATAATACTGAGTGGGGCTATGAAAATGTATTTGTGGAACATTTCAGTATCAGGGATCACCATTATATCGGAAGAATTCATCTTCCTGGAACATTTTATTAGTATCTAGATTTTATAGCTGCTCCCTTTTAATTTTTTTAAAATTTATTATTTTTTTCATTCCTCCAGCAAATATAGCATTGGCTGAGAAGAGGGGAACCAGCATCCCACCCCTCTCCATGCTGCCTCCATGATCTGTCCCCTGCATTTCCAGCGCAGCAGCTGCCATTAGGGGTTCAGCTTTCCAAGTTCTCTTCTTGGGGCTGCTTTTCCCCATGGATTTGCTGGGCGACCTTGGGCCTCAGCATCCCCTCAGTCCTGCTTAGAGCATCAGAGCCAGGCTGGGGATCACTCCCCAAACCCCTTCCCTGGGGACAGGCACAGCCTCAAGGCTGCACTCTTCCAGTCAGGAACATCCCACTCCCAGGGGCTGGAAAGGCACCTGCACCCCCAGCCCTGGCTGTGCCCCCTTTCCCGGTCCCGAGGACCCCCTCGGCTCCCCGGTCCCCTCTGTGCCCCCGGTGCCCGCCCCACCCTCTCCCCCCGCTCCCACTCCCGCCTGCCCGGCAGAAGGGGCCATAAATCCCAGCAGTGGCATTACAGACAGTCATAAATAAGGCCTCGCTCGGCGGTGCCGGCACTTTCCATTAGGGCTGTCTGGATCGGGCTGTTGATACCCCCAGTCTGCGCGGGCCCGGCTGTAAAATTTATCAGCGTGCTTTCCTCGCCCCATAAATCATCCCAACTGGAAGCCATATGGCAGATAAGGCCTTAAAAACACACCAGGGCGAGCAGGCGGCTCCCCTGGGGCACGGGGAGAGGGGCACCTCTGCTGTCGGGTGGCACCTCTGCTGTTGGGTGGCACCTCTGCTGTTGGGTGGCACCTCTGGGTTGTTTAGATCCCCCTCCTGCCCCACTGGGGTCCGTGCTGGCCTGGGAGCAGGAGGAAAAGGAATTCTGTGGATTTCCAAACCAACACCAGCAGCTCAGAGGCAGGAATTACCCCCTGAGGAATAAAAGCTGGACTGCACCTCGCCAGGGATGTTACTCCTGAACCAAACCTCTGATAGAAACAGCCACATTGACAGGGAAACTGAGGCAGAAGCACACAGGGCACGTGGGCCCCAGACACAGCTCAGGAGCACCAGCTTTGCACTCTAATGGACCAGTTTGCTCCAGTTTGCCACCCAGACAGAGGCAGGTGCACTGGGCACCATCCAGCTCCTGCTCTGCTTTCCATTAGCTCTTTACCCATTTCCATTGCAGCCCATGAGAAATGCCACCTTTCACTCCTGCTGGGGCTGTGATTGGCAGCCCAGAGCGCCAGGAACGGGTTAACCCCGGGCCAATAAAGCTGTGTGGCTGTGGAGCAAAGAGCAATTCCAGGAATTCTGCACTACCTAGATACAGGCCTGTCTGGGAGAATCTGCCACAGTGAACTCTTGGGAGCACATTAAATTAAGTGTCCTAAATTCGCCTAACTATGCATTTAATTTGGCAGTAATAGGACACTCTCTGTGTAATAGCAGAGTTGCTGTGCAATGGCAGAGGAGCTGCATATTAATATTTTGATTATTAAGGACATGTGTATTGGAGGCTTGATAACTATGTAATATATTATTGCTTAATTGCTCAGACTCTTAAGTATGTTTTCATAATTAGCTGCTATTTAGTTAGCGTAAATATTCAGCTTATTAAATATAGAAATGCATTTCTGCTGGAGCAGTTATTTGCATGAGAATAAACCACACGGGCTGGTGCATGCCCTGGGAGGGGTGGAAGGGCAGGGACCCTTCCTGGGGGACTCTTTGGTGGCCCTGAGGCCGCTGAAACTGTGAGCACAAAAAGGCTTTTCTGCCACAGAGCTCATCCCAGGCACTCCAAACTTCCCACTCATTGTTGGAGGTGATGGGAGCCCGAGCCCAAGACTTGGCTTTATCTGGTTCCTCTCAAGCAGAGCTAATCCCCTCACCTGGGCCAGGCAGCTGATGTGCTTCCTCCTCCCTTGAAATTTGCTCATAAATCTCTCCACCTGGGAGGCTCCTTGAATGAGGCTTTTGCTCTTCTTTCTGCTTGGAGCACCCATAAAAACCATATGGAAATGGGAGGCAGAAATGCACATTTCACACCTTGCCTGCATTGGGCCTGCAGCTGGGGAGCGTTTGGGCTCTTCTGTGAGAGGCACCTGAGCCCCCCAGCACCGCCTCCAGCATCTCCTGATCCCCCCAGCAGCTTCCCCAGCACCTCCTGATCCCCCCAGCACCTCCTGATCCCCCCCAGCACCTCCTGATCCCTCCAGCATCTCCCACTGCCCAGCCTGGGAGCATTTGGGCACTTTGGGACACCCACCTTTGGGTGAGCTGGCAGTGGGTGCCCCTGCCTGGGGCACAGGGGTGCCCATGGTGGCACCCCTGTCCCTGAGCAGCACCTCAGTGCGTGCCCAGGGTTTGTGCAGCTAGCAAATGCTCCAAATCCTCTCTTTGCTGGTCCACCTGGAGGAGGAAAAGCTGATGCCTGAGGAAAGCCTCAGTCAAGGCAGGCTCTGGAAATGCCTCGTGGGCAGCTGAGCCCCAGGCACGCTCTGGGGGCTGTTTCAGGGTGCTCCTGTTTGCTGCAGCGTGGAGGAGAAGCAGCTCGGGTCCCACCTGTGCCCGATCCCCACCTCCAGGGGATGAGTGCCACCTCCAGGGATGGGCACTCCAAAGCACCCTGGGCAGCCCCTTCCTAAGCCTGGCCACCCTTTCTAGGAAGAAATTCTTCCTAATGAAGGAATATGAAGCAGTCCAAAGGGCTTTGAGCTTGTTTTTCAAGCTCACAGGTTTTGTGCAGGCTTCTTTTGATCCTAAATGCAACACTTGGTTCTGTTTATTGTCCCACTGCCCAACAGGGAGGAAGGTGAACGGTGAATTACTTCACCACTGCCAACGTGTTTATTTGAATTTGTTTTCGAGAGCTTTAGCAAATACAGGATGAATAGAGAAAGAAAAAGGCCCCGGTGCCAGCATGTGTAATTCCTCCAGGAGCAAGCCTCGGAGGAACACAAAAGCACGCAGACTTGCAAAGGGTAACCAATATTTGCACATCGCAGTGACGGATTCCCCGCTCCGCGCCGCAGAACAATGGGCACCACAGCCACGTGCATTAATGCAGAGCGGGCCTGGCTGGTGCTGGGGCTCTGTGGCACATCAGCAAGGACAGGAGGAGGGCTTTATCTACCTGATAACTGCTCGCTGAACAGCGGGTTACAAATGTGCTCAGAAAATGCTGACCCAGGGCTGCTCCTGCACCTCCTGTGCCGGATTGGCACATGATTTGCAGCACTGCGGGAGTTCTATAGCTGACCTCATTAGCAGTGCATTTCCTGGCTTGTTAGCATCATATTTGTATAATTTACGGCACCTTCGTTTTTATGGAATGTGTTCCTTGTAGAGTGTAATGGCAGCAATATATTTAACCTCTCCTATTTAGGAATGCTGTTGCTGAAGGCAGCCTGGAGATATAAAAGGGATTTTTTTTTTCATCCCTTCTTTCTCTCCTGCGTGCGTATTTTTTTTCCACCCGGTTGCTACATACCCAAATATCCATGTGACTGCAAAGTGTTCATAAAAGGCAACGTGAAGCTGTGCTCAGGAAACCACAGCTTTTCAGGAGCATTCCCAAGGTCAAGCCCCTAAATCAGTGCAGTGTCATCTTTCCAAAGCCATTACTCAGCTGCTGGAAGAGGAATGAGAATTGCACCAGCAGAAGGAGAGGACAGCTCTGCAGAGAAGGTGTTACATGGAGGTGGGACAGGTCCAGGGTCACTCCTGGCTTGGCCACGGCTCCTGGGCCAACCTTGGCCACAGCTCTGGGGGTCAAGGTGTCCTGGTTTCCTGCTGGGGATGCTCCTTCCCTCCTCCAGGTGTGATGGGAACCTCTGCACACACCTGGTGCGATGTCAGAACCTCCAGCAGAGCAGTGCCTGTGCTGGGCAGGGGCTGTCCCTGGGACAGGAGTGTCTCAGGCTGGGCACAGAGCATCAGCCTGTGCCTCCCAACACCCCTAAGCCTGGCAGGACCACCCTGGTTTGCCAGAGGGAAGCTCTGTGCCACAGCTGGTACCATTTTTAGCACAGAGCCTTTAGGAACAGGACTCTAGTTCTGTTCCAGGCATCCCAGTTTTGCTGTGCTCTGGCAAATTAGAGCATTGATTTTTGGGAGTGCAAGGAGGAGAGGAGAAGGTGACCTGCAGAGACCCCCCTGAGTGACACTGAGTTAAACAGGACCTTGCTCATCTCCATTCCAGAAAAAACAGCCCTGGAATCTGGGAAGCAGCTGGGCCTGTGCTGCTCTCCAGCACGGGGATGTTGCAGCTTCACATCCAGGGGTGTTCACTGAGGGTGTCCAAGCAGCTGCAGTTTGGAGCAGGGCTCTGGGCTGGGGGTGCTGCAGGGGTGCCTGTGCTGGCAGGAGCCCCTGGTGTTCCCAGGAACCCTGGCAGGAACAGCCCCGGGCGGCCAGAGCGCCCTCGGAGCAGGAGGCAAGGCCAGCGCCTCAGGCTCACCCAGCACACGCCCACGCTGGCAGCACCTGGAAGCAAAAGCCTCTGACTAACCCTGGGCTGGGTTAAACCCAGCTTAGCGCTTAGTGCTGGCACTGCCTGCACCTCCCAGTGGGCTGAGACAGCCTCAGCAAACGGGGCACAAAGTGGCTTTCCCCAGGAGGGCTCCAGGCTGCGGCCCCTCGGTGATGGAGGCTGGCATACATCCCCTGTCCCTCCTGTGGAGGGTGATTTGTCCTCCCAAATCTCTTGAGCCTCCAGGAGACACCAGACTAAGCCCGTTTCTGCCATTCCTCTGCTGGGCTTGGATCATTTCTGGAGACTCTGGGAAGAGGTTTAAGTAGCATATGGAGTCAGCAGGCAGCACATGCCATCACCTGTCCTGCTGTGATGGTTGTCTCCTACAGCCAGCGCCTCTGCATGTGGGCAGTGGGCTGAGAACACACAAACTCGTGCCATGGGGGTACCTGAGGGAACCATGGGAGGAATTCAGAGCAGCTCAGCAGAGCTAAAAGGTCCCCAGAGTCACTCTCTCCTCCCTGCTCCTTGTTTTTTATGAATTCCTCTGCAGCCCTTGAGGCTGTATTTCCAAATAAGCATCATTCCAATATTATGGAATAATTGCTGACCAGATGGGCTCGGTGGCTGCTCCCCTGATCTGCCCAAGCTTGGTTGCTGCAGTCCTCAACTCCACCTCCAAGTTTCCAAGTTAAACTGCTGGTCTGAAGAGGATGAAGTGAGAATTAAGCAGCTTTTCCTCAGGAGACAGAGCCCTCCAGGCCTGGGCAAGGCGTTCCTCTGGTGCAGGAGCCATTTGCAAGGTTAAGAAGGGCCTGCGGCTCTCGCTGTGGCCGAGCGCAGCCTCCATCTGCTCCCGCAGAGCTGGCAGGGGCTGCTCCTCGCCTTTTCCCTTCCCTGAAGTCACAGATTGGCTCCCACCTCCCATCACAGCCACCTCTCCATCACGGGATGAGACAAAGCTCTGTGGCCCTGCTGGGGCACGCAGGATCCAGGATGGCCTCGGACAGGAGCGAGGGGCTGGGAAGGGGTGGGCTCCTTGCTGCTTCCTGGCTGCATTTCCATCTGCTTTTCTGCATCAGGGTTTCAAAATCCAGCATCCCACTCTGGGAGCAAGGCCTGGGGACCGAGTGTTGCAGCTGGCAGAGCCACCTGTCTCCACTCCTGCAGTTTGCTCCAGCCTTACACCAAGATTTGGATGCCTTAGTCTCAGCTTAAATTTAACCTGGCTAATTAAATGGCTCTGCACCCATTTCTTGTCTCAACATCCTATTTTCATGCTGCTCAGGGTGCCTGTGGTACCTCACAGTGATGAATTCCATGGGTTAGCCAACAGCTGCATGAAAATACATCTTTTTGTGATGCTTTTCAGCCTGTTTGCACCTGACATGGCTCTTGTGCTGTGACAGCAGTTCCAGATTACTCGCCTTCTCCCTCCATTTAGATGTGCTCGGCTTGCCTTCCTCTCTCGCTTAAGCCCATCCTAATTCCATTCAGGATCGAGCTGAGGAGCCGGCAGGATCAAAACTGAGTTTCTGCTGACGGAGGGGAAATTCGGCTTTAGCTGCTCCCAGATGCTCCCAGGCTCTGGTGTGGAGAACCTGCAAGGGTTTGGGGGCCTTCTGGGGGCACTTTGTGCTGGGCTCGCAGGAGGAGAGCTCTGATCCAGCCTGGGCAGGGATGTGCCCTCCAGTCCCTGTGCCTTTGGCTGGGCCTGTCCCTCTGTCCCTCTGTTCCCCTCTGTCCCTCTGGCCAGGTGACCCACTCCAGGGCAGTGAGGAGAGGGGTGGGGGTGGCACTTTCTATGGGCATCGAGAGCCACCCCCTGCCACTTCTGCTGGAGGGGCCCTGGCCCTGCAGGGGCTGTGGACAGGCATGGCAGGCATCCCAGAGACAGCCAGCCAGCCAGCCAGCCAGCCAAACAGGAGATGGGGCTGGGCACCCCATCTCCACCCCATCAGCTCCAACATCCTTCTCCACCAGCCCAGAGAACCGTGGAGAGCAAATAAGGGAGTATGGATCCAGCTGTGCGTGGCAGCAGCCACTGCCAGCGCCCTGGTGCCAGTGCCCCGTGCCCCGGGGTCCCAGCACGGGGATCCCAGCTGGGGGGCCGGGGTGGGAAGGGACCCAGGGAGTGCTGCCCTGCACGTCCTGCCTGGCAAGCAGCTCCACAGCGGCCCCGGGAGTGCGTGGCAGCCCTGCTAATGTCTCCATGGCTTCTTGTTAGCTGCACTCTAAGCAGGAAAGTGACTGGCCCTGACAATATAATTTACATTGCTGTATAAAACTATCTGTGGAAGCCAAGCTAATTTGTGCCAGATTAGGCTATTTGTCTCAGCCACTGTCTAACGGCACAATCTATCAGAGGGCTGTTTTCAAATATCGCTTTTCAAGCGTGCCCTTGAGAGGCGGGAATTGATTGGGATCTTAGAAAGCAAAATTACAGCAATAACTTAAAAGAAACAATAATTACTGAATCATACCAGTGTCAGCACTCTGCAAAACACGAAATAGCCATCAAACCCCAATCCAATATATTCTGAAGCAAATTTATTGAATGGAAAAAGCAGTTGAGTGAGGCTTTTTTCTGCCGGTTCCCCTCGCCCCCTCTCTCTCCCTGTACATATGGTTATCTCCAAACCGCAAGTGAATGAGTCGATAATTCTTGTCATTGACTGCTCCATTTTCAGAGAGTCAAGAAAAGATCCATTAGCTACCTCCCGACTCGGTGTCTTTCCCCTTCCCCTCCAGTCATTTGCCAGTCTGTGCTCCTCAGGCAAACAAACATATATAACTAATCATCTGTTAAAACACCGAGGCCCCTAATAAATCTCTGCAGCTGAAATACTTTAATGGGTAATTAATTGATCCTGTTCCAGAGGAGTAATAAGATAATAAATTAGACAATATTTCACTCAGTTGTGTCAGTGTACTGCTAATGGTGCTGGAGGGCTAAGCCGAAGGATAATAAATTAGCCAGAAATTAACTGCTAAGAGCTTTCTGCAGAGAAATGGGCTGACAGCGAGGGGCTGTGATTCAGGGCCCTGCTGCCACTGCCAGCTCAGTTATTTATTTTTTGGTGCTTACAAACATTACCTCTGGCTGGAGCTGGCCGGGGGCGGTGGCAGAGGGGACAGTGAGGGGCACAGGACCCGCAGCTCCGGGCGCGGCATTCCCGGGACCGCCGAGCCAAGGATTTATGGCAACCTGGCTGCGCTGCATGTAGGTAAATTACTTTTGTGCTGACTATAAAGACTGTCTAGGAGGCAAGTTATTACCCATCCAGCAAACAAAAAGGAAATATTTCCTGGTGCATCTGTCATATTTCACGGGAGGGTTTGGCAGAGATATCAGGGAAGATGACACCGGGGGACTGATCGTGCGTGGTGCAGAGCAGCACAGCCCCCCTGGAGGCTGGGCCTTCCTTCAGCTCCCTTGAGGAGAAGTTCTGGGGGTTTTAAAGCCTGGCTCACACTCACGGTGTGTTTGCAGCCACAGTTTTGGTCACACCAGACGCAGCCAGGCTGGAGTGAGGCCACAGGGAGGTGAGGCCAAAGGTGGGCCCAGGGAGACAAAGGTCTCCTGCATTGCCTTAGGCCCTGGACCGGCAGGCTGGGCCATCCCAGGGAGCCCAAAGATGACCTAAAGGTGGCTTTAAAAAGCCAGAAACCTACTTGCCACCTCAGAAACCCCGGATTTATTTCCTTACAACAGTTAAGTGGACGAGATAAACAATGATCAGTCTGTGGCGGAGAAATTCGGCTTGCTTTGATCATGGGCTTGGGCGTGGGCATCCAGAGCCTCCCCTGGCTTTAAGTGGGACTCTCATGATCCTCCCCAGCCACAAAAACCCTGGGCTGGGGCTGAAGCAGGAGCAAACCGTGGTTCTACGGAACAGCAAGGGGATGGAAATCACATTCCAGAGGCAGTGAGGGAGATGTGGGTCTGGGAAGGGCCAGGCTAGAGAAGTGTGGTGGGGAGCTCGCCAGTGCAAGGCATGCTGCAGGTGCTCCTCAGTGTCCTGCATCCTGCAGCATCCCTCATCCTGCAGCATCCCTCATCCTGCAGCATCCCTCATCCTGCAGCATCCCTCATCCTGCTGCCCCCCTCATCCTGCAGCTCCCCTCATCCTGCTGCCCCCCTCATCCTGCTGCATCCCTCATCCTGCTGCTCCCCTCAGCCTGCAGCACCCCTCAGCCTGCAGCACCCCTCACCCTGCTGCTCCCCTCATCCTGCTGCCCCCCTCATCCTGCTGCATCCCTCATCCTGC
>VWYI01007359.1:97307-110115 GCA_013399455.1 Anthoscopus minutus | reverse complement strand
TCCCGTCTCCCATGTCCCGTATCCCATGTCCGGTGTCCTGTATCCCATGTCCTGTGTCCCATATCCCGTGTCCCATGTCCCGTGTCCAGTGTCCTGTGTTCCATATCCCATATCCCGTGTCCCATGTACCATATCCCATGTCCCGTGTCCCGTGTCCCATGGCCCATGGCCCATATCCCATATTCCGTGTCCTGTGTCCCGTGTCCCATGTCTCATGTCTCGTGTCCCATGTCCCATATCCCATATCCCGTGTCCCATATCCCATATCCCAAGTCCAGTGTCCCATGTCCCGTGTCCCGTGTCCCATATCCCATATCCCGTGTCCCATGTCCCATATCCCATGTCCCGTGTCCCGTGTCCCATATCCCATATCCCAAGTTCAGTGTCCCATGTCCCCTCTCCAGCCCTGAGCTCTGTTCTGGGGTGGAGCAGCAGCACAGGCCCACTGAGATGTGCTGAGTATTTCCAGTTTTCCTTGCGTTTCTCCACGCCCGAGCCTTCTCCCCAAGCAAGACGAGACATTTCGCTGCGCACACACACACACACACACACACACACAAGTTTTTACATGAGTTTCCTGAGTTCATGGATAAAGTCCAGAGCTGCCAAGCTCCCAGTGCTTTGCCATGTCACACTAATAGCTTCCAGATCCCATCACATATTAAATTCATGCGGTTTCAGCGGAGCCATCTATTTAATGCAATTCGCTAAATGCCTGCGTAGCTCCGCTGACAGTGACATATTAGGTTTGCAGTCTTTTGCAATCTGATATCTCTGAATTTGCCACTGTACTAAAGATTTGATTAATGTGGTTCCATTTCAGTGCAGTAATTGGCTGCGACTGTTGTAGAAAATAATCAGGCTTTCATTCCTTACAACTGCATGGACATGCTAATGAGAGAGTGGGTTAATTAAGCCCCAGGCAGAAAGCGACAGTTACTGATGACTGTTATGACAAACCACCGACTCGGCATTTGGGAGCAGGACAGCAAATTTGCACTTTATGAAATTACAGGAAAACTGGGACATAAGGAATAAATAGTTACATCTGTTTGGTGAAAGGAAAAGAGCGAGAGAAGAGAGCGAGTGAGAGATGGTGTCGCTTCCTCAAATCAGAGCACAAACACACAGGAGGAAAGTTGGGAGCCCAGAAGCGCAGGGGAGGGAATAAACTTTCATTTTCTTTGCAAGCACTTCACAGCTTTCCAGCGGGTTTGAGCCGCTGGCAGGGTGTGAAACATGGACACCCAGCGCAGGGATTTGCATCCCTGAGACGCAGCCACGGCTCCTCCGGCAGGAGGAATGGATCCCGAATCCCCGGGAGCAGCCAGAGCTCCTGCGGGCACCCCAGGGTCCGAGCCCTCCTTCCCCTGGGGGCAGCGAGAGGTTTTTGGCTTCCTTACAAGGGCTGGGAGGAGGAGGAGGCTCCTGGAGAGCGGGAGGGATGAAGCCAGAGCTGTGCCATGACATCAGCGCTGATGTCACGCTTTGGAAGAACATCAATGCCTTCAGAGAGCCCAGCAAATCAAAGCCAGCCCCAAGGGCTCCTCACAGGGTCCAGCAAGAAGTGCCCAAACAGCTCGGCCTTCCTCGGGAGGCTCCTCCGGCTCCAGCTCTGCAGCACTAATAAGTAATTTATAAGGATTAACGGGCAATTTTTTAAAGTTTTCCTTTCATGCCAGGGATATTTTGCAACATAAGCACTGCCACCATATAACCAATGATTTAACTGAGGGGTTTTATAGGCTGAAATGGTTTTGAAATTTGTTTGGAATTACCTTGAGTACATTTTAAACACTTAAATTGTCATCTTTGCATTTTGGACTATTCATGTTGCACTATAGGAGACTTTTTTTTTTTTTACTCCATTAGATTGCACAGTAACTCCTGCATTGTTTTATCAGCGCCTTCTGAAAACAAGCTGACAGCACATCCAAAACACGCTTTGTGCCACCAGACAGATCCCAGGTGCCAGGGGGGATGGAGGGGGCTCTGGGCTGTCCCTGGGAGCTGCTGCCAGCAAGGGCTGTTGGGCACAGTGGGCACCACCAGCAGCCCCTGCCGGGGGTTGGTGCCTGTGGCTGGGACACAGGACCTGCAAATCCCTCCTGCAGAGCTGAACGTGGGGACTGAGCCGTGTTCCCAGCGGAGAAATGGGTGGGAGTGTCCCCAGCCCGCTGCTGAGCTGTGGCTGAGCGTCCCCACCCGTTCCCAGCCCGCGGGACTCCTTGGGGGCCCAAATGGGGCTTTGACAAACCCGCCCCAGGCGGGCTTTGGGCACCGGGAAGGCGAACACAGCCAGGGGTTGTGAATGCCATTAAGGTGTCAGGGTTGTTTCGTGTTCTCTGCTGCCTTCCAAGAGCTGCTGGTTTTTACTGGGAGTTCTGGCTGCCGCTTCCCCACGGCCACAGCTCCCTCTGCACCCCACGCTCTGTCCTGACCGGGGTCCCCACCGCCTGCTGGGGGTCCCGCATGCCTTTATACCTGCCAGGACCTGGCCAAGGAGCCCCTGGAGAAGAAGCCATAAAGATGTTTTATGTAGGAATAGGTTGGTTTCTGTGCAATAAAAGCCGCAGCCATTGCAGAGCAGCTCCTGTGTAATTACAGAGACAGAGGAGATCACTTCCATATGGCGGAGTGGGTGTGAGGGGCCCCGCGCCTGCATCTGCTCCCTTTGTTCTGTGGGGGAACAGGGAGAGAAAGGAAGAGAAAACAGAGGCAGAAAAGGGAACGGGGGGTCTGCTGGAGAGAATGACCCCTCGCTAAACCCTGCCCAGGGCCCGGCTCACAGGATCAAGGCACAGCAACATCTGGCCCGGCCAAAAGTGCTTGATCAAGAAATTGTGCTACCAGGCACAAAATCAGAGAGATCTGAGAGCCATTCATTAACGACCTCGTTAAGTGATTGATATGCTTAATTTTCCTGTCAAATGCGGACTTCCCTTGTAAACATGTCAATTGAGAAAAGTTCAAGCTGGTCACTGGGATTTATGGCTGGAATAACACGGGGGTGGAGAGCAGTGGCGTGTCCCCTGTGGCCCCTGTTGTTTCCTATTGCACACAGGGCCAGCCAGCCCAGGTGCTGCCGTGTCCTTCTCCTGCCTCCTCCTCCTGCTGCTGCTGCGCTCCTGCCCGCAGCTGAGATAACAAAAACAGAGCGTTCTGCTGGAAACACAGCAGAACTTGGCCCCAGCAGCAATTACCGATGGATTTGGTCACCTTGATAAAGGGGAAGCCTTGAGCTTCAGGGAGTTGGGGTGGAGACCCAAATCCCACCCTTTTCCTTCAATAGCTTCATGCTTAACCTGCAGCAGTAACCACTGGATGGTTCCAGCCAGGGTAATTAATTTACACCAGATCCATGGTTGACATTTTTAGCCATTACAGCAAAGCCTGACCTTTTTTCTCGTGTTCTGCCCTTTTTTCCTGCTCCCACTCGGGCTGCATCCCTGGAGCTGGGAGTTCCATCAGCACGGCTGAGCCCAGTGCAGGGTCCCAGCTCCATCCAGAGCCTCACACATGATCCCAATTCCATCCGGAGCCCAGTGCAGGGTCCCAGCTCCATCCAGAGCCTCACACATGATCCCAATTCCATCCGGAGCCCAGCGCAGGGCCCAGCTCCATGCAGCTCCCACCCCCGCAGCCATGTATAAACACAGGCAACATCGAAACATTTTGCTCAAAATATTTGGTTTTAGGCCAAACACGGAAGTGTTTTGTTTTGGAAGCATGGTGCAGAAGGGTTGGGGGGTACTTGCTGAGGCACAAACCAGGAGGGACAAAGGTGGAACCCAGGGATGCTGCCCTGTTTGGTTTGGTCTGGGGCAGTTTTGGGGCACAGCCTGTTCCTCCCAGCAATGTGAGCACCACTGCCCTGCCTTTCCCAGGGATCCCCTCCTGGGCCAGGCACTGCTATAAATAAGCTGTTTTGTGACTAATTCATTTTTATTTCTGTTAACTTTTATCACGAAATAGCAGTCATCGAATCGACACCTCGGCTCCCTTGAGCATATTCCCTCTGGTGTCATTTTTTGATAAATGCCAAGAACAGCCTAGCAGCAGGAGACCATTATCCTGTGACATGCTCCACTCTGCTCACATTATCTCTAAAATAACACGGATGCTCGCACAAATCCCCGCAGCAGTTGTGACAGGGAGCAGAGACAGACCCAGCCTGGCTGGACCGTGCCAGCAGCCAGCAGAGCTCAGCCGTGCTTCCCCCAGCCAGAGTCCATCTCAGAGCTGCTGGCACCACCGAGAGTTCTGCCTGATGGGGGAGAGAGAAAATCCTAATTCTGTCCCAGACAGGGGGGAAATTTCAGGTTTTGTATTTATAGTTTCTTTTAGGGGAGGTTCCTGCCTCCCCAGGGGTTGGAGGAAGCCAGAAGCATTGCAGGAGAAGATCAGCGTCTCACTGCCAAAACCACTTACAGTTCTCACAGATTTTGTAGTAATCCCTCCTCCCCTTTTCCCTATTTTTTTTCCCAGTGACACCTCAGAGATCCCACAAACGTTGGAGCAAAGAGTAAAAGGAGGGAGGCAAGCACCAAAACCAACCCTAACACCGCTCAGGCTTCAACTAATTCCTCAAATCAAGATTTTCTTTGTGTTTCTTAACAAGAGAGAGGAAAGCTTGAAATTTAATTTGCTGTGGAAGTGTAATTTTTTTCTGAGGGAACTGTGGAGGGATGCACAGTGAAATCCAGAAGCCTGTGAGAGGCAGCTGGAGCTGAGGAGCTGGCAGAGCGGGGGTGAGGAGCTGCCAGTGCGTGGATCACGGCAGCGAAGCCTCGTCCCACCCCTGGGACGCCTGCAGGGGCTGGGGACAGTGCCCAGGGGAGGGGGCTCGGGGCTCCCCTGCACATCTGGCAGCAGCTGGAAGCCCGTGCAGACCCTGCTCCGGCCAGGCAGCTCTGTGGAGCCCGGGCCCCGCCAGTCCGATCCCGTTGCTGGGGATTTGCCGTCGTTTCGTGTCAGCCTGGTGCTGTATCAGTATTTATTTTTGCTAATATGACACAATTAAAGGGTAATCGTGTCTGTAGCTTTCATCTGGTGTCAGGCCTGGGAATGCTGTTAGAGGGACGGGACTAACGGGACACGATGGGACATCGTTAACGCGCGAGACGCTCAGATCAAATTAATGGAAGAGGAGAGGGAGGGAGAGCTCTGGTGGCTCTCAGCCTTCTTGGGAGGCTCGTGGAAGTGCCCCAGAGCCCAGGACCCATCCTTGGGCACATCCCTGCTCCCAGCTGGAGCCAGAGCCTCTGCAGTGCTTGGCTGGGACACTCCTGGGTGACAGAAGAGGGAAAAAGCCTCATCAAGGCTTTTCCCACAGCCCTCAGTGACGGCTCCGGTGTCTCTGGCTGCTTCCCCTCACGTCATCCAGCCTCAGCTCTCAGCATCCCTGACACTGTGCCCTCAGCAACCCTGCCCACCTAAAACTTTGAGACATGGTGGCAAAACTTGGAGGAAATAATTAACAATTACTTCACAGGAGAAGGTTCCAGCTGGAGCAGTATCTGGTGGGGGAACATATATCTAACAAAGGCTTGTTATTTAAGCAATAACCCTTGAGAAATTGGTCGTTACCAGCATTAAACGACTCAGCCCATTGCCAAGGATGGTTAACGCTCTAATAAACTGGTCATTAACTGCAGTAACAATGAATTTCGAGGGGATTATTGCTATTATAAACCTTAATCAATGGTTTATAACAGCAATAATGTGGTCCTTTCTTTTAATGGTAAGTAGTGCGGCATGAGCAGCCTGCTTGGGAATATTTTCAGTGTGGCTGATAAGACAAAAGCTGGCACTGAAGTCCTGCAGCTCCAAACTCTGCTGGGGAGGACACAGGGGCAGAGGGGCCTGCAGAGAGGCTGGGGGTGCCCCGTGCCATGGGCCCGTGCAGCACGGGGTGCCCACGCTGCCCACCCCACAGGCAAACACACTCTGCCCGATCTAGGGGCACCCAGCCAGGGATTCAGCAGGGCTCCCATGCACGAGGACTCCCTTGCACACAGAGGGCCTCAGATCAAATGAGATCCAGCTCTAGCTCTGCACAAAGAACCACAAACCTCGTTATGGGTCATAAATGACCTCATCTCCTGCATCCCGACCCCTGCACGCTGCTTGACCTGCAACCTCCTGCTGCATCCCCACGGCTGGGAATGTCACGGGGCCCCTTCCCCCTCCTTTCCAAGCTGCTCATTTGGAGACTCCCACTGCCACCTTTGGTTTGCTCTGGGACTCGGATGCGCTGCTTATTTCCAGTGTGAGGAAGCTGGGGAACAGGAGAGGCTCACATCCAGCCAGAGGTGGGCAAAGAGCAGGTTCCTAATTAAAGGTTAACCAGGGGGATGAGGAAGAAGCCAGTGGTGCTGTCAAGGGGGGCAGAGAGCCCCAGAGCTGGCAGATTTTCTGGAGGAGGCTGAGGGGAGGGAGGAGCCCTTTGCTCCTGCTCCGGGATGGGTCAGGGTGGGCACACAGGGGACACAGTGCTTGGAACACCCTCTGCAGAGGGGTGGGAATGAACCCCTGGCACACTCTCATCTTGTTTCATGCCCTGTATCCCTTAAAAAATAAAATATGGCAATATAATAAGGTAAAAGCCTGATTCCAGTGTCTTCTGGAGGGTTTAGGACATGCCCTTGTCCCGGTGAGCAGAGCAGGACCCACGGTAAGCGAGTGCCCGGCCTGCACTTCCTTCCCTGGGGAGGCTGCTGAGAATTCCCTCCCTGGGCTGGAGCCTGGCTCCTCGCTCCCATCCCGGGAATGACCTCGGCTGCTGAGTGGAGCTGCCCGGACCCAGGCAGCCTCGCTGTGGCTCCAGAGCTGCGGCAGATCCGGGAGCTCCCGGGGCAGAGCGGGGCCTGGCCAGCAGCCCTGGCCAGCGAGCGAGTTACAATTACAGCCTGACTTCAATGGAGATTTTCTCTCCTCTGTGCTTGTGATTTTTATGGCTCCTCAGAGCTGCTTCTCAATCCCTGCTCTTATCTCTGTGCTCCCTCAGCTAAGCTGGCTGTAGCTGCAGGAGCACGGCATCATCCTGCATTAACCAGGCACTTTGGGGGCTTTGCTTGGCTTTGGCCACTCTTCTGACATCCTTCCCAGCATGGGCCCACTCATCCCTCCTTTGCTGTGCTTGTCAGAGTCCCTCAGAGTGGAGGGGAGGTTTGTGACTCTTCTCTCTGCACTTTTTTTTTTTCAGAAGACTGCAATGGAATAAATTGGAAAGTTTACTTCATGTAGCATGGAAATAAAAAAGCTCATTCAGAAAGTTAATGATTTATTTTATAGTTTCATTATCAGGGTCACATTACTCAATAGCATTTCAAACATGTCATTTGTACAAACTATGGTAATTAAAATTTATAACGTACTTCATCAGCGGCATATGAATCTTTTAGCCAGCACTCTGCTGTCATATAAACAGTGTAATTTCAGCTGCAATTCACCCTTTATTGGCTCTCATTTGTGATTTAACAGCCATCAATGACTGTGCTATAAAGAATAAATTAACCATCCGTAAACCTTATGATGACAGGGACAGTCAAACAGCCTCAGAGTGCTCCACCAGGCCCTGCTTGGCCAACAGGGACCCGACCCAGAGGTGCTGCTGTGAAGGCACAACTGCTGCTGTCACCAGCAGGGTGCATGGCACCACACACACGTCACTACCAGGTCCCCAAAGTGCCCCCAAATGGAGGATTTTTGGTCACTGCCTGCAGGGCCCAGCCAGAGGATCCCTTCCCTCCTGGAGGGAGAAGTTTCAGCCGTCCACAGCTCTGAAATCCCTTCGTGTGCCCCTTGCCCAGCAGAGATCTGTTCACAAGATCCCTTCAGCTGGGACCCTGCACTCCCTGCACCTGCCCTGGCCCAGCAGCAGCTCTCAGGGTCACCAGATCCTTGTCCAGCACCTGGGAGGTCAAGGAGGAGACCTCTGTCCCCACCTCTGTCACCCCTGTCCCCATGGCCAGCCCAGTACAGGCGAGGGAAGGCAAGGGGCTGACGGCCAAACCCAACCCCAGCACCTCCAGCCTGGGAAGCTGCAAGGACCCGAGAGCAGGTTCCTCAATGGGGGCTCTTGGCAGCCAACAATTATCCAACAGCTTATTTGTGCCCATGGTTGGCAGAGGGAGCAATGGGATTTAATGGGATCCCTCCCATGCTTCGAGCTGACACTGTGCAAAGCTAATAAATGATATGGATTGGATTTGTTACTGAGACATCTCCAAGGAGCCTGGGTCATACAGGCCAATAAAATTGGCCTCATAAATTTACCCTGACACACAGGATTACTCCAGCATTGCTGAGGTCACCTTCTCACACTGATTTATTGCCAGCCCATGGGTTAATAATACTGTTTACGGGGTTGTTGTTTTCCCCTACACGTAGCAGATATTAATCAGCGCCTTCCTGCCTTTGCGGCGCTCCGGGGGCGGGCGCAGCGCGGGCTGGGGACGGGCTGGGGAGGGCCTGCCTGATTTATTTCTGAGCCAGGACTTTTTGTGCTTAGAAAAATCTTCTGGAAGGCCTCTGCAGGAGGAGGGAAGTTCTCCCCTGCAAGGGTGGTGAGGCCCTGGCTGCCCAGAGAAGCCGTGGCTGCCCCGTCCCTGGGAGTGTCCAAGGCCGGGCTGGATGAGGCTTGGAGCCGGTGGAAAGTGTGAAACCTTTTAAGCTGGTGCTTAAAGCCCTGTGGGAGCAGCAGGAAGGTGGGGAGGGCTGTGTCTGTCTGTCCTGCCCCTCTGCCCTGCTCGGGAGGTGTTTTTGGAGGCGCTCCTGTGCCCCAGCAGCGCCGTGTGTTTCCCATCCCGCGGCCCAGCCTCGCTGCTGCTGCTCTGAGTTATTTCCATGCTGCCCTAATCAGAGGGGACAGGTGAGATGTGCTTCGAAACACTGTAATCATATTTTAAATGGAAATGAAATGTGTGAATTAAATGTAAATTACAGCAGAATGGAAGGACAATCACTATTAGTTAAGGTCTGACACCTATTTTTGCAGACCTTTCCTAAATGCCACAACTTGTTTCTCCTCACTTGTGACGAGGACTTGTAATTCCATGGCAGCTGCTCCTGCAGCCGGGCGGGCGCTGGGTGCCGAGAGGGCCTGTGGATTTTAAATAGCTCTGGACTGCTTGGTGGCTCTGGGAAATTACAAGGCAGCACTGATATTTTTATTCTGGATCCTTGAAAATAAACCTTGGTGTTTTCCCCCTGCAAAGGTGAGGCGGTAATACAAAGGGACGTTTTTATAGAGTCAATTTATTTAAGGGTTCCCCTATTTGCTTTTATATTGGAAAAATATGTGTCCTGCCAATGAGCTGAAATTTCTTCTTTATCTTTAATCCCTGCCCCACCTCCTTGAGCCACTGGCTATTCCTGCAGCCTCCCAAGAAACCTCACTGCATTTTTCACACTGGAAGCCTCCACAGGCCCTCCCAGTCATGCCCTGGTGTGACAAATGTGGCCCTGGGCAGAGCCAGCCCCATGCCCTGCCCCGGGGGTGCTGTGGCAGCCACAGCAGCCTCCAAGCCTGGGCAGGGAGACCAGAAGTGACCTGGGATCTGTGGCACAGCCGAGGGACAACCTCCCAGCCCAGGAGAAGTTCACTACAACACTGAGACACCTCACCTGTGGTGAAAAGAGTCAGCTGTGGGAAGAAGCAGCACTGGGAGAAGCTGGAGCCATCTCCGGGATTCCCAGAGTTCCTCCCACGCCCCGTGTTCTGCTCATCTCCTGTGAAGACAAAACATTTGCTGTTCTCATTATCACTGGGAACTTTTCAGCTGGGAAAAAGGAGAATCCTTGTCCTAAGGAAGCCAAAAGTCAAGGGCTGATTTAGCCAGTCATTAATAGCTGGGGCTACTTGGCGAATTTTTTATTTCCAAAGTGTTGGACAGTAAATAGTCCAGTGCAAATGGGTGGTTCTGAGACCTGGACACATTGTCCTGCTGCTCTGATGTGCCAGGTTTCAAAGCAGAAGGATATTTGGGCTTAATTTCATGTAGTATTGCACTGGGGGAAATGTATCATCACATGGTGGGATAATCACAACCTTTCATTCTGGCTTCACCAGTTCTTACAGATATATTTCTATATATATAACATTGAAACAAAATGCTTTTTGAAATGGAAAAAAACCCTATGCCATTTAATTCCTAAAAGGTCAAACTCAAATGCTTTGGCCTTATCGAAATGATTTTCTCCTTTGATTTTTCTTTCCAAATGCAATTTCATCAAAATCAGCGCATTTCCGCAAATGTTTCACCTTTGGTGAAATGGCAGCTCCTGACAGGGAAGTGCTTTGGGGGGAAATTTCTGACCAGCCCTGGCCAGGCATGACCCCCTGGCCATGGCTGGCCCGAGGTGCTCGCCAGTGCCCTCCCAGCAGCTCCCAGCAGCTCCCAGCAGCGCGGCTCAAGGATCTGCCCAGTTTGCTGTGCTTCATCCGAGTGTTGGTGTTTTCCCAGTCCCTGGCTGGGATGTGATGGAGGGGGAAATGTTTCTCATTCCTATCAGGTGATTCACTGCCCTGGCCCTGTGCTGAATCTTCCCTCCTCCCGAGCTCGCTGGGAGGATCCAGAGCCTTCCTTCCTATTTTTACAAAGCTTGCAGCATTGTCAGAAAGGAAAGGGTACCATCTGGTTAGCCCTTGTTTACTGCACACCCTGCCAGTTTGAGCTTATTAATCATATTTACCCAAGTATCTTAATTACTCCCTGTCTAGCGACTTGCCTTGCACTCAGCTGTTGACCCGCTCCCCTCCCCTCTCCCTCGCTCTTTTTTTTTTAATTTTTTTTTTTTTAAATCCTTCTTTTTACTCCTTTCCATCATTAATCACAGGAGCAGCGTGGGCAGAGGAATCCGCGGCTTGGCGGTGCTGCTCTCACAGCCAGCGGGCCGGAGTTCACCAGCTCCTGCCAAACTCTGGGACGTGTCCATGGGGCCAGCGGAGGGCGAGCGGGCGGCGGGGGCAGCACGGGGGCCACTCCCGCCCCATCCAGCGCTGGGAGCTCTTTGCTTTCCCGGAGCTGTGCGGGAGCTGCGCTGGCGTTTGGGGCTGCCCCCGCCAGGGCTCTTTGTGCCGGGACCCGCCCGAGGGCACGGGCAGACACCATTAAAGATGGTAATTTGTTGATCCAGGCTCTCCCGGCGCTCCGGTGCGAGAGTGGCACCGTTTTCTTTACGACCTCATAAAGTCACAGCCGAGAGGCCGATTTGGAAAACAAACTGCCTCAGGTTGACAGATAATTAGATACAGGGGACATATTATACGCCTTTGCATATAAATGCGCTCGGCAGCGCGTTGGTTCATCAGAAGTTGAGGCTCCGGGAGGCGCAGGTACCCGGCTCGCCAGGATGGATGTGCTGCTGCAGCCGCCAGCCACGGCTCCATTTTATGGCCCTTTCATCTCCTGTTCGCTGTGTGCTCTGAGCAGGCTGTGAGTCAGAGCAGGGCTGCCGTGGCTCGGTTTGGTTTGGTTCAGTTTGGTGATTTTTTTACCCCAGCAGCCTCCCGAGCTTCCTCTTCCGCACGAGCCAGGGCCTGTGTTACGGAGCTTGGATTCCTGCTCCTGCGCTGCCGTGGGAGGAGTGGCTGAGCGGGGATTCATTACTATTATTGCTATTTTTGTGCTCCTGTGTCACGTCCAGCCCTCGCTCCTCCTGAGCGCGAGCCCGCTGAGAGCAGCGGAGCCCGGTACTCACACGGCAGTTCAGCCTCCCGCGCTCCCGGCCCCAAACCACGAGGTTCCAGATATTAAAACAAAACAAAACAGTTGGGTTTCTTTTTATGCACTTCAGGATTTAAGGTGTCAGCCAGCACGTTGTCAAGCTCTCAGGGTTTGCTTTTCCAAGCGAAAGCCAAGATCCCTGTACGACCACGGTTCCTGCTGGGGGGATTTCAGAGTACAATCCCAGTTTGCAGGATCTGACCACATTTTGCATGGTTGGCTGCAGCCCCCCTGCTCACCTGTCAGCGGTTTCCTCTCCCTCCAAAGCAGACCTGCACCTCTCTAAAATAACCTCTCATTCCCAGCTCCCCCCACATATCCTGCTATTTTGGGGGTGAGGCAGAAAATGTCAATTAAATGTCCATATTCCCAAGGAAAGCTTCACTATCAGTCCTTCTCCCCCAGAAAGGGAAAATTAAAATGTGTGTGGGAAAGATAAAGCTGTCAGAAAAGGGAAGGGAGAAAAATCCCCAAGCCTAAACCCCCAGCAGCCCCCATGGAAGGAGGTGATATAAATAGAGTTGCTGTCACTTTGATGAATTAGATCTTTTGTTAATTAGGATACATTGATTTAAGGGTTGTCCAAGCAGATAGGCCTCTTTCCTTCCTGTTCCCTCGCAAATCACAGCCCAGGGTGGTGGCAGCACTGCTGCCTCCTGCCTTTCCTTCTTCTTTGGGGATTGTGCTTCTCCTTCCAGGTGCCAGGAGGGAGCCTGGGTGAGGTGGCTGGGCTGGCACCCCTGTGCCCCACCGTGCACTCCTGTGCTGGGAGGTTTCACAGGGGAGGCAGCTTAGGGCTCCCCCAGAGCCCTGAGCCCACAGCGGGGTCACCTCTCCAGCTCACACAGCCCTGTGAAGGTTTGTCCAGGCTGCAGGAACCACGGCCCCGTGTGCCTGGCCTGGCCAGGACACTGCAGAGCCCAGGGCTGGCATCGCTCCCCAGCCCCATCCCACGGCCCCAGCCCCATCCCACTGCCCCTGCTCCATCCCACTGCCCCTGCTCCATCCCACGGCTCCAGCCCCATCCCACTGCCCCTGCTCCCTCCCACTGCCCCTGCTCCATCCCACTGCCCCAG
>VWYI01007359.1:86359-97205 GCA_013399455.1 Anthoscopus minutus | reverse complement strand
CCTGCTCCATCCCACGGCCCCAGCCCCATCCCACTGCCCCTGCTCCATCCCACAGCCCCAGCCCCATCCTCCTGGGGTTGTGGTGAGTGAAAATCACGGCTTGGGAACGGGACCCCCTCCCAGCGAGGGGGGCTCGCCCTGCTCTGGCCTCTGCAGAGGCGTCCCTGTCACCCTGGTCCCTGAGGAGCCGCTGGCTCCGGAGTGAGGCGGAGCTGTGGCAGCCCCGCTCCTTGTCGCGGTCCCTCAGGACACCTCCAGGCTTTCCAGGTTTCCTCTTGTCGTCACTTGAGCACCAGCGGCGGAGGGAGAGAGAGGAGAAAAAGTGCTGCGCTGTGTGGATTATGGTGTGTTTGTCACGGGGAGCGGTGTAAGCTGTAGGTACAGCATCTCCCAGCGGTGATTTATGGCCCCTGTCAGCGGCCCCGGCGCTCTGGCCGCCGCAGCGTGGAGGATGGATGCGGCTGGAGGATGGATGCAGCGAGCAGGGAGGATGGATGCGGCGCTGTCAGCCCCCGCTCCCGCTCCGCTCCGCGCACTCGCTCCCCATTTCATGCCACCGAACATAAACAATCTTTTGTAAACCTGACAGTCACACTTGCTCCTCTGGAAACACAGCGCGGGGATGGATGACTCGGCTTTCACTGCCCCATTTCCTGGGCTGTGCGGGAGCTCTCCGGGAAGGCGGGGAAGGGCAGACCCTGGAGGAGCAGAGAGATCCCGAAAAAGCCGAAGGGAAGGGAGGCACCCACACGACACCCGTCTGTCCCCACCGGCTGTGACCCCGCACACGCTGCAGCAGGATCCCCACACCTATTCCCACTGCAGCTCCGACCCACAGCGCACCCTCCACAGCCAGAATTCCATCTTGCTCCAGAGCAATGCACATTTCCCACCTTAGTTGTTCCTGTCCATCTCCCTCCCTCCCTCCAGCTGCAAATCCGAAGTACCAGCACCGGGGATCCCAGCCCGCCGGGCTCTCACGTGCCACCAGGGGTAGCAGAAAGTCCTGCAAAGGCAGCAGGCTCTAACAGCGACTGCAATAATCCCGTGCGCAGTGCCGCAGGGCAGCCTCAGCTCCGAGGGCAACTGCAGCCCCGGCGGCACCGTGGGACCTGCTGGAGGCAAGAACATCTTGGCTACAGCCTCTGAACTGGTCAACAACAAACCATTTTCCTGTTTGGGGGCTAAAGTTTCCCGCTCCTCCTAAACTGGGACAAAGCCGGGATGAAAAGCCAGGAAGGAGAAGCTCCCCTGTGTCCTCCTGGCTCCTGCTGCCCCCAGCTCCATGGGGCAAAGCTGACATGGGACAAAGCAGCTGCGGGTGCTTTGCCGGCCCTGGGCCATGCCAAGCCTTGCCACATTTCCCTGGAAGAGCTGCAGGCTGGCTGGGAACATTTCCTGACACACTCCTTCCGTTCCCGTGCTGGCGTTCCCTGCCCTCTCCGATCCCTCCCGGTGACTTTGGGATCGGGGACACTGCAGAGGAGGGAAATAGCTTGCAGATAGTTTGCTGTTTTCTTTTCCAGATGGTTTGTGTTGGAAGTTCCTCCGTGTGAGCCTGAGTGCTGAGTCTTGAACATCTGCTGAGGAGGAGCCCGCTCGGGATAAATGGGAAGAGGCTGCTGGAAGGGCACATTTGGGAGGGTCCCACTGCTCCCAGCGGGGCTCAGCCTGGGGCACAGGTTGTCCTTGATCCTGAGGTGTCCTGCCTGGCACCCTGCACGCCACAGCTGCACTTAGGATGGCATTTGGGATGTGCTGTACTGTGTATCAAGGACACCAAGAACTCAGGGAAATACATCCTTCAAAAAACTTGCATAAGCCTGAACAAGCTGATGTCTTGTACTTCTGGCCTTTTCAGTGGCTTTAAACCAAACTGTTTACACTGGTGAGCGCGATCTAAGGGATATTTTGGTGAGAGCGCTGCCTTCTGGCATTTGGCTGCTGGGAGTGGCTCCAGGTCGGGCTGGACGGCTGGGATTGTCCAGGCTGGAGGCCCGCGGGAACCACGGAAAATCTGAGCAGCCAGTTCAAGGGATCAGCGAGAGGAAAGAGAACTTTCCTGGCAGGTTGCTGTTCCAGCCTGGGGTGACTCGCTGTTGCCACGACCTCGTGGAGCGGCCCCGTGTTTGTGGAAGCGCTGCCGGGTGTGCCGGGCTCTCCCTGCGGGAGGGACGGAGCCGACCCCAAAGTGGCCCTGAATGGTCCCTTGGGAGGCGACTGCCTCTGCTCAGCACCGCGGCTGCTCCCCGAGGCCGCCAGGGCCGGGGGTGTCCAGCTGGGGGCTGCCGGATCCCTGTGCTGTGCCTCCTTCTGCCGGGTATGTCTCATTCCCTTTTCCACACCCCTGCCCAACGCATGCCTTTCATTGCGACTTCTGAGTTTTAATCTTATTTCCCTGTGCTAGAGGAAGCCTGTGCCATCCCAGCTGGCCCTGCTTCTCCCCATCCCACACGGTGGGAGCACACCTATTTCCACAGGGAGAATTGATTATTTTCCCCTGCAGCTGCACTTGCTGTACACAGGAATTATGGGTCCTTCCACACCTGTGAGAGAAACATTATCCTCAGCCTTCAAGGGTGAAGCATCTTATATTTAGTTGGACTAAATAATGATTCTTCTCTATCTTTCATATCAGGATTTAAGAGCACCCTGGAGCTACAAAGTTTATTAGAGCCCATAAGAAGAACTGTACCATAAACAGGACAACTGTGGCCATAAACCTGCACCTTGAAGTTGTAACAAATCCTGGGATGTTGAAGTAGGACACAGTCTTGTCTCAGTCAGCAGAAAGGAAAAGAAAAAAAAAGGAATGAAAGAGAAGAAATGCAAACTTAAGCAGAAATGAGGCCTGGAAATATAGAGAGGAAGAAAAGGGAAAAAAATAATAATAAAGCAAAGCGTGGTGCTTGCAGAGCCTGCTCAGCTGGAGCCCTGGGCCAGGTGCCCATGGGATGCAACTCAGATTAATGGGGAGAGAGACAAGAGGGAGCTGGAGCAGGAGAGGGAAAGGTGAAAGGAAGGAGGTGCTGGGGGGATTTCCGAGGCACAGGGAGGGTCCCTGCAGTGAGGGAGGTGATGCTGCTCACGTGGCTCAAGGCAGGTGATCGGCTCCTGTCACATTTGGGCGAGCCCCAGTGCCAGGAACAGGGAGGAAGAGCCAGAGGGGACAAATCCCAGGGATCTGTGACGGAGCTGGGGGGATGCCACTGGACACCACTTGCTGTGGGGGGAGGATGTGGTGGACAGTGGGCTCAGAGACCCCTCGTCCCTTCTTGGTTACCCCGCACCTCTTCTCTCCTGGCTCTCCTCTCTTTAACTCCTCTGCTTTATTTTACTGTCACTTATTCAGCTTGCATTTCCTTCATCGGGAGCCAAAAGCTTTTCAGCATCTCAGCCTCCGAGCTGTCTCCACGTCCCCATCCCCGGCGAGGGGGCCGGGCTGTTTTGGTTCGTGCATTCCCTGCCTCCCGCAGCCATCGCCGCGTGATGCGGAGACGTCAAAGGACTTCGGGGATCTCATCAAGGCGGGCAGGCTCCGAGCACAGCGCACGCCACAGCGGCTCCGGAGCCAGCAGAGCCCTGTCCCTGCCCGCCAGCCTTCACTCTTTTGTCACATCGGGTTGTTTTTCCTGCTGTTGAATAGATTAAATGACAGAGGGCTGCCTTTTTTCTTTTTTTTTTTTTCAGAGTAATTGAGTTTTATTTTGGAGAGAGAGAAATGGAGAGCTAAGTGGGAAAAGGAGGGAGATAGGAATAAACCACACATCTTTTTATATAGGATCCACAGTTAATTCTTAATTAGAACTGACAGATGCTTCTCCCATAATCCTATTCCCAACATGTTCTGTTTGCTTTGTTTGGCGCTGCATGATACATGGTGGCATCGTAATGACCTTTCGCAACTCCTCCTGGAAGTGTTATTGGCACTCCAATGATTTATTGCATGTTCCAGTTGATTACTGGGCCATTTGTCAACATTTTTTTTTCGCTCTCCATAAACCTGTCTCCTGTGTCACAGACATTCGCAAGCATGAAAATTTAAACAAATAAAGTGTGCAGCTTGTAGGCGGCATCTGACTCGGACTCCAGGCTTGCAGCACAAGCCCCATGCTGGCCCCAGGCAGGGCTCAGACGCTGCAGGGTGAGGGGCTCTGCCTGCAGGACACGTGGAACACCTGGGCATTGCTTCCCCAGCTGGATTTTAGGATGCGCTCTCCGGGTGATCCCTGCCAGTTGCTCAGTTGTTTATTGGCATTTTAGTACTGCTTATGGGAATGGGAGGAAAATCAGCCCTGGAATCTAACACCAAAACATTTATCCTTCAGTGAGTGCCTGAGGAGAAGCTGGGTTCTCTCCCTTGGTTGGCATCACGGGGCAAGTGGAGCCGGGGGGCAGCCAGGGGGAGCAGGGAACATTCTGGATCAGGATCCAGCCAGCACGAGGAGCCTCCCACGGGAGAGGCCTTCAGGGGCAAGGACAAAGCCAACACCACTCAAGTCACTAACGCTCCTCTGAGCAGGCGTATTTGGGACCGGGGAAATTCTGTCAGGCTGACCAAAATTCCAGCACAGAACCGCAATTATTCCAAGCTCTGGAAAGGAGCTGCTCTCCCCATGCCGGTGAAGTGCCAGCCCCCAGGCACCCTGGGATGGATGGATGCAAGCCCCCAGAATCACCAGCCTGATTTAAAAATCCCAGCCCATAAGTAACCTGGATGTAGAGGCTGTTACAGTGGCCTGGAGCATCTGCACTGCATTTCGAGGAAGCTTTTCCAGGCACTCGTATAAATCACGGCTCTGCTGCAGGAAAGGCAAGGTATTGTTTCACTGCTGTGACATCAATGCAGGCCACATAAATAATTTTTTATTAAGTGTGCAGTGCCCTGTAAAAATACACCCGGAGCTGAGGATACTGCAGAGCAAATGCAGAGGCACAGCAGCTCGGAGCAGCCCTTCCTGTGCAGGAGAGGGTGGGATGAGACAGGAGCCTGTTGTGGGAGAGGGGTGGCTGGGTCCCTTTCCAATTCCAGCTCGGATCGGCATGTAACGTATGGCTTAATTTCCTCTCAAATTAGACACTTGATAAAAAAAGTTATTATATCTGTCAAGTTGCCAGTGCTTTTTATGAGTGTGATAAACTAAGAACCACTGCTTTACAAACCTTGATAGGATGTTTCAGTACCTGGAAAACAATTTTATTGCAGCCTGGACTACTAACAAATTGCAAATACTGATTAAACCATAAAGTTACAACAACATTAAAAAATAATGAGAGGTTATTGCAGGGGGGGAAGGCTCTTGAGCAGCTGATGCAGCTGCCAGGTTTGCTCTGTGCGGGGTAACAGGGCAGCCTGCAAAGAGCAGTGCTCCAGCAGAGTTTTCCTGGGCACAGGCTGGGTGCAGGGGGGACAGGGACAGGAGAAAGGGACCCCGGTGATGTCTGTGCTCTGCATTTCCTTCACCAGGGAGATTCAAAGTCAGAGCTTTGCACAGACACCACAAACCCAGCCCAAGCTGAGAGCATTCGCCCTTGTCCTGCCTCCCCCATCTGCTGAGCTCTCGTGCTGAGTGCAGGTGCTCTCCCGTCCCCAGGTCTGAGCAGGACGGGCTCAGCTGGGACTTTACACCTGGCACAGCCTCTTAATGGCATTCCTGCCCTGGAGCACCTGCCTGGCACAGCCCGGGGGCCTCTCTTGTCCTTGTCCTTGTCCTTGTTCTGCTCCTCAACAGCAAACTCTGCACCTCTCTCCCTCCTTCATTTAAGGTCCTGCTTAATTACTGCATCACACCATGGCTGAACTAATGATGCTACAACTGAAACCATTTAGGGTTATTGCCAGCAAGGTGGAATTGTGAAGTTGATTAGAACATGTTTGCTGAGGAATGTGATGAAAGAGGTGAAATGAGCACACAGGCAGAAAGATGAAAATGGAAGTGGGAAAATGTCCCCAAGTCAGGCAAGGCGGTCCTTGGAGAGGCCACAGTGACCCTGAGACAGGGCTGCTCCCTCCTCCTTCACCGACCAGCAAGAAGAGCCCCTTTATCTCTCCAAGACCCAGGCACAAACAGATCTCTTCCCCTGAGAGGAGAATTATGGAAAAATTATCTCAAAGGCAGAGATTAGGGGGAATCTTCCTTCTTTTTAGCAAACCCGGCCGTAACAAGGGTGGCCTTTCTCAGCCCTGGGTGGGCAGGTTTCCAGCAGGCTCCTGCAGGGCTGCTGGCAGCAGGGGAGCTCCAGGAGGGGTCCAAGCTGGGAAGAGCTATGTGACAGCTGCTCTGGGGCTGGGGCTGCCCCTCACTGCTGGCCTCCGTGTCCCCACATGTCCCCACATGTCTCTTGTCTTTCCAGAGCCTAAAAGCCCAGGGCCTGCTGGAACAAGCCCCTGCCAGAGGGAAGGTCCCTTGCTGTCCAAACCAGTCAAATGAGGCCGGTCCCCTGAGATCCCTGAGCTGTGAATACCCAGGACTGCACTTTAAAGGGCTCCCCACTGAGCTGTGGCACACGCTGGCTGGCAAGTGGCACCTTGAAACCACGAGCCAGGGAATGCTCCTTGGAGCGTCCCTGCTCTGCCCCAGCCTCGCTGTCCCCAGAGGTGAGGCTGCCTGGGGCTGGCACCCGATGGAAATTCGTGCTGCTCTCGATGGGAGCTGAGGCGCTCGCTTATGCACACACAGAGCTGGCATTTTGCTAGATTTAGGGAAGTAGGCAAGACGTATTTGTCTGCGGAGGCTTTGCACCTTCGGCAATTATGTCTGCAGTCTGGAAAACAACAGCAGCAGGGTTGCAGCAGGGAGGGAAAAAAAATTCTATCATGTCAGAATAATGAGATCTGTGATTTCAGCACTTACTGGGTCAGAGACACACGCAGTGTGTTATCTGTAATGCTTCCCTCTGACATTCAGGGAAATTGCATTTATGCAGGGGACACGAGGCACCGGAGCACAGCGAGTGCCTGACAGGGGCTGCTCTGCCCTGGCCTCCCCTGTCCTATTCCCTGAGGCTCCTGGAAGCCCCCAGGTGCCACAAGGGTGCAGGTGGCAGCACAGCCCTGTCCCTGCTGGCTCTGTGCCCTCCCCAGGACATGAGTGGCCTTGTCAGCAGTGCCAGCCCCATGGTGGGCCCAGGGAAGGGCTCTGTCTGTGCCCTCCTGGGCTCTGTTTGTGCCCTCCTGGGCTCTGTCTATGCCCTCCTGGGGCCCTCGGGGTCTCTGGAAGTGGCACACTGAGGGGGCCAATGACAGCCTCCTGCTCACCCCCTTGGGATGTCTCAGATGAGTTTCACATCAGCGGCTATGAGGAGTGCAGGGTTCTCCCAACACCTCTCATGGTTTGGGTTTAACCCAAAGCCTTGCCAGGGTGCAGAGCTCTGGGTTTAACCCAAAGCCTTGCCAGGGTGCAGAGCTCTGGGTTTAACCCAAAACCTTGCCAGGGTGCAGAATTCTGGGTTTAACCCAAAGCCTCACCAGGGTGCAGAATTCTGGATTTAACCCAAAGCCTTGCCAGGGTGCAGAGCTCTGGATTTAACCCAAAGCCTCACCAGGGTGCAGAATTCTGGATTTAACCCAAAACCTTGCCAGGGTGCAGAGCTCTGGGTTTAACCCAAAGCCTCACCAGGGTGCAGAATTCTGGGTTTAACCCAAGCCTTGCTAGGGTGCAGAAGGAGGGCAGGCAGGTCCCAAGGGGCATGGACCCGCTGCCAGCCCCAGCTGGGTGGCACACACTGAGGGGCACAGTGTGGGAAGCACAGCCAAACACAAAATGCAGCCCAAGGTGGGCAAGGCTGTCCCGACACGGGTTCTCAAGGAGACAAACCAGCATTTTCTAATAACCTGGAAAAGCTCCACAGGCATTTCTGAAGTTTTAGAGAAGCAACTTAAAACCAGAGGAATTCCTTTCCTTCCCTCTCTGCAGCAACCCAGAGCAGTGAAACTCAAAACATCGTGCTTTACCAATTAAAATCTTATGTTTTCATCCAAACCGTCTTATTTCCCAGCAGAAGTACAGTTTTTCTGACAAAAATCTATTTTCTGGTAAAAAGGACTGGCCTTCAAGCTGAGAAAGAAGCTGAGGGGCTGTGGGAAGGAGCTGTGCCCTGGGTGCAAAATCCTGTGGGGGTTCCCAGATCCAAGGACTGCTCATGGCCACTGGCAGTGGCCAAACCATCACTCAGGAACTCTTTTCCAAAGCAGAACATCATTTCCTATGAATGAGCTGAGCCCTCAGATGACTAGAGGCCTTGGACTGGGAGCCCCAGAATAATTCACAGTGGTTCTGCTCTCTCTTCTCCCCATCTGGGGGCTCATTACAGCTTTTTTTGTTTTCCCCCTCCTTCTGGTGGAGGAAGAGAATGCTGTCCTGATTAAAGGGATCTCTTTGTCCAGCTGTTTGAAGCACAGGCCTGCGCTGGGATCAAACCCCTCACTGTGGGAGAGGCCGCTGCAGCCCAAGGCCAGCTCTGAGTCCTGCCAAGAGCTCCTATATTTACAGTTTTCCTTGAGGGGTTTCATTACAGGCCACAGAGCTTTCACAGGTGGGGTCTGGAGTTTGTCTTGGACTGGATCTGCAAATGTGGGGCTGCCTCTGCAGGCCTTTGGGGATGGTTCCTGTGTGAGGCAGGAGCAGGAGCAGGAGGAGAAGGAGGAGGAGGAGGAGGGTGCGTGTGTGGCTGCATCCCGGGGTCACCCCCTCATTCCCCTTCTCCCAGGGGCCTCCAGGACAGGGGAGCTGGGAAAACCACTCCAAAGGGATCCTGCAGGAAGGACTGCTGGGCCTTTATTTTCATTCCCAAGCTAAAGCCAGGAGCCCTGGGTGTGTGGGTGGTTCACCAAACCCCTCACCAACACAGCAAATCCCCTGAGGCAGCAAGAAGGGACTTTCACCTCATGGTATTGCCATGGGATGGTTTGGGTTAGAGGGGACCTTGAAAACCATCTCCTGCCATGGGCAGGGACACCTTCCACCACACCAGCTCCATCCAACCTGGCCTTCATCCCCATGAAAGCCCTCAAACGAGTAAGGATGACTTTTTCAGGCCTGACCCGGCCTGCCTGGCACTCCAGGACAGGCAGAACCTGCCCAGCCTCACCGACTCCAAAGGGATTTCTCTCCCTGCAGCAGTGCAGGGCAGCAGGGCTGCCCCAGAGCTCTCCCTGGATTGGGAAGGGCACAGGCAGTGGCCTGTCCCCATGCCCATGAGCAGAGATGTCCCCATGCCCATGAGCAGAGATGTCCCCAGAGCCCTCCCTGGTTTGGGAAGGGCACAGGCAGTGGCCTGTCCCCATGCCCATGAGCAGAGATTCCCCCCAGAGCTCTCCCTGGCTTTGGGAAGGGCACAGGCAGTGTCCCCAGGAGCAGAGATGCCCCCAGAGCTCTCCCTGGCTTTGGGAAGGGCACAGGCAGTGTCCCCAGGAGCAGAGATGCCCCCAGAGCTCTCCCTGGCTTTGGGAAGGGCACAGGCAGTGTCCCCAGGAGCAGGGCCCAGGAACAGCCATGTTTGAGGTGATGGAGTCTCCTGGCAGTGCTGGGGATCGCTCCTGCCCGGCCGGCTGCTGATCTTCTGGGCAATTATTTGGAAGTAATGAAAGTGAATGCATGACATTTAAAAAAGAAACTCCGCTGTCAGCAGGAAAGCTGCCACATTCCTCCTGCACCTCGGAGAATACGCTTAGCTTGAAATAATGTTCATTTTAGCAGAGTTGTAAATTACAAGTGTGCTGGGGTCCTGTGGGATTTATTACCATTTGGAAAGAGGTTAGAGGCCTTGTGCTGTTGCTGCTGCATCTGGTGCACGCTACAGAGCAGAGTTTGGAGGCGAAAGAAAGCACCTTTTATAGCCCCTCCCTGGTGGCTTGTATGGGCAGCCTTACACACACACACCCCAGCGCCAGCAGGGAAGAGGAAGGATTGCAGAATCCCTTTTCCCAGTTGCTCATCGTTATTGATCCATCGTTATTAATACCCAGTGACCCAACCTGGCCAGGCTGGGCAGGCAGCGAGGCCCCGGCCCCGGGCACTGGGCACGGCTGCTGCGTTCTGCTGGGACAGCTCTTTAATTTTCTCAGGTTTATGTTCTTTTCTTTTCATTGCAGGTGTTTCATAAAAATGCAGCCATGGACCTGGCAGGAAGCAATAAGCTTCAGCTTCCTCTGCATGAACCAAAGGGATTTCTGCCTCCCTCCTGGCAAGGATGGAGTTGTGCTAATATAAGATTAATGCTCTACAATCCTGACCCTGCTGTCTTCAGTGTGTAAATGCTGAAGGGTCACCTTTAGTCCATGCCATTAGTGATTAATTAATCTCAGTGGTTATTTGATCCATCCCTCTCAGTGAGATTTTCCGCACTAATGCTTTCTGGTTCCTTTTGCTCTCCCTGTTTTGCACACTGCTCCCCATCAGAGCTGGGCACTTTGATATCCCAAAGGCAGCAGGATTCTGCTCCTGGATTCCAGCTCCTCATCCTCTGGAACACGCTGGGAATGAGCCCGGACCAGGAACACAACCACAGGCCCACAGGGACAGCCAGGAGGAGGCAGGGGCCAGAGCAGGCTTTTAACCCACATCAAAGCACAGCAGACAGGGAAATGGATGTCGGTTGGGGCTGGGTTGCCGAATTCCTCACGACTTTCCGTGCCAGCTAATATATGAGAGACTGATTTTGCAACTTTTACCAAGCTAGTTTTACCCTGAGGAGGGGGGCTGTTGGCCGAGGACAGCTCATGTGGGGGCAGTGGAAAGAAGAAATGCTGAGGTAGGTGGGGGCTGAGGGAGGAGCTCTGAGGTGCTTCATTTCTGCAGGGGGGAGGCAGCAGCACCCCTATTCTGCCCTGTCCTGTTCTGCCCTG
>VWYI01007359.1:62372-86170 GCA_013399455.1 Anthoscopus minutus | reverse complement strand
CTGCCCTGTCCTGTTCTGTTCTGCCCTGTCCTGTTCTGTTCTGCCCTGTCCTGTCCTGCCCTGTCCTGCCCTGTCCTGCCCTGTCCTGCCCTGTCCTGCCTTGTCCTGTCCTGCTCTGTCCTGCAGGAGCAAAGCCAGGCTGGGCCAGCAGGGCTGAGGCTGCAGGAGGCAGGAGGGGCTGGGGATCAGTCGCCTCCCTGGGCTGGCACAGCTTTGGGTACATTTGTACCGTCAGGTGAAACATCCTCGGTGCTGTGCGCGACCGCCGCGACTGCCACGGGCTGGGGAGGCTGAGAGGCCAGGGTGGGTGGTTGGCACCCAGAGCATCGAGCTCAGTGAGAGCTGCAGCTCATCAACAGCCTCCCAGTCCAGGGATGGGATTTTCTTAGATCCTGAGCTCTCCTCCCCATATGTTTATCTCTGTGAATCCCATTAATCATGTTCTGTGCCTGGACAGTTTATAACACCACATCCATCCTCTAAGAGCTGTTATCGTGCACCCTGAAGATCTGTCAGATAAACAGCCAGGTCAGCTGCAGCTGTTCCAATATCCTGAAGAAATCAGATTTATCATTTTAGATTAGAAAAACCCCACACAAGCACACGCCCCAGAAGATCCCACACCCGCCCGTGGGCTGGCTGGGAACCTGTGTGTCTTGGCCCTGCAGGCCCTGCTGCTGCTGCCTTCCATCTGCAGCCCGTGATAAATGGCTGCAGGGTGCCAGGTACAGTTCAACGGGGAAAAATCCCAACATGTGACTGAGGCATCTCCTCACAAGTCATTAATCTAAAAGGAGGCCGGTGCCAGGACAAGGTTCTCACTCACTCCATCGTCAGACGGAGCAGGGGAGGAGGAGGGGAAGGCCCTGCCATTTTCCACTGCGCGGAAAGTGCTCCATTAACCCTCTGTGCAGCCAGAACTGTGCCCTGGCACCCCCAGCAGCGGCCGTGGCGGTGGGTGATGCTCAGCCGCAGCCTCTGTTAACCCTTCCATGCACACGGAAATGCTGCACCAGCCTTGGGCAGGGACTTCAGGAGTAAATCAGCACGGCCCGGGGAGTGCTCCGGGCACACCCCTGAGGAGCACAGCAATGCTGCTCCCTCGGGGCTGGTGCCCATGAGCCGTGCCCAGCAGGAGATGCCCTGAGGCAGGAGCAGGAGAGGCCCCTGCAGCTACAGAAAACATGGCTGGGCCCTTCAGGCATCCCTCCATTCCCCCCTCAGCCTTTTGCTCATGCTGTGATTCCAGGTCCCTGGAATCCCATCGGTGCCAGCAGGAGCTCCGGCTGGACTGAGTCCCTCTCTGCCCACGTCCTGGTGGCACCGGGCTCTCTCTGGGGTGCTGAGTGTCCTGCCAAGGTGCCTCTGCTCCCCTCTGCACCAGTCGCATCCCAAGCCGCGTGCTTGGTGCCAAATTGAGTTGTAGCCGTGAATTATTTAGAAGCATCAGTAGAATATTGTTGTATCAGTAGAGCAGACTATCAGTTTGTGGCCTTGGGGCTGCCTCAGTTACACACTCCATCACTATTTTCTCTCATGAATAATGTAGGAGTGGAATTACTCTGCATGTAGAGAATTCATACCCTGAGAAAACAAGGTTGCTCCAAAATTAATTTTCCGTACTAAAAGAGCGACAGAAAATCAATTAATCGCATATTATTCTATACGGAGACAGAGTAAGGGAAACAGGGAAAATGGCTGTAGCTATACATCAGCAAACGCTGTATTGGCAGAGAGCTTTGCAGGGAGGTGAGTTACAGCCAGCTACAAAGAAGGGAAATATATTCCGCCCGAGAGAGCTCTCGAACATCAGACTCGGCTCACACGCAGCCAGCTGGGCGCTGCTGCCGGCGAGGAGGAGCTCGGAGCTCGCAGCCCTGCCTTCCTCTCGCTCTCGGCTCCTTCCTTCGTCCTGCCACTAGCGGGCTCAGCTCCCAGCCCGGCAGCTCGCAGGGAGCCGCTGTTCCAGCGGGCCCAGCTGCGCCCAGCATCCCGCGGGGCTGCAGCGGCGGGATGCGCCGATGCGGGGAACCTCTCCCTCGGCAGGAACTGCGAGCTGGAGCTCAGAAATCTCCTCTGAGTGAAACCCGCACCATGGAGCTGGGAACCCTGGGGATGGAGCTCACCGCCGGGGCTGGAGGAGCCGCGGTGCTCCCGGAGCTCTCATGGTCCGGGGCACACCCCGCGACCCCGGCTCTGCTCCTGCTCCTGGCACCAATTCCCACGATGCTGCTGTCAACAGAGCTTCGTTTTCAGCGCTTTAACCCAAACAGTAACTGTAGGCTAGAGCCGAAAGACTTAATTAATATTTAAAATTGCTTTGAGTCTCGCAACAGAGCATCGTTCCTCAAAGTACTTCTGAAAAGGAGTGAATGCTGTGAAGCTGGTGCAGATTCAGGCACAGCTCCAGATCAGCACAGAGCCATCACAGACAGAGAAAAGTGCTGCACTTCTTCCCTGGGCTGGGTGCTTCTTCCCCTCTGCTCCCATCAGAGCCGTGGAGGTTCCTCAGTGGAGCTTGGTTTATTTCTCCTCTTCAACACTTCAAAGTGACTCCTCCAGCCCATGGCTACAGAAGCACCCATGGAAAGGCTGAACCACGCTGTGACCTGTGTCTGTTCCACTGCCTCGTTAGGTTTGATTAATAACACTCACTGGTTTAACAAATGTTTAGAATAATTATGGGATGAGAAGTTAGGAGGTTGACCTCAGAAAAACCCTGGTCAAACATCAACAGCATCTTCAGGAATAAAACTCAAAACCAGCTAGTCTGGTCTTACTGCAGTAATTATTTTTCCCCAAGCTCTTAATTCTTCTGTCATCTCCAAGAACTGCTAAGTTTTAGGGTCATCACACAGTGGAGATCATTTTTTCCGGCAAGGAAAACAGAAATTTCAAAGTGTCCACAACAACAACAACAACCGCAATGGCACGTACAAGTCTTGGGGTTTATTGCAGGGTTATTAACCAGGATTGTTTCTAGACTAAATTTACAGGGACTTTTATTTTTCTTGGCACTATTAACAGGAAGAATTGAAGAAACAATCCTCTGTACCTCTTCCAACATGTCCTTTACTATCTCTAGACGTGGCTAAAAACCCACCACAGGTGTTGGAGGCCAGGAGCAAATGAGAGTGGGTGAAACCTCAGATCTGACACAAGAATTGTCTCTTCTTTCAGTGAAACAGAGGGCGGAGCTTTCTCTCCATTTGTCCAAATCCAAAATACCAACAAGGACGAAAATAAAACAGTGCATTTTGCATTTAAGCCCAGCAATCACACGCTACAGTCAATCACGGACTGCTCCTGGTTGGGAGGGATCTTACAGCTCATTCAGTGCCATGGCAGGGACACCTTTCTCTGTCCCAGGCTGCTCCAAGCCCTGTCCAGCCTGGCCCTGGACACTGCCAGGGATCCTCTACAGCTCCACAGCTCTGCCCCTCAAAGCAGAGAGGAGTTTTCCTGCCTTGGAGGACAGAAAGGGCTCTCAGAGCCCTGAGCGCAGCTGTGCTGAGCCACGGCTTTGTCTGTGCCTGCAGGAAGGTGCCAGAGGCCCCACGAGTGACAGTGCACGAGCGACCCAAGGACAGGAGAACCCGAGCCCGCTCCTGCTCCGGTCTCCTCCAGCTCCGCGATTTGCCCGCCCGCAGAGGCCGGAGCTCCCAGCGGGGCCCTGGCGAGCCGAGCATCTCCGCGGGTATGGAAGTGCTTAAGGAGTGTCTGCGAGTCCCCGGCCGCAGAGACATGAAAGGGAAGATGCTGGCTGTGATTTGTGGCGTGCTGAGCAGTTTGACAGTCACGCTGTTTGAAACCGCTGTCCTCTGGCTTCCTGCGGGCCCGGGGAGGGCTCGGCTGCTCTGTGCAGGGGCAGAGGAGAGGATTTATGGTGCTGCTCCCCTCCCACCCCCGCCAGATGTGCAGCAGGGAAGGAAGAGCTGCTCCGGAGGGTGCACTTGGATCCCAAGCCCTCAGCTCCGCAGATGTTTATTGACTTATAAATTCAGTTTTTCACGAGGTTCCTCAGGGCTGCTGTGGTGGCTCTGCTGTCCTGGGATGGGGACATTGCCCTGCCACGGTGGGGCTGTGGCTCAGCTTGTTCACGAGAGTTAGGGAAGGTCCCAGCATTGCCCATCTGCTTTCCTACCCCTGATTTAGAGCAACTGAACCTTCCCTGTGACTCCTGGCAGCACCAGGCATGGGCAGCGAGGAGGGCAAAGCCATCTTCCTTCTCCAGGAGCCATTCTGCTTCCCCCAAACCGGGCACTGCCTTAAACCCTGGGAAACCAGAAGTGTCTTCTCTCTGTCCTTGCTTTCTTTGGCTTTTGGGACTCATAATTTCCCTTTGAGCATGAAGGATGGAAAGCTCCTCACACACAGAGAAAAGAGGTCAGGTTTGAGGCAATAGCAGCACTGCAGGAGTGGGGAGTTTTAATGACAACAACTTTTTTGAAGTCTGTTGTGTGAGAACGGCCTGCCCCATGTCCAGCAGCCACCACCACCCCACTGGAGCTGCAGCCAGTTGGGCTCTGGAGCTCCTCCACACCGTGCCCATGTCCTACAGCAGGCTTTGCTGGAGACCCCAAATCCCACCCTGTCAGCCCCTCAAGCTTTGATACCGACACTTCAAACACTGGATTATTCTGTCCAGCCCCTTTAGACTAAATCTGCCTTGGAAAACAAATGAGTCTATTGGGCTCAAAACGCTCCCGCAGCTGACTCTGTAATGAGCTGTTTATTATAGTTCCCATAAGTGAAATCCATTAAGTCTGACAGAAATGCAGCGAAAGTTTACATTCCGCATCCGTTTGAGGGCAGTTCAGAATTAAATTTGCCCCTTCCCTCCTCCACCCCAGCAAAGCTGTACACGATACTCAAATGAATTTTCCATCACTATTTTCCAGAAGAATAAGGCTGAACCTGAGCAGGCCCTGGATGATTTGGCAAGTTGTCCAACTTGTCTGCTCCGAGTCTAAATTTTCTCCCTTCCAGTGTCAGTTTTCATGCTTAAAAACTTGAAAGGAAGAAAGGTGGTTTGGGGATGACATTGTTCCTTAAATCTTAAGTGTGAGTGATTGGATGTTTTCTACCCTCCTCTCCAGATTAATCTCGGTGCCTTGGGGTTACTGTTACAGCTGGATGGAAAACGGAGTTTCCATTGTACGAGAAGCTCTGAGGTTTTGTCCCAAATCTAGACAGAAAACCAGTGTCTGTTACTCAACAATTAATCCTTTTCTTGGGTATCAGTTACATTATGACCTTAATACAGAATGGTGAAGTCAAAATGAAAGATTTGGGGATTTTATAAGCAAAATGTTGTCACAGTTTTAGGCAAAAAATTAAACAGAACCTATATGTTGAAGTGAAACTTTTTTTTGCTGTTGATTTATCAGTTTTCCACAGAAAACCATTCCAGGTCCATCTTTTTCATGCAGTTTTATTATTGTTTTTAAGCACTACCTAACACGGCGCAAGCCTGGGGGGGTTTCCAGCTCTCCTGACAGCAGTGAGGAACTGGGAATTGTGTGGAGCAGTAAAAGGTGTAAGAACGGGGGCAGAAGAGAACAGACAGGACAAAACGGGCAATAGGGACCTGAGATAAAATCCCGAATCCATGGAAAATCCCCTCACCTTCAGCAGGGGGTCCCAGGGAGCTCAGGGCTCCCCAGAAGAAGCAGCTGCTGCTCCCGGTGCCCTCTGCAGAGAGGTGGGAGCAGCCCCCTGGAGAAGGAGATGAGTCTCTCCCGCCGGGAATGGCTCTGGAAATCGCAGCGATTACAGCAAGAGCGCCGGGAGAGGCTGATTGACCTTGGGGAAGCACTCCATCCCTCTGCAGATTGCAATCAGGTAATGCCTGCGAAGCGGCGGCCGAGAATGCTGTAAGATGATCCCACAGGCAATAAAATAGGGAGAAATGCTGTCCAGCCGCACACAGAACTGTATCCTTGAAATTACATTTCCTTCCTCCCCTCTCCTCCTCCTCCAAATGTGGCACCGATTTGTCAAGCCTGGACAGACAATCCAGGGCTGTGAGCCTGGTTTATCACCAGGAACGGCCGTATCACACCTGCACTGGGCGGAGGAGAGGCTTTGATTAACGGAGATAAATCCAAAGGGTGTTTGATGGTTGTGGTTTGTAAATCCAGCAAGGAAGGACTAATTTCTCTGCGGCCGTGCTCGGTGTGTGCGAGCTGGAGAGCCCGTCTGCATTAGCATATAAATGCATTTAAAACATTTAAATCCTGGTGGCTTTGGCAAGCGGGATACCTCTGGAATAGGGAATGTAAACTGTTTAGGAAAGGAAACATTTCTGTTTAAATGTAAGGAGAAGCGGCTGGGGAAGGTAAACATCCTCCCAGAGCAGAAATCACTGCGGAACTCGCCTGCACGTGGGGAAAGGTGGAGCTGTGCCTGGGCCCTGGGAGCAAGCCCTGCTCCAGGGAGGCTGTGGCATTCCTGGGAAGATCCTCGAGGGATGATCCCCATGGAGCCGGACAATTGCCAGCCAGAGAGCCCGAGGAGCAGAGAGGGATGCACACACACTGCTCCGAGGGCTGCCAAACCAGATCCATCGGGATAAACTCTGCTTCCAGATGGGGCTGGATGATTTAGGAGTGCAGACTCATCAAGGGCTGGGCGGCTCCTTTGGTGTGTGCTTCCCAATTCCCAGCGGCCAGGGCTCGCCAGCTCCCAGCACAGCAGAAATGACAATAGCAATAAGGAGGCTTCAGAAGTCTGAATTAAGCAGTGACCCGAATTTCTCTCTCCCAGCCTGGAGAAGTCAAGTTACCTCTCCACAACCATCCCCTGCATGGCTCCATGGCATGTTTTTGTGGAAAAAAAGAGGGAAAAGAGAAGGGAATGCTGGCAGAGGCCAGGGGAGGCCCCAGCCCTGCAGAATCTCTGTCCACTCACGCACGACCCTGCTACAACACCAGGTTTGTCCAAATAGTCAAGGTTTTGTCTGTTCATCACCCAGGGTTTGTTTTGGAAACAGCTGTTGGTCCGTGTGGTAAAACAGAAGATGGAAAGTGTCACAGGAATGTGGTTGTCATGCGAAACCTTTCCCAGGAATGGCAAGGAGATTTATATTCCACGTTTGCTTTTAATTTGATGCATATGGCTGCAGATGCCTGAGACTGGGGAATGGCACTCGCAGCCAGGACACATTTCTCAGGGATGGCTGGGGGCCGAATGCAGGAGCAGAGCACGTTGCAGCCACACCACCCGGCCTGCGCTGGCACGGACAGAGCCGCCAGCCCCCAAGGCTCTGGGGCCAGCAGAGGTGTCCCCACAGTGTCCCCGAGGAGCCTCCCCAAGCCTGTACCTCCTCTGTGCATCCTGTACCCGGCGGGCACACCTGGGCCCCGGGCACAGCACCCACCCAGGGCTGCCACCTGTGCCCCACCTGCAGGGGAAGCATCCCCGTCCTTTCCTGCCCCCCCAACAGACCTTTTAAACAATTCTCAGCTTTTTCAAGCCCTGCTTCGGCCAGAAGTGCAGGGTAGGCAATGGGCAATCAGGAGTTTAAATGCTTTTCTCTCCCTCTTTGTGTTTCTTTTGGGGAAAAACCCCAACCAAACACAAACAATCCAAACCAGATGTGGCCTGGGCACTGGGAATGGAGCAGGAACCTCACAAGTGGTCCTGGAGATAAACAAGGCTGGGCTTGTAAAATGGAGACTGGTGTTGTGTGGGGAAGGGGTGAAGGCTGAGAAGAGGATCTCATTTTCAAAGAATTAGAAAAATGTGATGCAACTCTTTTAAAAGAAAGGAAGAGAGAGGGAGAGCAATGCAGGGAATGCCACAAAAGTCATGTAGGCAGGAGTGTGCAGCTGGCTGAGTTTGAAAACAAATGATTTTAATCAGCTGCTATTCAACTGCTGTCAGCTCTGATTTACTGTGTGCAGCCAATTAAGGGTTTGGGGGGTTCAAAGATTAGGAGTGAAAACCAAAAGCGTGTGGTTGGAGGGGAGGAACACTGAACAGCAGGAGTGGGGCTGTCCCAGCCCTTCCCTGGGATGACCCACTGGTGTGGGATCAGAGCCCAGCACTGGGGCTCACCTGGGATTGGGCATCCTGGCTCAGGGGTTCTGTGTCCCAGGCTGGCGGGGACCCCAGGGCACAGCCCCTTCCCCAGGGCCCCCTGCCCAGGCTCAGCACAACTCCCAGGATCTGGAGCTGAGGATCCCTCCCAAATGTGGGACACCCCAGTTCCTCTGACCTGCACAAAACCCATGCTGGATAAAAGGAGCAGAGGACTTTAAAAGTGCTGTGATTAAATAATGCACAGTGTTCAGTGATGGAGGAACAGAATGACCACGATGTCCCCCTGTGTCCTTTCCAAGTCTGCTGCAGCACCAGCACCTGCCTGTCCCAACAGCTCTCTGAGAAAGGGAGCTTCAAACTTTATCCCTCTCAAGCAAGCGACTTCCATCATCTAAAACTGACAAAATGGCTCGAGGTATCTTCCCCCTCGCAGACCATCGCTAATAGATTTGAGGCAAACACTTCCAGCAGGGCTGAGATATGTGCTTTCCACAATTAATTAGTCTAGCTAAGTACTACGTAACGAAGAGAATTAAAAAGAAAAACTATCTTCCCAAGTCCAGAGCTATCTGGGTGTTTGCACAGCTCCCACCTTAGTGGCAGATAATAGTCTGGAGCCTTTGATCCTCTCATAACTCAGAGCTCTTGGTGCTGCTGCAGTGCCACAGGCTGTGGCTCCCGGGATGGCCGCGAGGAGCCGGCGTCTCGCCGTGTCCCTCAGGTCCTGGTGGCTTCTGTTGGCCCTGAGATCTGAGCCCTGGAGCTGAGATCTGCAGCTCCCCTGGTCCCAGGATCTGCTGCCGCGCTGCCTTTGCTCCTCCCGTTTAGCACTTTGATTTGTGCGCCTCTGCTGAGAATCTCCCTTGCAGCTTGTTGACTTATCACTCATCCCCGTGAGTTCCCATCCTCTCCCCTCCTGACAGCTTTGCCTAATGTACTTATTCATCCCATTTAAATAAATCGAAGCGGGCCTATGACAGCCGATAAGTGAGTCACACAAGAACAAACAGAAAGGAAGCACTGCAAATAGTCAAATGTCAAGCAGGAATGGAAAACTGTCCCTATAGCTCCAGCGAACCTTAGATGTCTAATATTTATGGCCAATTGATGTCATTAGAAAGTAAATAAGCCCTCTTATGCTGCATTACAAAAGATTAACTGCAAGCAATGGAGTTTAAATAGCACAGATAAGTGCAGATGGAAATAAACCTGTTTAAAGCTGGAAATATTTGCTGAACCTCCTTGCTGCTTTTAAGATAATTGATCTCTGTATATCTGTATTGAATCTCGCCATAAAAGCTTTGAAACGTCTTTTGGCAGAGCCCAGCTCACTCGTGACTCAACCTCTCCTTATCTCTCCAGATTGCAGAGGGTTTTTCACTCCTCAGCACGCTGGGTGGGAGCTCGGGCGGTGTCAGCACTTTCCACTCGGAGATGCTGCAGGTTGGGGTTGGAAACCAGCGGCCCCGGCGGCAGCCGTGCCCAGCTCGGGCCAGCCCCGGGACAGGGAACGTCTCTCCCTGTGCCGTTCCCCAGCCTCAAAGGCCAGCAGGAGAAAAGCAGAGACCCAGGTGTGCTGCAGCTGAGCGGCTCTGGGGGCAGAGAAGCTCTCCCCGGCCTCGGAGATGTTAACGAGTTACATTTTGCTGATGAGGGGAGCCAGTGAGAGAGGAAGGGAGCAGTGATTTGCTGCCCCGTGCCCACACTGATCTCTGGGCACGTCCCACCCAGGGCCATTCCTGATCTAACACCAGAACACGCTCCCAGCTCGCAGCTGGGGCAGCCCGGGGGCTCTGGGGACCCTGTGGCCAAAGCCCCTGCAGGTGAGCGGCACCTGGGGCAGGGCACAGGGCTCCAGGCGTGCCCGTGGGAGGCTGAGCACGGCTGTGCCCTGTGCAGACGCTCACACAGAGCCTGGAGAAGGCTGGGAGGGGGCCACGCGTGGCCAAGGCAGCGGCTCAGGCGTGCAGCACAAGTGCAGCCCCAGCCCGGGGTCCCCGTGTCCCTGCCAGGCTCCATCTGCAGCGGGACTCGGTGCCAAGGCAGCGCAGCACCACTTGTGCACTGCAGAAACGTTTATTTGATCCTCCAACTCTGCTTTCAGGATGATTAATCTGTGCCTGGCTGTGTGTTTAGGCTCTCCATAAAGGCAGGTGCATGTGTTCGTGTGCTGCTGCTGTCAGGGCCGTTAATGTAAGCGTCTGTTTTACAGCCCAATTGACAGCAGCATTGTTCTGGCAGGGTTACAGCTCTGACATGTGGAATCAATCTTTTTAACCTGTCAATTAATCAGTGGGCAGCTGTCAGCCCAGCTGAAAGGCCTGAAGGACAGTGCCCTTTCAATGGATTATACTGGATGCTCGGTGGAGTAAAATTGAACACTTCAGTCTCAGGAACTCTCCCTGCATCCAGAGCAACGCTCCATCTCCTTCTCCTGCAGGAAACGACAGCAAGCCCTCCTGCACAGGAGCAGGCAGGGAGGGATGGCAGTGACACCCTGGCTGTGTGACACCCTATGTGTGTGACACCGTGGGTGTGTGACACCCTGGCTGTGTGACACCCTATGTGTGTGACACCCTGTGTGTGTGACACCCTGTGTGTGTGACACCCTGGCTGTGTGACACCCTATGTGTGTGACACCCTGTGTGTGTGACATCCTGTGTGTGTGACACCCTGGCTGTGTGACACCCTGGCTGTGTGACACCCTGCCTAGGTGACACCCTGAGTGTGTGACACCCTGGCTGTGTGACACCCTGTGTGTGTGACACCCTGGCTGTGTGACACCCTATGTGGGTGACACCCTGCCTAGGTGACACCCTGCGTGTGTGACACCCTGCGTGTGTGACACCCTGGGTGTGTGACACCCTGGCTAGGTGACACCCTGAGTGTGTGACACCCTGCGTGTGTGACACCCTGGGTGTGTGACACCCTGGCTAGGTGACACCCTGAGTGTGTGACACCCTGTATGTGTGACACCCTGCGTGTGTGGCACCCTGCGTGTATGACACCGTGGGTGTGTGACACGCTGGCTGTGTGACACCCTGGCTGTGTGACACTCTGGGTGTGTGACACCCTGGCTGTGTGACACTCTGGGTGTGTGATACCCTGTGTGTGTGACACCCTGTGTATGTGACACCCTGTCTGGGTGACACGCTGGCTAAGACAGCTGCAGAGCACAGCTGCAGGGCACGGGGAGCAGAACCCTGATCTCCTGATCCCTTGATCCCAGAGCACAGCCAGGCTGGGGCTCAGAGCTCCAGCCCTGCTGCAGGGCTGTCACAGGGAGCTGGGGATCACCACCCCAATCCTTGCTGGCAGCCCAGGTGTCCCCCAAGCCTGAGCCCAGTCCCTCGGTGAGTGCTGGGACTGTCCTGGACCCCATTGCCACCCTGCAGCCTCCTGTGCCATGCTCTGATCCCACAGCCACGGGAGCCACTCCAGGAAATCTCCTCCTGCTGTTCCTGCCTGCAATCTCCTCTAGGGCTGAAGTCTCTGCCAGCGTTTCCCTGCTCTTTCCAAGGGTTGTTCCCACACCAGGAAGCTGACACTTGTCTGTCCCGTGATCTCCCTTTTCCCACAGCACTTTGGGATCCTCTCTGTCACCTCTGCAGCAGGTGTTGGAAAGGGGACAACAAACAGCCCCTGCAGGTGGCTTGGAGTGGCTAAGGTCCCCTGGCAGGGAGCAGCTCCAGAAGGAAACAAAAGCATAACCTTGAAAATGCAGCATTTCCCTGGTCCCCTCAGCCTAATGTTGTGTGGAGCTCGTTGAGTGGCCACTAATTTGATTCATATGAGAAGCTTGACCTTATTCCACCAAGTGTTTTCCAGCCTGGATTTCTCCTACTGCTTGTTTATAGAGTATATGGAGCATTTAATTTTTTTTTTCCCCAGCTGTTTAGAAACTTGTTTTTGGGCTTTTTTAAGGCAGTCCCAGGAGAGCAGGGCACAAGCCACAGCCTGCCTCCCTCCTCCCAGCCATCAGAGTGCCTGAACCCCCTTCCCTGCTCTGGTGCTGGGCAGGGAGGAAGGATAATTTATTTGGTGGCTGCATCATTACGTGGAGGTGACTCCAAATGCCATTATCTTTGTTTAGCACAAGCAGGGAGCAGTTAGTGCTCTCTGGGTAATCCATCTTGGGATCAAAAAGCTATGGAGACACAGCAAAGCTTCCCTCAAGTCTTAATCTCTCAGCACCATCATTTTCTCGGCCAAGGAGGGGCAGGGACCTGGGTGCCAATGGCTTTTGTGATGAATTTGGATGATTGATTTTTCTAAACTGCTTTTTGCCTTCCTTGGCACGCAGACACGGAGCGGGGCAGCGTTTATAGATCATCCCTGTGTGAGATGGCTGTGGACAATTAGTCACAAGTGAAGGAGTCCCCTCCTGCTTTTCAGCAGGGGGAACACACTCAGGGGATCAGGATCTGCAGGTCTGGGTGCCAGTTATGTGGCAAGGAATGGCAAATTGCAAGGTGGGAGGCAGGCACTGACTATTTATTTGTATAAAACTCCTGACTATCTGCCCCAGGTCTGGAGCTGAACCTTGGGAGAGCATTGGCTCCCAGACATCTCCAGCAGCCACTGTTCTCACTTGATTTATTGTCACATTGCACTGCAGGAAATAGAGAAATATTATCTGTGTTTAGCACAGCCAGCAGAGGCAGAGCCCAGCCAAGGTCACAGAGCCAGTCTGAGGCACAGAGTGGCTGAGCCCGGGTCCCTGTGCCCACCTGGGCAGGCTGAGCTCAGGGAGATGGGCTGGGAGAGCTCCTGGCAGCCCCTCGGACGAAGACACTAAAGAGGAGCAAATAGCAACTGAAATATTTTCATCTGGGGCCCTGTTATAAGAAGTGGCAAGACTAAGACAAGACTGTTACAAGACTAAGCACCAAGTGGCTCCTAATTTGCTCCTGACTCTTTTAATCAAATCGAGCTTTCAGCCCTAATCCCGAACCAGGCTCTTCAGAAAAGATTGCAGGAAGATTTTTCATCAGGAGCTCCGAGCAGTCACCAGCACCTCCTCTCCTGCCAGGAGAATGAGGTGACCTGGCTGCTCCCCGGCCTGCCAGCCCCTTGTCACTTGTTACAGAGGTGTCAGCAGCATCACCCCCAGCTGGGGGACAGGGGTTTTGGGGGTCTCAGGCCTGTGTGGGCTGATGCTGATGGGGAGCCCGGACCTGTCTGTGCCCTGGCGAGGTGCAGACAGGCACAGCCTGGCTCTGGGAGCTGGGCAAGCATGAGCCCAGGCTGGGTCTAACAGGGTGCCCATGGGGACACAGGCCACCCACGCTGGGTTCCTCAGCTCTGTCCCCTGCTTGTCCCCACCCTGGGACCCATATCCTGAGGTGAAATGCAAAGTGAGAATTCTCTCATACGATCACAGCACGCACTTGGATGCAGTTGCACCTACGGATGATTTATGTGCCAAACACCCTCTCCTCCAGCCACAGGAACAGGAGGATTTGAAGGTGAAATTGTCAGATCAAAGAGAGTTTTCAGAGCTTCTTTAAACAAATTTTTACAATAATAATTTCTCCGTGCAGTGTCTGCAATAAAAGCCAATAGATGAGATGGCCAGGGAGCGAGCCCCGGCTGTAAATCACGCGGGGCCTGAGCTGCTCCTGCTCTCTGCTGCCATGGTTTATGGTGTCATCCCAGTCCCAGCATCCCCGGAGTGAGTTACAGCCTCACAGGCAGCGGCTGCCCATCCATTATCCCACATGTAAACAGGAATTCAGCAGCTCCAGAGCCTTCTCCTGGCGCTCAGTCCCGCCTGCAGCCCGACCCGGCCCTGCCAAGGGCACAGCTCTGGGGGCTCCACAGCCCCACGCAGCATGACTGGCCCCCAGAGTAACTCTGATGCCCTGTGCAGAATAATTCAGCAGCCTGGCTCCATCCCCACAGCAAAGGGGAGGCTCAGGGGAGGCTGGGGCTGCTCATGGGGGTTCAGGGACATCCTCCAGACCTGCTGAGGGCTCTGGGGGTGGCCTCGGGGCCATCCCAAATCTTATCCTGTCCCCTGATCCTCAGCCCATCAGCAAATGCTAAATCACAGCCCTGGCTCCTGCTTGTCCTGCATGGTCCCAGGGCCTCTCCTTTGGGGAGGGTTGCTCCCCTCCCAGCCACCCCAGGCTGAGCTGCTGGGAGCACTCGCTGCCCCAGTCCCGCTGGGACCTCAGGGACAGGGGCTGCAGCTTCCAGACTGCAGCTCACTTGCCAGAGCAGCCCAGGCACAGCCAGACCCTGCCTTGTGCTGGGCCCACGTCAATGAGATTTGAAGGTGCTCAGGAAAACCTTTTAAAGGATCCTTGAAGCAGAATCAATAACCAGTTCATCATCCTCCCTGCTTCTCCTTCCCCCATGATGCCTTTTCTAAAAAGCAGCTGAGAAATTCCTCAGTCACTGCCCAACTAGCAGGCAGTAAATCTGCAGAATATAAAGATGATTTTCATTTCCATTGGGTTACTCTATTTTTCTCTCTAAATATTTCAGGGGAGCTCGATTCATGGCTTCTCCTTTGGCGTTAAAAGAAAATAATAATAATTTTTTATTTAAAAGGTGGAGAGCAAAGCCCCGAGCGCTGCGGGCCCTGCGCTGTGTTTCAAATGGTTCCCAGCTTCATTACTGGCTCTAAGCAAGTTCTGTATACATCACCTAGTTTAATTCAGCAATATCATCAGTGTCAATGGGCATCCAGCGGCTGCTGGCTATTGGTCATCTGGAGCTGACACAAACTCAATAAATACTCCATAACCCCTGACAGCCGCCAGCAGATTAGCCCGGAATGAGCGATGGCCCAAGCAACACCTGCTGAACCAAATCACCGCCGTGAGTGATGGGCCCGTACCCAGCTCTGACCACAGCTGAGATCAGGGGAAGAATGATTTTATACTTTAAGGAAAGAATTAGAGACGGTGGCTGGAGTGATTGGAAAACCTTGCCGAGGTTTCTCACTCCTTCCTGCCCTGCTGGCACGTGCAAGCTGACCACGGGCTCCAGCAACAGCAGCAGCTTTTATTATTCTGTACATTATTGATGCCACCACCAGCGACTTTATTTCATGTCTGAGTGCATTATTGCTCTAAATTATCATTTTAAGCTGTTGGGTGAGACCTTAACCACTGCTTAAAAATCAGCACTTATTTAAAGGTAACGTTGTGCAAATGGAGCTTCAGGGGCAGCACAAGAACCTCCAGAGCTGATCCCAGACACCCTCTGCAGCTCAAACCACCACACAAGGTCTTGGAAAATCAGAGGAGCTGAAGCTCTGGTATCCATTGCATTCCTGAATTGCTGCTTGCCTTGGGAAGTAGAATCATGGGATCACAGAACGGGTTGGGAGGGACATTGAAGCTCAGCCCGTTCCACTCCCTCCCAAGGACAGGGACACCCTCCACCAGCCCAGGCTGCTCCAAGCCCTGCCCAGCCTGGCTTGGAAGGAACCTGCAACCTGATTTTGAAAGGTTCAGCTGCCAAGAAAACCACAGGTGACACCAATGCACCGAATAAATGGAGACAAACCACAACAACGGGGCCGCGTCCCACTTCGAGCACGGGGCTTGTGCTCTTTCACTGCCTCACTTCCCCACGCTGGTCAAGAGCTGCTCTCTGCTCAGGGTCCTTTTAGATCTTTTTCCCCACAGGAGGCTTCTTTGGCTCGCCACAGTGCCCGTGAGAACCCATCTGGCACGGGACTTGGCCTGGCCCCTCTGTGCCTCAGACAATCCTGGGCCCCAGCCCCGCACCCTGAGCTCCACACCCCTCCAGGGCTGCTCCTCGGGCTCCATTTCCCAGAGCCTGGCACTGGTCCCTTGCTGGGACGTGTCTGTGTGGCGGGGATGGGATGGAGGTGACAGCCCCGCGTGTGTGATCGTGCTCCTCTCTGTCTGCTCAGGAGCTGTCAGCGATTTCACTACCCAGAGTAGCTGTCACTCCACATTTGGCTCTAGGATCCTGTTTTGATTCCAGCCCTTATCGAGTTTATCTAGAATCCTTCTGCTCATTTAAAAGAAAAAATAAAAAAGCCACCCAAAATTATCTCCGATTGAAAGTGCTTTTGGAGTTGGTCTGAGTCGGCTCCCGGAGCGCCCTGCGTGGGTTTGATGCACTCCAGCCTAATTGATGTCCCTGGGCTTGATGAGCTGTCTGGATGAGGGGCCCGCCAAAGTCTTTCAGAGTAATGTGATTTGCTGGAGAGCCCTGGTGTAGCTTTGCAGAAACACTGCTGCTCCTGCTGCCAGCTTAAATCAGATACCAGCCTGACCTCGGCAAGCAGTGTCTTCTTCTATAAATTTTGGCATCACAGTGAGTTACATCATTCGAGCTGCATTATGTGCTGTTACAGACAAGAAGTCACGCAAGTTAATGTGGCAGCTGGCAGGGATTTAAAGGCAAATGCTGCAAAATCCAAACCCACCTTTGCCCTGGCACCCGCAGCCTTGCCCAGGGCTGGGGCGGTTCTGCTCCCTCGGGGCAGGGATGTGCTTCCTCCAGGCACCAATCCCAGATTTACTGCTGGGGGCTCTTCCTCCCTGCTCTGCCTTTCACCTGAAGATGAACAGGAGTCCTTCATCCCTGGCAGGCAGGAGTTTGCTGATGGGGCTCTGCGGGATGGCAGAGGGTGACACAGGGAGTGTCACCTGGCTGTGACAGGGCCCCACGCAGCCCAGGGCTCCCAGCCACGACCCCTGCACCTTCTCAGTCTCAGTCTCACCAGGGCTCCCCAAACTCCCAGCCGTGAGCTCTCAGCTCAGGTGCTGCCCAGCCCTCCCTGAGGCTCTAGCTGAAAAAAGAGATTTCTGCAGAAAGGGAAGGGTTCAGCCCAGACACCTCTGAGCACGGCAGAGCTCCCTGAGGGACACAAGGGACACGGCCCCAGGGCAGGACAGGGCTTTGGGGACCAGGTCAGGGGGGTCCTGCCAGGACACGAGGGCAGCAGGAGATGCAAAGATCCCCCTGAGGGGATCTCAGCAGAGATCCCTGAGCATTTCCCCCGTGCTCCTGGAGCCCATTTAGCGCTGGCTCAGGAGCAGCTGGGGTTTGCTGGCCTGTCCAACGTGCCACAAGCGCTGCAGAGGGGGCTGGGAGGGCTGGGGAGCTCCTGGGGGACAGCAGGGTGGGGGCTGGCTGAACGATGATACTGATGGAGCTGAGTGCGTAATAAATTGGAATTTATTGTACAATTAGCACCTAGAACCTCGGATGGGCGTCTCTTCTATTCTAAACCTAAATAAATAACTACATTAACACTACCCCTAGCAGTTGTTTTTTTGTAGCATAGCCAAGGCCCAAGTAATTTACTGAAAATAATGAGCCTGGCTCGGTGAAGACCAGCAAGACTCTGAGACAGCTCAACGGGGTTACATTCACAAAAGGATGTGTGCCAGCTGTCCTGGGGATGGGTGATGTGTGGAACCAGCAGAAGAAAGAACTCTGGAGCCCAGAGCTGCCCCAGCACAGCCCCTCTCCAGCACAGAGCCCTGCAGAGCCCCCACCTCACTGCAGAACGACTTCCCAGAGAACCATGGAGGGTCCTGAGATGATGTTGTTGTTATTATTATTACCATTCTTTTAAAAAGTTCCTTCTGCAGGCTGCTGTGCCTGTGACATTCCCTTCAAGCTGCAATAACTAACCTGTCACAGCCTACAAACGCCGACAATACAGCGCCGTGTGGGGCTGACTTAATAAACCTCATTTACATTCATTTTGATTCGCTCAGGCATTGAAAAACATTTCACAGGGAAAAAGAAATAAGTAGGAACCTCTCCAAGCTGACATGATGTTTGCTGATATGATACGAACGGACTTAATAGCAGCACGTATGAGAACATGCATTCCTTACAATATTTGCAAATGGGCTTCTTTTTATTTACTTGTGATTTTTTTCCCTTGCTTTTTCCTCCTTTGTGCTGCTGCCACCTGTGCTGTGGAAGCAGTGCCCTGAGCACAGCTCTGTGCCATCCCCGAGTGCTCCTGGGTGTCCCTGTGCCACAGTGACCCGCGGGGGGCGAGGCACAGAACCTGCAAGGGTTCGGGTTGGAAGGGCTGGGAAGGATCAGGCTGTTCCAATCCCCTGCTCCTCCTCCTCCACAACGTGGTGGGTTGGTTCTTGCTGCAGGTTTTTATTTCACTCCACAATCTGAGGCTCCCTGCAGTCAGTCTGAGCGGGTGTTCCCAAGGCCCCCCGGCCCACGGCTTCCAGCAGGGGAGGGGCGCAGGTCCCACCTGCGGGGCCAGCACAGCCTGGGCTGGGAGCTCCCCTCAGCTCCAAGGCACAGAGTGCAAATCCCCCCAGGTCTCCTTTATGCTCTGTCCATCCCTTCCCTCCCTCCCAGTCTGCACCACAGCTCCAGCAGCACAGACCAGTTCCCAGCAGCACAGACCAGTTCCCAGCAGCACAGACCAGTTCCCAGCAGCACAGACCAGTTCCCAGCAGCACAGACCAGTTCCCAGCAGCACAGACCAGTTCCCAGCAGCACAGACCAGTTCCCAGCAGCACAGACCAGTTCCCAGCAGCACAGACCAGTTCCCAGCGGCACAGACCAGTTCCCAGCGCCCCTGTGTCACTGGGAGCTGCGCCGGAGCCTGCACAATGTTGGAGGGATCTCAGCTGGGCCTAAAGTTTATTTTACCTCCAAGAGGGATAAACACACAAGACCTGGTGGTTCTGTTATTTCTGCTGAGCTTTTTCCTGCTGACATTGGTTTAAAAGAAGTTCTCTTGATTTACATCTGTCTAAGATCAGAAGGGAACAGAAGGAGTTTCAGCAGAACAGGATTCTGCAGATGAACACATGGGGCTCGTTTGCTTTCTCTTATCTGATTTGCATCACTTGGAGAGAGAGTTTCATTTCAAGCACTGGCCCTGAGCAATTGAGAACAGGAAAAAAAATAAAACTCCCAAGCCCATAAATAGGCTCACAATGAAATGAGCTGGGGAGGTGTGAAGAGCTGGGAAACCTTCAGGGGAGGGGAAAACAAGAGCACAAAATGAGAAATAACCCCGAGGGAGGGCGTGGCGAAAAAGAGATTTTGCCATGGGTGCATTCCAATGGCACTTCAGGAAAACCTCAGAGCCTGCTCAACCACGAGGTGACATCACACATGACATCAGCTTGTGACGCGGCATCACCCCTGACACAGCATCATATAGGATGTGACCTCACCCATGACATCACAGCAACTGTGACATCGCCTGTGACATCACACCACGCATGACATCACACCACACATGACATCACACCACGTTACATGACCTCACACATGACGTCACATCACACATGATGACATCACACATGATGTCACAGCACCCGTGACGTCAGCCCCAGCTGCTCTGATGAGCCGGAGCTCCCCGCTCTGGGAGAGCCGCGCTCCCAGCTCTGCCCGTCCCGATCTCCTCCCCAGCCCCAGGCTGCTGCCGCAGCCTCTGGCCCTCCCGGCTCCCGGGTGCCTGCGAGCCTTCGGGCCGTTCCTCACTCCGGGGGGAGATGCTGCCCAGGGAGGGGTGGGAGCTCCAGCCCGGAGCCCCGAGCCCGCCTGTCCCTCCCTGAGAGCGGCCCCGCCCCGGGGTTCCTCTCCCCGGAGCTGCAGAGCCCCCGTGTCCCCAGGGCAGGGACACCACGGAGCGTTCCCAGGAACCCTCCCGGCACAGCCCAGCCCTCACCCAGCCGAGGAGCCGAGGGGAAAAAAATGAAAGAATATTGAACTTCTAATGCACTGTAATTACCAAATGATCCTATCTCAGAAGCAATGGGGCCCTGTGGGATTTATTGCTGTATTAACAGTGGTTTTCCATTGCATTACTTAATGAATAATGTCTAGGCTAATAGCACACACACAAGAAAAAAAGAAGAAAAAAAAGGGTAGAGAACACAACTCCAGTGTAATTATTATTTCTTCTAATGCAGCCACTTCTTGCATAAATACCCATCTCTCTTTATTGGGTTGTTGTTTAAAAAATGTTCCCTATTAAATTGCCATCGGTGCAAGGCATATATTACAGTTAAAATTTTTCCTTTTGCTTTACAGAGGTACTTTCCCAGTCCCTAATGCTCTTGCACACCCAGCTGACCACTCAGCCCCATTCATCCCCCGGTGCCACCCTCGGCTCTGCTCCCTGGGCCCTGCCAGGATCTCAGCTGTGCAAACAGCCCAGCCTCTGTTTATTTTGGTAGCCTCGCAAAATATTTATGGAGAGTTATTCGAGCAGAAAGGCTGAATGGAGATCATTGCAATGTGTCAAATTAAAGAGTGCTTAATGCTGCCTAATCTCCTGGTAATTGCTGTTGTGGCAGTGATGGCATCGGGGCCGGGTAAGGAAGCTAATGACAGGGAAAGGGCTGCTCCTGGCACAGCCAGTCCCACAACTCCAGCCTTTCATCCGTATTTCCATCTGGTTTTTTATCTATTTATTGATCAAAGGACCCCTCAGTGTTCCAGCACATCCCCACTCACAAACAGGAGTTACCTGCCCAGGGAAATGCCCCAAATCCAGGTGCCCTCAGGGGGAGGCAGCCCCTGCCCCACAGAGCCCGTCAGCCCTTAAAACATCCCAGGCAAGGAAGATCTGTTAAGTCCATTGCAGAGCAGGGGAATTAAAGCATCCAGAGACCACCAGACCAGGCAAACAACAACAACAACAACAACAGCAATTATAATAGTTACTACTTGCAGCTGCTGATGCTTCTCTGCACTCCAGAGTTTGTGCTGCACTAATTACCAGTGCTGTGTCTGACTGCCCCGTGGTTACTGGGAGATTTTGTACCCCCAGTCACTGAAAGTCAAAAGCAATCCCCTGTGGGGCACGTGGGACTCCCACCCCCATGGTTTGCCTCAGTGGTGTCCTTGATGAGGCCAGCAGTGAGAGGAGAAGGAGAAGGGAGACACAGGCTGGTCCAGGGGAAGGACTGAGTGGCTGCTGGACACACTTCCAAGAGAACACTGATTTTGCTTCCTAAGAACTCTCTCTTCTCTGTGTTCAATAATAATCCTGCTTTTGGAACAGCAAACCCATTGCCCTGGCAACCAGCTGTGATGTCAGAGGAAATTGGCTCCGACATCCTCGGGGGAAGGAGCAGGAGTCAATAATCCTGGAGCGAGGCAGATCCATATCCCAACACCAGCTACCCAGGAGCAGCCCTGGGAAAGCTCTCGGAGCGCTGCCACAGGCCAGGCCCAGTCTGGGCACCTGTTCTGGGCAGGGAAGTGCGAGCCAGCCCTTCCCCAGCAGCAGCACTCAGGGAGTCAGGCCCTGCCTCGATCCCGGCGATGCCTCCTCTCGCACCAGAGTCACAGCCCAGGCCTGTGGCAAACTCCAACCACCCAGGGCTGCCCCAGCCCCACAGCTGAACAAACCCCAGAGCTTCCTAAACCCCAGAGCTGAACAAACCCCAGAGCTGCCCAAACCCCAGGGCTGCCCCAAACCCCAGGGCTGCCCCAAACCTCAGAGCTTCCCAAACCCCCGAGCTGCCCCAAANTGCCCAACCCCCCGAGCTGCCCCAACCCCCAGAGTTTCCCAAACCTCAGAGCTTCCCAAACCCCCGAGCTGCCCCAAACCCCAGAGTTTCCCAAACCTCAGAGCTTCCCAAACCCCCGAGTTTCCCAAACCTCAGAGCTTCCCAAACCCCCGAGCTGCCCCAAACCCCAGAGCTGCCCCAGCCCCAGGGCTGCCCGGTGTGGGGCGGGCTGGGGAGAAGCCGCGGCTGGGGATGCAGGGAGGGCTCTCCGAGGGGAGGGGGCTGAGCCGGTCTGTTCCGGTTACGGAGCGCAGCAAGCGAGGGTTCATCATTAACTGTCAAACAGCGGTTTTAATCAGCCCTGCTCCTCGGTGGAAGATAGATTTAATATCAAGGCACATTTTCAGAGCCATTAGTTTAATTATGACAGGTGTCTGCAAACTGGATGGCTCCGCTTTCAGCTCTGAATGACAGCGCTTAATTCCACGGGCCCACAGGGGCCATGAGGGTACTTTACAAAAATGAGCTTCCATTAAAGCATAAGTGTTTCTTTCTTTCTTCCTCCTTTTTTTTTTTTTTAAATACATTTATAAATATATATTTCTCTCCTTTTGTTCTCACTTCTCTACTGAGAAAATGAGAGCTGATCAGAAAATTGCCCTTTAGTAGAAGCCAAAATAATTTTCCTTGCCCATTAGGATGGGTATTACAGGTTGGGAGGGCTGTGCCCTGTGCTCTCTGGCCAGGCAGAAGCACAGCAATCTGCTGCTTAACCTTTCCATGATCCATCTCCCTCTCCAGTCTTTTCCCAGTAAATAGGTAAATAACCAATAATAACAAATAATGGAAGGTTTGGGTGCCTGTGAGATGCTGTTTACCTCAAGCAGAGACTGAGGCAGGTTACCCTGAGCCCCTCCAGGTGTGTCGCTCCAGCACCAGCACAATTCCCACCTCCAGCACCGTGTCCAGCTCACAGCACCTCATATCCACCTGATATAGGCCCTGAAAGTGTTTCCTGTCACCTTTGCTCCCTAAAAACAGGGAGGTTTTCCATGGCCATCCTTGGGGCAGGCAGGGGTAAACCCACTGGCAATTCTGCAACTTTGGGGAAGCTTGGATTAACTTTGGTAACGCTCCAGCCCTGCCCGGAGCCTTCAGCCCAGCCCTGGCCGTTCAGCTCCCGGTGGACGTCCCTAATTCCCTGCTGGAATTTCGCTTCAGTTTCCCCCGGGCCGCCTCCCTTTGTCCCACAGCTCCCGCCGGGATGCGGCCCTGGACAGCGGGCGGGGGATGCGGGGATGAAGTGGAGCAGGAGGGACCCGTCCCCTGCAGCACGCGCGGCTCCCGGCCCTCATCCCGCGGCTCTCCCAGCCCCGCATCCCGCGGCTCTCCCTGCCCCGCATCCCGCGTCTCTCCCAGCCCCGCATCCCGCGGCTCTCCCGGCCGCACAGTGACCTCTGCTGCAGAGCGCAGCCGCTGCCAGCCCGGCTCGCACAGCCGCCAGTCCCAGGCAGCTCCGGAGATTTCCCCGCACCCCGAGCCCCTGCCCGTGCCCTCCTGGCCCTGCTCATGGGTCCCGCAGGGGCGGATATTCCCGCTGCTGCTGGGAGCTCCGGAGGGCACAAAAGGAGATGGAAACGCCGCTCATCCTGCCCGGGACATGCTGCCCGCGGGTTCTCGGCGAGGGACGCATTTCTCCAGCCCTGCGAAGCCAAAACTCCTGCAGACCGGGTCACCTCAGGGCTTGCCCCGGCACCCCAGTCTCGCCCTGCTGCTCTGCCACCCCTCGTGCCACCATCTTCCCTGGGCAGCCCTGCACAGACCGAGATGTTCCCAGGCCACTCCTGCCCCGGAGAACGCCGGGCGGGCTCCCGGCAGCTCGGGACGGCCCCGAGGGCTCGGGGCCAGCGCCTGGAGCGGCTCCTTTGGGCACCGGGGCCCCCGGGCCCGCAGCTGCTGGAGCCTTTCAGGCTCTTTCTGAAAGGTCAAAAGGAAATATCACTTCTACTTTTCCCCAAGCCTGATGTTGAACGCTGCAGTCTCCAGCCAGCCCTAAACGCTGTTATTTCTTGCTCCTAACTCACAGGGTCCCTCGTTATCTCCACATGTCCGTGACCTTTCTGTCAAGCATTTAGGAGCTGATGGAGGAGAGTTCAGATGTGCCAAAGCCATTATGCTTGTGAGACAAAACACACCAGCCTCAAAGGCTGGCAGGGAAATCCCTGCTCACCCAGCCCTCCCAGAGCTCTCCCAGTGCCCTCCCAGTGCCCTCCCAGAGCCATCCCCGAGCCCTCCCAG
>VWYI01007359.1:51215-62216 GCA_013399455.1 Anthoscopus minutus | reverse complement strand
GCCCTCTCAGTGCCCTCCCAGTGCCCTCCCAGTGCCTTCCCAGTGCCTTCCCAGAGCCCTCCCAGAGCCCTTCCAGTGCCCTCCCAGTGCCCTCCCAGTGCCCTCCCAGTACCCTTCCAGTACCCTTCCAGAGCCCTCCCAGTGCCCTCCCAGTGCCTTCCCAGAGCCCTCCCAGAGCCCTCCCAGAGCTCTCCCAGTGCCTTCCCAGAGCCCTTCCAGTGCCCTCCCAGTGCCCTCCCAGTGCCCTCCCAGTACCCTCCCAGTACCCTTCCAGAGCCCTCCCAGCCCCTGGCCAGGCACGAGTGCATCCCTGGGCCCCCCCAGTGAAAACCAGCAGAGTCACGCTGATTTCTCAGCATCCAGCAAAGACTCCTGGAGCCCTGCCCTGAGCACCCAAGGAATGGGAGAGGCCTCCAGGACCCTTCTCTGATCAGCTCCTTCCAGCACCGATGCCAAACTCGGAAATGGAGAACTGGTCCGGAGAGGCTCTGGTGTTCAAAACTCAGAGAGGCTTGGAGATGGGGAGAGGGATTGGAAAAAAGATCCAGGTGATGGAGACACCCAACATGGACTGGTTTTAAATGGAAATCAGCCCATAACATGTTTTGGAGGTTTTGTACAACCCTTCAGCACCCCGTCACCACTTAGATCAATTTGTAAGCACAGCCCAGGGGTGCTAAACACTGGGATTTCAGAGGAGAGAGAAATTTTCAGCATCCATGACCTAAGTAAACAGCAAAGTTGATTCAATTTCTGCACAAGTTTTCCAGTTCCTTAAAAACCACAAACCACCCCCAAAACCAAAAAAAGAACAATATGTTTCTCCACAACGCAGTCCTCCCCCTTTGGAAGTGGCTCAGGGCCAGGAGGGGTCTGGCAGGTTCCAGCACCAGAGTAATCTGGGAGAGACAGCAGAAGTCGTTAAAGCCCAACCACACAAAATCAGGAATATTCCAAGCAGAGAGCATGGGAACTTGGCAGCAGGAGAGGGTCTGAGTTACCCACACAGCCACAGCTCAGGAGCTGACAAACGATGTGGCTCTGGAACGAGCCTTCACTCTGACATTTACTGACACAAACCCAGGGCGGGGAAGCTGCTGCTCGGCAGCGCCTCCGAGGGCCGGCACAGCCAGGCACGGCTCTGCTTTCTACACCTCAGTGCCGCTTGTACAGCCTTGGACTGCAGAAAAACACACAGCCAGCAGGCACAGGGATTCCCCTCCTGGTTTTCAGGCCATTGCTCCGAAATCTGGGGCTCAAGGGGCACTGGATCCGTGTCCGAGGAAGCCCAGCAGGTCCCAAACACTCACCCCGAGGAGCCACACCTGTGGGTGCTTTGGGGCAGGAACAGCCCCGGGAGGGTCAGGGCAGAGCTCCAAAGCAGGACACAAAGGCTCAGGAAGGGCCAGAGCAGCCCAGGGACCCCAGCACGCCTGGGCTGCTCAGCAAACAGCCCCCAAATCACATCTGGGGAGTCCTGGAGTCACTGCAGTGATGGGAGGGAGTCTCAGCAGCCCCTGGAGGACCCTCACTCCCCACCTGGGCTGCAGGGAGAGCCCGGGGAGCACCAGACACAGGAAAACCTCAGCCTGGCCCCTGAAGCCCCACAGATGGGCCCTGGGCACCTTCACTGCTCTCAGGTGAAGATAAAACCGTTACAGGCGAGAAACCAGCGGAACAAAGCTCGAAAAATCCCCAAAGGCTCTGAGCAAACAGCTCCCCACACTGCTGCTGCCAGAGCATCTCATTCCTTGAGGTGAACACATGATTTTCAGAGCTGACTCAGGCTCTCAGCCTTCCTCAGCCCCTGATCACCTGCAATCCACAGCAAATTGTGGGGAGCCAGCACTAAAACCAGCAAGCCTGGGATTTCATATACATTTGCTGATTTGTTTCCTGCTTTCTGCTCTGACCTTGATATTCCTGTGGTCCCAGGCAGGTGCAGCAAAGGGAAAAACAGCATCACTTTACTCCCATGCAAAGCTGCTGTGTCACAGAAGAGGCAGGGAGTTTTCATGCCTGATGGCAAGGCCACAACCCACAGTCCCAGGTAAAAAGTGTTACCTGTGGCAAACAGGCTCCTGCAGCAGCACGGGGAAACGCTTCCTCCGAGAACCAGCAGGAATCTTCTTAGGCCAAGCTCTGACTCCAGGAGGGACAAGAGGAGATTTTCCAGGCTCCCAAGCAGTCACCTTGGTGCTGCTCAGAGCAGTGGGAGTCTGCTTGTTTGTCTCTCACTGCGTTTAAAATGGAAAATAACCCAGGAAGAAGAGAAAAAGGCACATCAGGGGAGTCCCAGAGCTCAGCCTGGCAGAAAGCAGTGACAGGAGCCAGGTCAGGGTTCCTGCTGGAACCCCCCACAGGCTGATTGCACTGGCCACACCAGTTAGGGCTGGGACAGGCACGAGCAGGGATTTGCCTTTGGCAGGGACTGTGCAGCTGCCTGTGCCCAGGTGGCTCTGGTGGAGCTGGGCTGGGGCACACTGGGAGAGGAAAGGGCTTTTAGGGAATGTTCCTTGATGGAGAGGGCTGCATGGAGGACAGAGGGCTGTCACCACCCAGACAAGGGGAGGATGAGGCACTTGGGGCCGTGGTGGTGCTGGCTGGGCTCAGCTCTGTGCCCTCAGCCCCCGTGCTGCTGCTGGCTGTGAACAGGAGCTTACACAGCCCCACCCCACCAGGAGATCCTGGATTCTGGCCCTCAAGGATAAACCTGCTCCTGCTTTGCTCCCCAGGAGCTACCAGGGAGGAAAAGCTCACTCTGAGGCCCTGGTTCCTCTCTGCATGCCACCCTCAGCCCTGGGCTCAGGGCCCTTGTAGTGCTTCTATTAAATCCTGCTCCTCTGTGGGGCATTAATGTGACACCTGTTTAGGCCAAGTCTGGGGTGCCTGAAGAGGAGAGACAGAAAATGTTTCCTCAGCATTTATTGACATCAAAATACGGATTTGTATTGCTGAGGCTGTCGGGCTGTGAACAGAAATCACTTTTGATGCAATAAAACCTCGCAGCCTGTTCAGCTCTGCTACAGCAGCCCCTGCCCAGCGGTAATTACCAGTTCCAGGCTGAGAAACCCAAAGCTGCCTGATGGAAAGGGAAAGCTTCCCCAGCCCCCAGGACCCTGCAGCACGGGGATGGCACCTGGCCACTGACAGGAGGAGAAGCCCCTAATGGGGCGCAAGGAAATCATTTACAAAAGCCTTCAGAAGGGTTGGGAGCATAAAAATTTCTGGCTCTGTCGTCTCTGTTTCTGCAAGCAGCAAAAGATCCATAATTCTCACACTTAATGTAATTCCAAGGCATCTAAAGTGATTTACAGTCAGTTTACTCAATACTTTCAGCTTTATTTAATGTAACAGTTATGGCACATAAAAAGTTTATTGAAAATCCTTTGGGAGTATGATTGAGTAAGAAACAGTCATTGCTAATGCCATTACAAGAGCTGAGGAGAAGGATCCCAGCCTGTTCCCTGGGTGACCTCTCTGGCTCTGAGATCTGGGGTCACCCCAGGAGGGGCGGGGGCCAGCCCTGTCCTGCCCCTGGGCACGGGGCAGCCTGGGAGGGACCTTGGGGACAGCCTGGGGCTGCTCTGCTGGCCAGAGGGGTGGCAAGGGGGCTGAGGAACTTCTGGGAAGCCAAGCAGGGAGGAATTTCCCTCCTGCCACACTCACTCGTTTGAAGAGATATTTATTTCCATGCAAAGCAGAGCTGAGCCGCTCTCAGAGCAGAGGAGCTGCTTTGGGTGGGATGGGATGGAAACAGGAGGCTGGAAGTGCATGGACTGTCCCCAGCTCAGCTCCCTGCTTGCCCCTTCCAGCATCTCCAGGATGCTGAACTTGTCCCCAAACGTGTAATTACAGAAGGTGTTCATTTGCCTTCGCAGTTAACAACCATTACTTTTACCATTGTTATGGCAGTAACTCCAATTTAATAATTGCCAGCACTGGTCCTGAGAACATCCACAGCAGGGGACAGCTCTCAACATCAATTTTTGCTGGCCATTCTTGCAGTGCTGGCAGCCCACCAAGGCTGCCTGGAACAACAGAAGATTCACATTTACCTTAAGAGGTGAGAAGATGAACAAAGATCTGTTCCTGTCACTTTGGCAGCACCCCCAGGCTCCGGTAAGAGTCCAAACCCTGGGATAAACAAACCAGGCCATGATGCCACTGGAGAGAGCTCCCAGCTCCTCCACCCCTGCTGCCAGCCTGGATCAGGGCTTGGGAGGGGAACTTCAGCCTGGCTGGAGCCCAGGTGCGGGGTCTCCACCCAGCCAGGCGCCATGGCCGGTGTCCCTGCAGATGTGGGCACGGAGCCACCCCTCCCTTCCCAGCCCCTGGGACACTTCAAGGCCTCTTTTCCCAGCCCTGCTCCCCCCCACAAAACACCTGTGCTCTGCAGGGCTCCAGGGGGAAGCTGTGCCATGGCAGGGTGGGAAGAGCCAGCCCAGACTGGCAGGAAAAGAAAAAATTCGAGTGCCCTGAGTAAACGGAATAAATAGGCAGTGAAAGAAAAACATGTTCCACATGTGCATGTTCCATAAACAGAAAAAGGTTACATTTTTCAGATAAGATGGATGATGGATTGTTTAGCTGTGTTTGTCAATCAAGTATTAAGACTTGCAGAATTAAAATCAGAGCAGTTCAGAGATGGGTTCCAAGCTCTCCAAAACATCAGGTTTGGCATTTCGATAGCTCTCAAGCTATCAACTCTAGACACACAAACAGAGAGATGGATGGCTGATTTGGAGAAGAGATGGAGACATTCTTTCAAGAGCATTTTTTTCCCCTTTTTTTTCCAAGAGATGATTTGCTTGTGCCAAGAATTCAGCCTGGGGAAAAGTCCAAATGCAGCATTTCCTCTCGCTGAAACTGGGGCTTGGCCCAAACCAAGCTCTGGCTCTGCAGCCCCTCTCAGCAGGGCCAGGGAGCCTCCAGGCCAGCCCAGGTGAGCAGGGCAGGCAGGGGCAGGACACAGCTGCAGGTGCCCTGAGGTGGTGGGGGCAGAGAGGCAGAGTTTGGGGCTGGAGCTGGCACGAGAGGCTGCAGCAAGCCCACTGCTGGTGGACAGAAATTCCTAGAAACAGATGCAGCGAATTCAGAGCTTCAGAGGCAGTTGTGGAGTTTGGGGTCTGCTGGGAGCAGCCTGTGTAGCTTATGGATTAATGTGCTATTATTACATTACTCTTTAAGCTTCAAAGGTCTGCCAGGAAACCTAAGCCCACTATCTATTGAATGACATTTTAAGAACAAATAATACATTAATATATTTAATTTGAGAATAAACACATACATTATAGGAAGGGATTTTGTCTATGCTGATAAGTCAGTGCCTGACCTTTCTGCTGCAATCCCTGGGTGCCGAGCCAGGGCCTCTCCCTGGAAGCTCAGCCCCAGCTCTGCTCCTGCGGCTCCAGGAGCTCTGGAAGAGGCAGCTCAGCCCTAATTATCCCTTCGACACTAATCTGCAGCTACACTAAATCTTGTTGCCTCAAATTAGTTAATCAATTAAGTGTCAAACCACAAAATGTTACTGATTGTGGCCTGAATTTATTGCCTTGGCACAGGATTCCATCTGCTGTTCCCTCCTGGCTCAGGTTCTGGGCTGGAGGGCTCTGAGCCGCCCCAGACCTTCAGGGGAGGGCTCATGGAAAGGGATGGGCTGGAGGAGCAAAGTCCTGCTCCCAGTGAGGAACAACCCCTGAACTGGGATATACTGGGAGGGTCTGGGGCTGTGCTGGGCACCAAGCTGAGCCTGTCCTGGGCGCCTGGGCTGGGCCAGGCAGGGCAGAGGGGACCCTTCCCCAAAGCTGTGCCCTTCTCTGGGCTCCCCCTGGCCTGGGCAGGCTGCAGAGAGCCCCAGGAACGGCCCTGGGGAGGACAAATCCCAACCCCCCTGTGGTGCCTGCAGGCTCCACCTGGGCTCTGACAATTCCACGGGTCACAAAGTCCCATTAATTACTCAGATTAGGCTGGAAAATTTTAGGAGATGATCAATGTTGATGAAAGTCTTTTCAGCTCCAGAGAGGGTTTTTCTTTTTTAGAATTTTGACAAAAGGAACTGATAACTGCAACATTTAGCTTTTTCAAAAGTCGTGAAAATATTCAGCTTTGGAAAACATTTCTGGTCACAAAATAAAATAGTCTGCTTTCTTGAAGACAGTTTCAAAAATAAATGTCAGCCTTTTAAGTGTGTATTTGAAAGAGGAAAGTTTTTTAGGAAGAAATTTTTGGGTTTGTTTGTTGTTCTTGAAAAACAACAACCACTTTTCAACAGAGATTTCAGTTCACAGGGAAAAGCTGTTCCTCATTCAAACAGTGTTTGGACGAGAAATATTCACCCAGTTCTGGTCCCCGGGGTTGATGTTGGCACCAGTGGCGTGCCCAGGGCTTCTGCTGTCCCCATTTGCAGCTCAGGGGCCAAAGCCAAGAGACCAGGGTGAGTGAGGAGCTCTCAGGGTGACACCGGGCCAGTGATGCCACCCTGGGAGCAGCTCCTGCTCTTGCCACCGCCACCATCCCCTCCTGGGAGCAGCCACAGATGCAAATCCAAAGGCCAGACTTTGGCAGAGGCAGCCATGAGCGGTGGGGGAAAAATTGCCAAAGCCAGGTTTATTGATCCCCAGCCCAGATTGATGGCACAATAAGAGCAGGAGGCGAAGAGTGATTTTGCTTTTGAAAACGTTGATGAATAAGCACTCAGGGGCAACAAATAGCTGGACTCCCCGGATGATGGACGGCAGCAGCAGAACAAGATGCATTTTTATAAATGGGTGAAAGGAGAGGAGGACTTATTAAAAAAAATGAATGACCACACGTGGCAGGGATATGCCACTGGGGAGAAGCCAGCCATTGATTTATGTGCACTACTGGCATTTGAAAATTCAATAATAACATTGACAAATGAGAGGCAAAGCTGGCCAGAGGACAGCAGAGAACTTGGAGTGGAGAAAGAAAATGCCAAGGTCAGGATGAAGGAACAGAAAAACATGCTTATGTTGGAAAGGCTTTGAGTTAACTCATCTATATAAAGACATTAAGAAAAATCGCTCTGGGATCAGAGCTCACCCTCCTGCCTGTGGCAGGGCCGGTGGAGCCGCGGGGCTCCGGGGATGTGTCCGTGCTGGCCCGGGGAGCAGAACCACACCTGCCCCTCCTGCTGCCGACAGCGGCTGCTGCGCAGCCTGGCAGCCCCGGGGGGAGAGCCCGGCCGGGTTTTGCTGCTGCCCAGCTCGGGGTGAAGCCTGGCAGCCCCGGGGTGAGAGCCCGGCCGGGTTTTGCTGCTGCCCAGCTCGGGGTGAAGCCTGGCAGCCCCGGGGTGAGAGCCCGGCCGGGTTTTGCTGCTGCCCAGCTCGGGGTGAAGCCTGGCAGCCCCGGGGTGAGAGCCCAGCCGGGTTTTGCTGCTGCCCAGCTCGGGGTGAAGCCTGGCAGCCCCGGGGTGAGAGCCCGGCCGGGTTTTGCTGCTGCCCGGCTCGGGACACAGCCCGGCTCCAGGGCGCTGCGCTCCCTTTCCCTGCCCGGGGAAGGAGGGAGGAAAGCCCTGCTGCAGGCAGCTCTCCTGAGCCACAGGCCCGTGGAAAAATCTCTAATTGAGCTCATCAGACCCATCCCTGGCTCCCTCCTGGAAAATCCCTCGTCCTCAGCAGCCGGGGGAATGTAGCATGGCTGAGGCGATGCTACCTTAACATCCGATTGCAGAACAAGCCCGGGTCTCCCCCGGCTGTCCCCGGCCTCGGCACTGCCAGGGCAGCAGGGAGAGCTCCGGGCTGGCGCTGCTGTTCCTGCTCCCCCTCAGCTCGCCCGGGTTTGTTCCCATTCTGAGAGCGTTTCCAAAGGCTGGCAGGTCAGAGGCGTGCGCGGAGCAGAGCTCGGCTCAGCCGAGGGCACCGGGGTTGGTGCCCGGCCCTGGCAGCGCTCCCTGGGCAGGGGCTCCCACCCTGGGACCGCCCAGGGGTCGGTGCTCCGTGGTTTGAGCGCCTGGAGGGAGGGGACAGGCTCCCAAGGCTGTGCTGCTGGATGAAGCCAGGGCTTCAACTCCGAGGGTGCCTCAGTGTGGAGTTTTAGAACAATTTCCATCCCAGAATGGCTGAGCTCAGCTGGGTGCAGTTCAAGCCCTCAAAACAGGACTTGAGATATTACGGCTGGGCTTTTCACCCCTGCCTTTTAACCAAACAATTAATTTCCATCCTCAGCAAAGCAGCTGAAACTCCTGCTCGTGGGGCTTTTCTCAGTCCTGCAGCCTGGCAAATCTCCCTGCCAGAGCCAGATTAGGTCTCAGCTTTGTCTGGTGTCCTGTCAGTCGCAGCTGGTGTGCAGCCCTGCCCTGTGCACCTCAGGATGTGTCCCTAAACAAGCTCCAAGCCCACAAATCCTTAGTACCAGGCAGTCATCCCAGGGATACCCTTTGCTCCAGCCAGAGCCATCTTTGGCCAGGTGATTTTGGGGAGATTCCTAAAAGTGGGACCAAACTGCTCAGCTCTGGGAGGTGGAGACAGACAAAGCCCGTTCTTTGTGCTGGCCTGGCAGAAGTGTCAACACAAGGATTAAACATAATCTCATTAAAATTACAGTGCTGAGGATGGAGTTTGTGGTTCTGTTAGATGCTCTCTATATTTAGATTCCATGTTGCTGCTGCCATTCAGCTCCTCCCAGAATCGGTGCCCTTGACAATAGCGAGGTGCTCACACACACACACACACACACACACACACACACACACACACAAGGTGCTCAGCGTGCAGAAGCTCTAAAAACAAACAGTATCACCTGGAATTTCCTAAATCCAAGGATCTCAAAGCACCTTTTATAGGTAAAGTATCTTCTCTGGGAAGGTAAAGTGGAGTAAAGGAGATTTTTTGGAATCTCCCAGGTTTTATAGCAAGTCTATGGATGAGAATGGAGTGAAACTCTTGCAGAGAATCCTGGAGCCCCTTCCAGTTCCTGGGAGATGCATTTTTACCCCTCTGAAAGTCTCTCAGTAAGGGTTTTACACAAGCAGTTAAGGCTGGCAAGGAGGCCTTAACTCTCTCTGGTTGCTGCAGAAACTGCTCTGCTCGATTTTGACAGAACTGAAATAATGAATGAGGGAAAAGTTGAAAAGCTGATAAAAGCTGTGCGAGCCCACCCCGCAGGCCGGGGGGAAAACAACGCTGTGAGCTGTGTCAGCAGCGGGTTTTGCAATGCAGTGTGAGGCAGTGCAGCTGAGGACAGCGTTCATGTGGAGTCTGGAGCCAGAGCTGCACAACCCCATCCACAGCTGGAGCGATTCCACTGTCTGAGCCTTGTGAGCAGCCAGCACACCCGGCATTGAACTCCTCTGGCCCCAGGGGTGGGAGCAGCTCCTCAGCGCCACTCCAGAGCCCATTAAACCAAAAGTAAGATACCTCCAATCATTATTACTCATTTTTATGGCCACGTTGTTCACAAATGACTGAATTTAGCTGTCAAATGTATAGAAAAGAAAAATAAAATCCAAGCACCAGCCATCTGCGCCCCAGAAAGGTTTGCATTTCCCTGGTTGTTTATGGCACAGGGTCCCAGCTCCTTTGTTCCCCTCAGGTTTGTTATTGTGTGGGAAATAAGTGGGTTTTCTTCCCCAGTTTGCATTCTCTCTCCAGTGTACACTTGCTCTTTCCCTCTATGTAGTTTTAACTCATATATCTGGGGTTGACACCTGGAATTGTGTTTGTTTGAGCAGTTCTGTCTCTCTGATGGTTTTCCCTCTGGGTTATTTACTCTGCTCCCTGGCAGTGCCATTTTCCCTGGCAGCTCCCAGGGTCCCGGCTGAGGCTGGGGGAAGCGAGCAGGGAGGGCTCAAACCTTTCCTGGGCTCAGCTCAGGGTTGTTTGGAGGCTCAGCTCCTTCAGTTCATGTCCTCACCTGGTCCCACCCTGGCTCCCTCCCTGGAGCCACTTGAGGAGCACCCACAGCATCCCACAGCTGAGATTTTCTCCCGGAGCAGCACTGGAATTTCCAGGAGTTCTTTGCCAGCAGAGAGAGGATTCCACTCTCTGAACCACCCCCCTTAGCTGCCTCTCAGTTTCCCAGCAGCTCAGTGACCGTGCTCAGAAACTTGGGCCCTTTCAGGCCGTCTCTTAAGCAAAGTGTCCCAAATCCAGTGGCCACTTAAGAAAATCTTGGCCAAAAGGGATCAAGAATGAGGCACAGTTGATACAAGTGAGAGTTCCACTCCATCAGACCATGTAAACACGTATTTAGCTCTAAGTGGATAAATAATCCTCTGAAAGCCACCCACATCGAGCACTGCTCGGGAGCTGGCGCTGGGCTGTGGGTGATCCTTCCTCTTCCAGCTCCCCGAGGGGAAGTGCAGGCACAGGCTAAAATCCTGTGACCCCCTCCACTCCCCTGCCTGGCCTGAGCTCACCTTGTGCAGCCTCACCTGGAGGTGCAGTGAGCAGCAGCAAGGGGGCCCATGCTGAGGCTCCTCAGGCACAGCAAGGAGTGGTGCCCCAGGGAGACCCCAGGGGGACCCAAAGGGGACCCCAGAGAGACCCCAGGGAAACCCCAGGTGGGCCCTGGGCTGTTGGAGATGCTGTAGGAGAAGGGAAGGGGAAAGAAAGGGCAGCCGTGGAGCAAAGAGCTGCAGGATGGAGCCAGCTCTGGGCACTTTTATGAGCTCCTGCTCCGTGAGGGTGCCTTGACCTCGGGGGTCAGTGCTTTGAGGCAGCCTCCAGCAGGGATTTACAGAGCTCCCACCTCCCTCCTCTCTGTCCATCTCCCAGCCCTGCTCCAGAGCAGGGTGGGCAGCATGGAGGGACAGCAGGGGCACCACGGGACTGTGCTCTGGAGCTGTCAGGAGGATCCTGGAATTTTGGTTAGAGATTATCCAGTCCCAGTCCCAGGCCAATCCCAGTCCCATCCCAGTCCCAATCCCAATCCCAATCCCAATCCCAGTCCCAGTCCCAGTCCCAATCCCAGTCCCAGTCCCAGTCCCAGTCCCAATCCCAATCCCAATCCCAATCCCAATCCCAGTCCCAATCTCCT
>VWYI01007359.1:34489-51183 GCA_013399455.1 Anthoscopus minutus | reverse complement strand
TCCCAATCCCAGTCCCAATCCCAATCCCAGTCCCAGTCCCAGTCCCAGTCCCAGTCCCAATCCCAGTCCCAGTCCCAGTCCCAGCCCCAGTCCCAGTCCCAGTCCCAGTCCCAGTCCCAGTCCCAGTCCCAGTCCCAGTCCCAGTCCCAATCCCAATCCCAATCCCAATCCCAATCCCAGTCCCACCTTCCTATAGCAAACACAGGGCAGCCACGGTCCAGGCCTCCAGCAGCCACCACTGCCCTGTTGTGGGCAGGTTCTGCTGGCCCCAGCAGGTCCCTGCACAGAACTCTGCCCCTGAGGGACATGTCCCTTGCAGGTTCTGTGGCCCCGCACAGGGCATGGGGAGGGAGCAGAGCTTTGGGACAGGTGAGGATTGATCCACCTGTGGCCAGGAGGGCAGAGCAGGAGCAGGGCTGTCACCAGCACACCAGTGACACCAGGGGCACGAGGGGCTGGGAATGAGAAGCCCCATGGAAAGCAAGGGAGGAAATGAATTCCAGGCAAGTGGCTCAGGCAGGGGGAGGGAAGGGTGGAATGAGTGTCTCTCTTTTCGAGGCAGCTGGGTTTATTTTAATGGGCAAGGTCAGCAGAGAAATGACCAGGAAGAGAAATCGCTGCCATTACAAATCAGCCACGATCTTGTATCAATTATTCCCGGCGCAGTTCCCTGCCTTGGGCTCGGGCAAACACGGCCTAATCAGTTTTACATCTACGTTTAATTTTATTGGAAAGAGGAGCCAGCAATGCATCATGGGGCTGCTGTGTGACATGAAAGGTGACCCCTGCCAGCTTAATGACACAATACATAACCCTTAATGAAGTCACTATCTTGTCCTTTTTTTGCTGTCTCAGCCTGATGATTTATGATGGCATCATTTTGCTTTGCCCTCTTTTCATTTCAGCTTGACAAAGTGGATGAAACAATTATCTTCGTTATCATCTGGAGCAGGAGAAATGTGATAGTTGAGGATTTCTGCAGGTGCAGGGCCTGGGCCTGGCATCAAGGGAATGGAGAAATACGATTGGGAATTCTGGGGTTCCTCCTGTCTTTTCTCTCCTTCTCTGACTTACGAAGATGGAGGGAGGATCCCACCAAGCCTTGCAAGTCCTCCATCACCATGACAAGAAGTAATTTCAGGAGCTCTCTGGAGCAGCAGAGGAGACCTGGGAGATATCAATACATTTCCTTTTTCCAGCTTTTTTCCCTCCTCTCTCCACACACACCTATACTGGAATGCTCTGTACCCCCAAAATATCCCTTGCCAGGCCCCCAAATGCCTGACAAAGGTGATTGGGCAGGTGTGCTCCATATAAAGGTGGCAGCAGTGGCTCTGTGTGCCTGTGCCTCCACGCCCCCAGTGTGTGAGCGTTGTACCTGATTTTCTGTGCCATTAAACCCAGCACAAATCCCTCAGAGCTGAGCCCACCTCTCCACACCACACCTGTGGCTGCCAGCACATCATAAACCTGCTGCAGCTCAGGGCCCTGACCAAAACCCAGCTGCTTTTAGCAGTTTTTAATGTAAGCAGGTCCCTTTTTGGCTGTGGTTGCGTGAGGGAAGCCTCCCTCCGTGGCCTGGGATGCAGATGGAAGCTGCCAGCTCTGGGCTGCAGCCCCGCGAGGCAGAAATGACAGAGTGGCCTCGCTGGCCATCTGCTTGATGGCACTTGGCACTGCCAGGCGATGGCTGGGCTGGTGCTGCGGGGTCTGGGGGTTGGTGCTCTGTTTCTGAGCTGATTCGGGTTGACTGGGAGCAGCCCCTCACAGCCCTGCCGAGGCTCCTGGACAAACTGCTGCAATTCCTCACTGGCTTCAAGAGACAGAGACAGGCCCAGCTCTTGCCACCACACCCTTGCCTGCCCAGGGCTGTTCCCTGAGAGCCGTTCCCAAATCTGGAGCTCAGTCCTTCCTCCAGTCCACCATGGACGCCCTCCTGCCACGTTTCACCACCCAGGCTGAGCCCGGGAGTTTTCTGCTGTGTTCCACTCCCCAGCTACTCCCCCTTCCCAGCCAGGAGTTCCTGGATCACCCTCTGTCAGCAGAGCTGGAGTTAAAGTGCTGTTCCAGCCCTCAGCCAGCTCCATCACACTGGCCTGCTCCTTGGATTTACATACTCACAACCTGACCTCATTTTAGCCACAGTTTTGATGTTTTTGGAAATAGTAGTCACAAGCCTTTCAGGATTTTACAACCACTGCTTCAGCCTTCTGAGTGTTCTTACTTGTAGGTCGAGGCCTCTGTACACTGAAGCAGCCAGAGCACATCTAATTAAGTTCTTGTGCCCCATTTCTGACTAAAATAAAACACACTTAGCCTGGATTCTGCGTCAGGGCTCCATCTTCCTCCTCCCGGGGAAGGCTTTCTCTCCATGCTGTGGCCTGAGCAGGCTTTCTCAGGGAGGGTGGGGAAGGGATGGGAAGATAAATGCAGTTTGGCAGGACATTAAGGGAAACCACAATATTGCCATGTAATGCAGCTCCTATCTGATCAGCAGAGTCACCGGAGCTGTGTCTCAGAGGAAGTGGAACCAGCTGCCCCCGTCAAGCTGATTGCTGAGATCCTCCCTGAGATATTCCTTCTGTCTGTGGGAGATACCAGCTGCTGAGGGATTCCCAGCATGTGCTGAGTGACCCTGGCCCAGCTCAGGCTGCCCCAGCCCTCAGGCTCTGTCCCTCCCTGCAGCCTGCTCCAGGGGCACAGCAGGGAGGGGACAGCCACTGGCACGGAATGGGGACAGCCACTGGCACTGCCATCCACCCTGGGCTTTCCCAGTGCATCAGGGGCTGAGAAAACACGGCCTGCTTTATCCTGGAGAGCAGAGGATGTGGGAGTGGGACATGGGGATTGCTTTCTCTTTTAGCCAAAGGAAAGCTGCAGCTCTCAAATTGCTCCTTTAATTTCCTAACACCTTCCTCTGACCCTCGCAGGAGGCATTTCCTGCTCCTCTTGTCAGTTTGGACAGTATCCTAGGAATTCATTCACATGGAAGGTGGGAAATGTGATGCGTTGGCAGAAAACATAGGCAGCAGCAGTCTCTAGTATAATAATGTTTCAGAATAATCTGCAGAAATTTAACCAATTAATTCTCAGAGCGATCCCGTAAATTAGCCAGATACAAGTGCCATGGAAAGGGAAAGGCCGAGGTCACCAAGGCTCAGGGCCTCCACACCACCCTCAGCCCAGCAAGGGCTGCTGGACGTGGCCAAGCCCCCCAGAACCTCATTTCTGGGCTGGAGCTCCAGAGCCACAAATCCTGGGTAGACTCAAACACATCAGGGAGAGGAGAAAAGGCTCTTGGAGTGACTCCTCCACCGTCAGGATAATTACAGCCAAGATTAGAACTGGGTGGAAAACAGGAGCGTTTTACAAATGAAGGAACAACTAACTGTAGGGTAGTTTAATCATAATTAATGGGAAGACACTGCTCAATGAGGAGCTGCGCAAGGGCCTGGCTGCGGCTCGAGCAGCCGATGGTGATGGATCGCGGCTGCTCCCTAATCCCCGCTCTTTAAATGCCCATTCTTCCTCATGTCCTTGCTCTAAGAGCTTTTACAGGTTTTACATCATGGTCCTCGCTGTGCTGTCCAAGGGTGTTTGAGTGCCACGGTTTGATCCATGGCTCGGATTTGGGAGGGAGGGCAGGGTGTGCTGGCTGCGCTGCCCCGAGGGGTAACGCGCCCCGGGCTCCGCGTGCTCCGGTGCCAAACCCCGCTCCTGCCTCCTGCTTCCCCCGTGCGCCAGTGCAGGGAATCCGCCATCTCCCAGCTCCAGATTTGGGGAACTTTGACATCCCCTAATGAGGTAAACACATTACTGTCATGTACAAACAAACAGCAACAAATTAGCAGCTGACACGTGCGGGAGCCGCGGCTCAGCAAAGCGGCATCGTTGCACTCGTTACAGGCAATTAATGCCGCCCGTGCGACTGCTCGTGTCCCGCTGCTGGCCTCTGGCTTCACCGCCCTCCATCTTCCTCCTCCTCGTGGGCTTCATCCCCCTCTGCCATCCTCGTGGGGCAGGGTACGGCCAGGAGCAGCACCGGGTGCTACTGGGAGAGCTGGAAAACGCCACCTCTGTTTGTGGCTATGACCACGAGGAGCTGGCAGGGCACAGGGAGGGCCGGGACTTCCCTGAGCACCCAGCCTGGGCTCACATCCCAGGATCCTCACTTCGAGTCTGCTGCCTGAGGCCCCATCCCAGCTAAAACAAGCCAGGGAGGGGAGGGCTGGGAGGGAGAGATGGATATTTGACTTTATTTCGGCAGAAGCCTCTCTATTAAGCGAGAGCCCCAACAGCAGGCCCACGGTCAAAGGGCTTTATTATTATAATTGCTTTGCAAGGGTGAAAGCCTCTGGATAAGAATCCGAATCAGTCATCACTCAGAATAATAGTCACAAAAAAAGATAAATAAATAAAGGTAGGATCCAGCCAAAAAAGGAGCTCACATTATCAGCCATTAAACCAATAATCCATTAGTGCCCAAGGTTGCTGAATAATATAGTACTTTCCCAGCGCCCATAATTTATAGTGCAGACTAGAGAATAGACACGATTATTAGAGTGAGGGCTACTGGCTGACACATGATGCATGACCGTGTGGCATTGATCTTCACACAACAGGAAGGTGTCTAGACGGGAGATGTATGGCCCCCGCAGCCAGAGCGGGGCATATTTCACGCGGGGCCTAATGGAGTGGTGGAGGCCGTGATGGATGAGCCGTGGGCACGCGGAGCCGGCCGGGCACGGCCCCGCTAATGCGCGACCTCCCCGCTCCCCACGTCCTTCACTCGCTCGCGGTGACCCCGCGGCAAGGCAGGGACAGCCAGAGGCACAGAGGGCGACGGGGAGGGAAGGGGAGCGAGAGGGGAGGCGAAGAAGAGAGAAGAAGAAAAATAAAAGATAAGGAGAAGGCGTGATGTAAATGAACAATCTCCCGCGAGCACCTGCCTCAGGCGCACTGCGCCACTGCGCTGCTGCCTGCGGGGCTGTTTCTGCTCCTGGGTGTACAGGGTTACTCCTGCTTTACACAGCTGCTACTGAGAGCACACAAAGGGCCCTGGGGTGCAAGTGTCAGCCTTGCTTGGGCTGCTGGAGCTCGTGGGACTGGCCCCAAATGAGCCCCTTATCCTGTGGGATTGGCCCCAAGTGAGCCCCATATCCTCTCTTGTGGCAGGCCAGGTTCCTTGTCATGGGGTAACCCCATATGGGAGGGGAACCTCATGTGGGTGAGGGGAACAATTGGTTTGGGGCCTTGGAGAGTCTCTCAAGTGGCTCTGCCTGTGTCTGTCCTCAGCCCTAAACTGCAGGAACCCCATAGCAAGCAGCACATGAGGTCTTGCCAGAACTCTGCAACTCCTGGAAAGCTTCTCACCGTCCGCTCTGGGCACCTCCCTTCCCCAAGCCAGGTACAAACCCACATGTGCCCCTGCTCCTTCCCCAAGCCAGGTACAAACCCACGTGTGCCCCTGCTCCTTCCCCAAGCCAGGTACAAACCCACGTGTGCCCCTGCTCCTTCCCCAAGCCAGGTACAAGCCCACGTGTGCCCCTGCTCCTTCCCCAAGCCAGGTACAAACCCACGTGTGCCCCTGCTCCTTCCCCGAGCCAGGTACAAGCCCCAGCCCAGCCCTTGCTGCGTTCCTTCCCCTCCATGTAAGGGCTCCAACTCCCCGAGCTGCCTGGGAAGGAAAGGAGAGAATGGCCATTTACTGTGTTTCTTTTACCATCTGGGCTTATTAAAAACTGCGCAGCAAATTAAAAATAGGTGGGAACAAAGATGGGGGAATGACATAAAGGGTTGCAGAAAATTCTCTGTGTACTTTTAAAAGCTGGAATTGCCATATGGACTGGCAGAGAGACATGTTTTACATTTCCACTGGTACATGACTGACATCATTTAGCATTAACTTCTATTTGAATAAAATGGTAGTAGACATTTAGGTAATATTACAGGGCAATAAATGTTTTAAAGAGCCTTGGGGGATGCTCTTGAAACACAGTCCAGACCAGAACTCTAAAAATATGTCTTAATATATATTAACCTCTTTTAGGACTTTTGGCTCTCAAACAAATAATGGAGGATAGAGGGTTTTTTTCCCCCTCCCCTTTTACTTTATGAATTAAGAGTCCCCAGCTATATTTTTCCCTTTTTCCTCTTTAGCTGTGCTGGGAAGAACATGAGGGAATGTAGTTAAAATTCAAAAAGGTTCCCCTTTATCATTACCATGAATCAACACAATAAATGAGCCCCTTCAGAGCACGGTAATAAGAATTTGATAAATCATCAGCCAAAAATTAACTAGATGTCAAAACAATCTTTGGGAAGTGTGATGGATTAGGGGCGATAGTGGCAATTAATCTCCCAGCATGAGTTCACAGGAGAGACTGAACGGTGGGAGATGGATAGGGGGGAGACCAAGGCCTCGCAAGGTCAGGACACTGTGGAAAGGAACGAGAGGCAGAGAGAGACGGAGAGAAGAAGAAAAAAATTCCACTGAGTCGGCAATCCCCCGCCCCTGGCAGCCGAGGTAGAGGTCAGCCACACGCCTTTGAAAGCTTCTCTGTCTCCAGCTGCTCCTGTGATGAGGCAAGCACTTTCTGCTCCTGCAATAAATGCCACCAGCAGCTCAAGGGGCCAGCTCTAGGCTGGGGAGAGCCAGAGCCAGGGATGCTCTGCCCTGATCAAGGGACAGGCAGCTGCAGGGAGACAGATCCCCCTTGGATGTGGGAATTCCTCCATTCATCATCCATCCATCCATCCATTCATCCATCCATCCATCCATCCATCATCCATCCATCCATCCATCCATCCATCCCTCCATCCATCCATCCCTCCATCCATCCATCCCTCCATCCATCCATCCCTCCATCCATCCATCCCTCCATCCATCCATCCCTCCATCCATCCATCCCTCCATCCATCCATCCCTCCATCCATCCATCCCTCCATCCATCCATCCCTCCATCCATCCATCCCTCCATCCATCCATCCCTCCACCCATCCATTATCCATCTATCCATCGATCATCCATCCATCCATCCATCCATCCATCCATCATCCATCCATCCATCCATCATCCATCCATCCATCCATCCATCCATCCATCCATCCATCCATCCATCCATCCATCCCTCCACTGCTCCACCCAGGGCTGGCACTGGGGAGTGTGGATTCCCTGGTTCTGCCTGAGCACAGAGAGCGGGAGGGAGGAGCTGCTGCAGCCCGAAATCCCCACCAGCTCACGGGAAGCGCTGCTCCGTGCCAGAGGCAGCCGGGAGCTGGGCAGCTCTCCTGCCCTTCATGTGCCTCAGCCTGGCTGGGTCAGCAGGACCCTGTGCCTGCCGCAGAACGGGAGGGTTGGCAGAGTGGCACCGCCGGGCAGCTCATGCAGCTCTCAGGGAGGAAGGTTTGGCTGACCAGAGGTTCGGCTCCTCCACCACCACCCGAGATCTGGCACAGCTGAGACGAGGCCCGTGGGCTCTGTGCTTTGCTCACAGCCTGGGGGTGCTGCAAGGAGACAGCCCCTGGCTTCTCCATTAAGGTGAAGCAAAATATTTGCTGTGTCCCCTGAACGTGCAAATCCAGCTCAGGAACAGCCTGGGAGTCATTCCTTCGCTGAGCCGGGGTTCCCCACTGCTGCTGCTCCCCCTTCCCTGCAGATCTGCAGCTCTGTGAACAGAAACTCAGTGACACAACAGGACTGGCTCATTATTAGCTCTGGTTAGAGGCTGAGCCTCCCCGAGCTGACTGCTTTGCTCCTGCATGCTCACACTGTTCCCAACACCTTGCTCAAGTATTTGCATCCTTAAGAAGCAGCAGCCCTTTTTCCCTTTTGTTTTTTTTTAGTTGCATCTTTCACGATTTCCCCCGGATTGCTCACACAGTTCTGTGTAAGAGACAAATGCCTGGCAAGGGCTGGGCCGGGGCTGGCTGCGTGGTGCACATCAGTGTCAGCGAGATTTCGGGAGGGGGAGAGGGAAGCAAATCCCCGCCCAGCTGGAATGCTCTCCCACAATGCCTGTCTCTTCTCAAGACAGACAGGCCTTGGATGAGACAGATGTTTCCACCCAAAAGCAGATGTGAAGATGTTACTTTCCCAGGGAGGAATGTGGTGGGGTTTATTATTAACCAACAGTCCCCACATGACAGCTTCCCTTGACCAACAGTTGGAAAATCTGAAAAAACACGGAGCTCTCTAATCCAAGTGGTGGCAGGAAACAGCCAGCCCTGACAGATTCTGCTGATTTATTATTATTAATTACAACCTGGAAATGACCAAAAACATCTGGGAGAGCTGAATGTGGAAGAGAAAGCAAGCTTGAGCAAAGGGGCCAAATATTTGATTCTGTGCTGGGCTCAGAGTGCTGCTAAACATCAGGAGCAGATCTGGGAAAGGATCTGGGCAGGCTCTGAGAGGCAGCAGAGGGAAGGGTCTGGGGGAAGCAGCCGAGGGAACCCCAGGGGTCACACAACAGCAGCAGCCCCAGAGCACACGGGTACACAAGGAGCCAGGGACACCCCAGCATGGAAACCCCGGGGCTGTGTGAACACAAAGGGTTCATCCCCCAAAAGGTGAGGCCGTGTCCCCCTGAGGGCCCCCCAGCCTGCCCAGCTCGGGAAGGGTGAGCAGAGTGTGGACAGCACCAGTGGGTGCCCGTGACAGCGCAGGAGCAGCATCGCTGTCTCCAGAACGGCCCCTCCTGCTGCTACCCCAGCTCGGGCCTGTCACTGTCACCCTGCCCGAGGTGACACACGGCCCTGGCTGCTCCAGAGCTCTGTGCCCATGGTGGAGAGGGAGCTGCAGTCGTTATTTTAGAAATGGAGTCTCCAGCAGCTCCATGCTTGGCAGGTGCACGCAGAACTCGCTGAACCGAGAGGCCGGTTCAGCCTCACTAAAAGCTTTGGATTGTTTTAGCCCTTTCACTCTGTAGAACTATCCCACTTCCAGATTTTAAAACAAACATTGAATCAGCCATTATTTAGTGTAAAATAAGCCATTCCCTACTGCCAGCCCCACCTCAGGACACATGGACACTTTCCCACCAGGTACCGGAGAGCCCCTGCCACGCACACGCAGCTGTGGTGATCCCACGACCTGAGAGCTCCTAAAACATCTGTTTATATTTTCAGAGCAGTATTAACATTGTCAGACCGTGGCAAATCTGCTTAATTTTCATAGACATATGTATAACACACAAGCCAAAATACACTTAAAATGTGACATGTCAGAAAATAAACAACCATTAACTGATGAAATAGAAAGGAAGTTGGTTCCTGCACTTTCTCTCTCCCACACACATCCCCTGCAGCCACAGGTCCGTCATCTCCTCATGGCTCCCTGCTCAGGCTCACGCCCAAAAACTTCTACAGGAAAAAGCAGACACTTCCAATGGCCAAAGTGTCCATCCCTTTCCAAGGGAGCTTTCAAAAAGGCACAGCATCCATGGGAAAAATCAGCCTCACCCTACCTTCCCTGTGCGGATCTATTTGTAGAAACTGAACCCGAGCAGGTTCTTGCCACCCCTGCCCTTTCCCTGATTTACATGGTGAGGTACATCCAGCCCAAGCCCTGCCTGGAGGTGAGCAGAGGTGCCCCCTAATTGGAAACAGCATCTCCAAGGGGCTTTTCCAACGAGGTGCAGATTTCTCTGGCACACGTTGTCAGAGCTGAAGGCAGCATAATGAAGTCCAGAACTTTCAGGTTTCCCCTTTAATATATCCATCATGTCTAGATCCATTATTGACATGTTGACTTTCTTGTTTCTGATTTAAGCTGCCAGACTCGGTAAAATTGCCTTGACAGCTTTAGCATTTGTGGCAGAACACTGACATGATGTTACTTACAGCTAATTAAAGTTGAGAGCATAATAAACAATCTTGGGATCCTAGCAACCCAATTTCCCCGGGTATGGAGTTTGCTGGATCTTGACCCGAGATCTTTGAAGCTGCAGCAAATTCTTTGAGTGACCTCCCTGCTCCGAGGGTGCTGGCTTTGGGAAGCAGGGCTGGATAACACCAAAGATGCTCGGACATGGCTTGTCCAGAGGCATGGGGAGCGATGAGAGACAGGGAGGGGGAACTGGTGAGGAAATGAGACCCTGGGAGGTGCTGGAAGTGGGTTTGTAAGGCCATTTCACTGAGGAGGAACGGGCCAGAGCTAATTAGCAACGTGATGAAAGCCAGCGAAGGAAAATTCAGACTGATTACCAGGAAATCTTTCCTCTGGTGAGCTCTGCTGGGCTGCAAAAGCCTCTCAGGAGGGAAGCAGAGCACAGCTCGGCGTTGAGGCGTTGAGGACTGATGGACACAGCCGTGCGAGCCGGGAGAGGGCCCTGGGGAAGGCTGAGTGTGAACCAGAGATTCACAGGAGCAGACTTTGCATCGCTGCTCCAGAAGGTCCTGGAAACTTTCACTGCATCAGTTTGTTCTCCTTTCCTCCCTCATGCCATCTCCAACCCAGCTGGCTTCGCACACAGGAGCCTCTCAGGGTGTGAAAGAACTCACTCACAGAAGAGAGAGATCAGGTCTGTTCAGGGCAACATCTCACCTTCCCTCCTGATGAACGTATTTTTGTTATTTATTTTGTTAAAATAACAAAAGAATAAAGCTTGCCATACCCAAATCAGATTCTCAGAGCTGACTCAGCCAGCAAAATCAGCATTTTTTCTTGTCTGCAGGGAATCAAAAATCCCTACTCACTTGTGCAGAATCAACTGAAATTTGAGGTGAATTAAATCCAAAATCTCCCTCTGTTCCTACAAATGACTGACATGCCTTCTTTATTGCCAGTTTCTTGAGTGCTATTGGACCGATTTCTCCCATTTTCACTGAATCTCCTCATTCTGCAAAGCAGGGCAACAACAACGTTTCACATCTCTTGTAAAGACTCAAACGCAGTGACACCCTCGCTGTGAGTCACCAGAGCCACTGAGTGTCGTCGTTAGAGCAAACAAAGGTGAAGCTGAAGCTGAATTAAAGCTCGGTGAGAAACGGGCGAGTTCCAGCCCGTTCAGCTGCGTCTGTGCATGTGAAGAGCAACTGCTGAATCACAGCGAGGTGATGATGCATCTGACATGTCAATAGAGAATCTTGAACTGACTTAGCAACCCAGCACAAAGGCTGTGGCGCTGCTCTTAATCTCTTAATTCACCTTAAACCAGCCTGAAACCGAACCTCTGTTCTCACAATGATTTACTGCACCGGCAGAGCCTTCAAGACTTTTTTAAAAAGACAAAACTTCTGGGCACAGACAAGGCCCTGGAGGTGAACCAGGTGTGCACATGGTGAGAGAAAGGACCTGAGTCCTTTTTGCAGCACCCTGGTGCACGTGTGGTCACCCCAGGGACCCCAAGAATATCCTTTTTCTTCCCTGTTTCCCAGGGTCTCGAGAACCCTGACCTTCCTCTCAGCCTGCAGCGACACAATGTCCCTGGAACAGCACAGATGGACAGATGGATGGCAGAGGACATCCAGGGAAAAGGAGCATTCACAGTTCCTAAATCCTCCTCTGCAATCCCAGATTCCCCAAATCCTTACAGGCTGCCCCCTCCCCTATCTCCAGGGCAGTAATGCAGCAGCTGCCCTGGATTCGCTGTGGGGATGGGGGAACGAGGGCCAGAAGCCCAAACCTGGCTGCAGCCACCTGCCAGGGCAGCAGTGCCTCCCTTCGCTCCTGGCTGGGCCCTCCGCAGCTCCCGATGGTCCCAGCCCTTCTTCCCCGACCTTCAGAGCCCTGTTCCCTCAGCTGGGCCCCCAGCAGCGCAGTGGGAACGGGCAGCGGTGACCCCGGCCAGCAACCACTGCCCGGCCGGGCCCTACGGCCAGCGCTGACCGCGGGGCCTGGAGCGGGAACCGGGCAGGGAGCGGGCAGTGACCTACTGGGGTCCACTGGGATGGGAACTGGGATCCACTGGGATGGGAACTTGGATCCACCAGGATGGGAACTGGGATCCACTGGGATGGGAACTTGGATCCACCAGGATGGGAACTGGGATCCACCGGGTTGGGAACTGGGATCCATGGAATGGGAACTGGGATCCACTGGGATGGGAACTGGGGTCCACCCGGATGGGAACTGGGATCCACCTGGATGGGAACTGGGATCCATGGAATGGGAACTGGGATCCACTGGGATGGGAACTGGGATCCACCAGGATGGGAAATGGGATCCACCGGGATGGGAACTGGGATCCATGGAATGGGAACTGGGATCCACCGGGATGGGAACTTGGATCAACCAGGATGGGAACTGGTATCCATTGGGATGGGAACTGGTATCCATTGGGATGGGAAATGGGATCCACTGGGATGGGAAATGGGATCCACTGGGATGGGAACTGGGATCCACCGGGATGGGAACTGGGATCCATTGGGATTGGAACTGGGATCCATGGGATGGGAACTGGGATCCATTGGGATTGGAACTGGGATCCACTGGGATGGGAACTGGGATCCATGGGATGGGAACTGGGATCCATGGGATGGGACTGGGGAGGGGAGCAGGGAAAGGGAACCTGTGCCTGCAAGGAAACACGGCGGGAGCCACGTGCTGGGACCCAGAGCTCCAGCTTTTTCAAATGGTGCCCTCAGAAACAGCAACAAAACCTTGTATAAGTTTAGAGCAGAGCTTTATGTGAGATTCCCAGAAAAACCCAAACCAAACAAGCACCGCCAGCCTGGCCTGGGTTCAGTCAGTGGGGTGTGAAGGGTTTCACCTCTGGGCAGTGAGCTGTGGCAGCAGGAAGCCGTGTTGCCAAATACCTGCCACACTTGCAGGGATGACAGGAATCCATCCCAACAGCGATGGAAACCAAACCAAGCCCTGCACAACCACCACAGCATCCACACTGGAAGTGTTTATAACAGATCCCCGAGTCCTGGTGTCCAGGAAAGCTGAGTGATTGTATCCTGACATTCCTGCTGCCACAGAACAAATGGGATGGCAGCTACAACTGGTAACAATTTTCTGAAATTACAGAAATTTCTCGTTGTTTTCTTTTTTCGTAGTTAATCGTTCTTTTGTCCCGGCTCTAGACATTCTGCTAATCAGTTTCTATCATATGGGAGCTATCAGCAAAGACAGTCGAGCCTGGGGATATGTAAAACCTTTCCATTGCCTGAAGAATCCAAGGAGACCTTTGACACTTGCCAAATTCCCTTGCAAGGGAAGGGTAGGGGAATAAACTCAGAGCCAAAATCTGCAAAGTTGTTTCTTCATCAGCCTTTAAACAGAATCTTAAAAGTTTCCCCTGCTCATATCATGTTTTTATGGGGCAGCAACAACCGAGGGACTGCTTTGCTAAGGCCGTTACTTTTTACCCTCTCCAACCTCCCAGGAAAAAACAACCCTAAAACCATCAGAAACCCACCCTACCAAGCATGAAGCCATGTGAGGGCTGGAGGGAAGGTGCCACAGCAGTCCAACACGTCTTTTCCTTTTTCTGTTGAAATCAATGGAACATGGAAATTGGGGAAAGTGAGCCAAGGCAATTGGAAGCAACAGGGCAGAACCCCCAGTGCATGCTGCAGGGCTGAGCTGCCTCTGCTGCAGGCACAGAGAGCCCCTGGCGCTGCTTATCCAGGGAATTGATCCCTGGAGCTGTCCCTGAGCCCGGCTCAGCCCGGCTGGGGCTGCTCCTGCCAGGCTCCAGGCTGGGCCAGGGAACATCAACCCTCACGTGTGCATCCGAGCAAGGAGGGCCTGATGAAAACCACCCCTCTGCCACTGCAACTATATCAAACCTTCTCCAAAAAGTCACTTTGAGGTCACTGTTTTTGTCCAGTATTTCAATACATTAAATGCAATTACTTCATTGTTGATTTACCTGTCATTAGAGGCATGTGTTTGAACATGATTTATTGAGTGAGTTTTGTGCCAGTTGACTTGCAATAGATTGCACAATATTCAAAAAGGCTCATTTGCTTGGCATTACATTAGAAGCAGGGTGATTGCAACACAAAGCAATGTAAATGAGTTCTGAGAGGCTCCATCATTCATGTTGTCATGTACTGAATCCTATTATTATTTATTACCATAATTGTACTGTGTTTCCTGGGGCGATAAATTAGGACTGATGGGTCCCGCTGACAGCCAAGGACTGGACTCGCTCTATATAATTTAATAGGGATACTGTTGGATCTCTGCTCAGAGGAGACTTAGGCAGGAATTTAGTAACTAAGCAAAATCCTTTCTTAAAAAAATTAAAAATAAAATAAAATCAGTGAGGTTCCCTCACCCCCCTTCTCCCTTGGCAGCAATTTAAGTCTTGATAAAAGCTGCAAAGGAAATGGGAGCACTCTGTCTTTCATAATAGGATTGTTAAAAAAAATCACTGCCCTATGTCACAATCTGTTTTCTGCTCCCTGCTGACAGACAGCCTCCCGTGCTGGGAACACGGGGACAGCCGATGGCTTAAAGGGACAGCGGGGACAGCTCCCGGCCCAGCCCCGCCTCCTCTGCCGCAGGAGCTGTCCCCAGGGATGGCTCTGGGCAACCGGGCAGGCTCTCCCCAGCCTCACACATCACACCCGGCTTTTCCTGAAGTCCACAGAAAGAGCTGCCCATGGCCTGAGGGCTGTCACTTCCCTCCGAGGGGCTCCCAGAGAGTTCCAGGGGCTCCCCCCGAGCCTCCTCCCAGGGGCTCCTCCTGAGCTCCCCTCCCAGGGCTCTGCAGGCAGCCCAAAGCACTGGGGGGGTCTCTGTAGTTGAGATCCTTTGGGGTCTCTGTAGTTTGGATCCTGGGGATGTTTTCAGCATCACTTTGGTAACAATCTCCCAGCCCACCCCTGCTCTCTCTGCTGGAACTTCCTTCCCATGGCTGGGAATTCTCAAGGCCTGAAGGGCCAGGGTGGGACTCAGCACCAGAAACGCTCTGTAGAGCAAAGGCAGCACATGAGTGGGACCACAGCTCCAGCATCCACCACCTGCTGGAACCCAGGAGTTCCTTCCTCCTAACCTTGGGTGCTCCAGAGTGCAAAGCACAAGGACGAGGCACAAAACTCAGCTCTTATTTTATATTCAGGCACCAAAAGCTCTGAGTGGAACAACTACAGTGGAAACAGGGAAAGAATGTCTGGAGTTCTGGTATTTAGATTAAGATTCAATAATAACATTCTTCTTTCCAAACTTTTAAACACTACCAATACTCAGTTTTTCTTCTACAGTTCTTGTAAAGACACTCAGAGTTGCAGAACCTCAGAATTGCTGGGCTGGAACAGGTTAATGGTCCCTACAGTCCTGTATGTTGTATTTGTGAGCAACCAAATGTCCATAAATCCTCCTAGTGGACAATTTTATGGAATAATCAACACATCAGGGATATTTCCTTCTAACCTTCCCTGAGTTAGTGACTGGCTTATGCCCTGAGGCATGAGAGCTTATTGACTGGATCCATCTCTTGCTCAAGTCAATAGTTATCTGTCAATTCAGGTCAATTCAAATGAGATTTTATTGACAGGAGAAGCTACACAAACTGTTGCCAAAGTGTGAGAAAATGACAAGGCATCCCTACCTTCCTCGAGCCATCTGTCAGCGAGAGAAACAACCTGCACTGGTTTTACAGAGAGACCAACTCGCAGCTCCATCGAACAGAAATTGCCCTTGATTTGGCTTCATCGACTTAATTGAGCTGAGCTCTGCTCAGCATAAACAAGATCCATCCCTTGCCTCCACGGGCACCGTCAGGAGCAGCACCAGTGCATTAAAAGGTTGCAAAGCCATAATTGTGTTAAAGAGGGGGCAGTGCAGGGCTCCTGCACCGGCAGAGCTGCACCCACAGCTGCTGGCCTGGGCTGCCCTGTCCCTCTGCTGCAGCCCTGCCCTCCCAGCCCGCACACACGAGCCTTGGCACTCCCCCATCGAGGGCGCTCTGTGCTCGCCCCTGAGCAGCACTGACACATTTTTGGCCCGGCATAGCACAGCACATGCCTAGAGCTCACTATCAAACACGGGGCTCGCAGACAATGCGGGGATTGTCCAGGCCAATGGGCAGATCACCAGGTAATGTGATGCAAGAGCTATAAAATATCTCAAAGACACCAGCAAAACACTCAGAGCCTGGGTTTGAAGAGAGCCTTGCGGTTTGTGGAGATTTTTTGTTTGGTATAAATTCTGGAATAGACCCTGGCATTGGGCTCAGTGGGGTTTCTAAACCCAGCTGGGTTTGACAGGCACATTTCCCTGAGAGGTGCAGTGTTTCCTCGTCTTCTCCAGTGCCTCCTTCCCAGCACATTCTCCCCATCCTTCATTCACTGTTTGGAACAAATGCCAGGCCCAGTCCTGGTGTTCTTGTGGCACCAGGGAAAGGCTTTTCACTGCCCCTGTGCAGGTACAGCGCTGCTCACCGCTGCGTCTCACCTGGAACCAAACAGGCCCTGCTCTGCTGGCACCACCCAGGCCATGGCCAAGCTCCAGAAGAAATCCCAGCAGCCCTTTAGCTCCAGCCCCGTGGTCACTGCACGTCCATCAGTGAGGACCAGCCCTGGTGACCCAGCCTGGAGTGACACTGGGGACCCAGCAGAGCCTGCACACCCCATCAACCACCAGCCCACCCTTGGAAGGAGTGATTGTGCAGCATTGGTGAGCTCCCATCATCCATCCATCCATGCATCCATGCATCCATGCATCCATGCATCCATGCATCCATCCATCCGTCCATCCATCCATCCATCATCCATCCATGCATCCATCCATCCAT
>VWYI01007359.1:0-33763 GCA_013399455.1 Anthoscopus minutus | reverse complement strand
TCCATCCATCCATCCATCCATCCATCCATCCATCCACCCATCCATCCATCCATCCCTCCCTCCCTCCCTCCCTCCCTCTGTCCATCTTTGCCCACACCCCAGGACCATTCCCGTGCTCCAGGCCTGCCTGAGTGCAGGATGAAGATCTGGAGCTTGTGTCTCAGTTTTGGCCCCTCACCAGCAGCCACTGCTCCCTGGCTGTTTCCTTCCGAGTGGTTTACAGCTGGAACATCTCTGATGGCCTGAAGGATGTGGATGCAGAATTTAGAACCATTTCCACCCTCCCATGGCTGTGCTGTCAGTGGGGAGAAGGGGTCCCCACTCCGAAAGTGAAGGATGAGGACGTTTTTTCTGCCTGTTTTGTAGAACACAAAATGTGTTCTATATGTCCCCAAATCTCTGTTGCTGTCACCACAGACCCCTCTCCCCAGTCACGCACTTGTTTAGACTCTGATCCTTTCATTAGCAATGGAGAAATGCAGGCCCTTACATCTGTTATCAGGCATAATTCTAGACAAATACAACTTCTTATCAAATAAGCCTGCAATAAATGTTTCATGAACAGAACCCTTCAATAGAACTCCCAACACTAATTTAATGAGAAGTATCAAATGAATTTTTTTTTTTATTATTCTGATATCTCCCCTGAGACAAATGATACTTTGCAGGCCTATTTTTAACAAATGAATTATTGACTTAAACTGGCACAATTAATCACAATATAATGGGATCAGGGGATGTTAGAGGCTCATTCAGCACGGCAGATGATGAGTACTGACTCTTCCAAGAAATGAGGCTCTTTAATCACTCCCAGATTAACAGCTACATGCTTTCAAATTTCAATCACAGGGAACTGCCAGTGTGGAATGAAAAGAGCCCACTCTAGCAGGAGCAAAAGATTTCTCACCCCATTGAAGTCCTCCTGCTTGTTGTCTCAGAAATGGGCACCCAACTTCCCTAGGGAAAGGACAGGATCTACACTGTGCTGCATTTCCAAGAGTTTTTTCTCCCAGTCTGCATCAGGTAAGAATTTGGTTCCAGGACAGAGCTCACAATCCCTCAGGCAAATACCTGCCCTCAAGGGAAAATCTTCAGGTCTCAATAGAAAAAACCCTCTTAATTAACCCCACCCTCACTAGGAAAACTGTTCTCTGAAGCTTTTGGATGTTTCTGCCAGAGGTGCTGCTTCACTGCATCCCATGAGCACCAAAGGTTGGAATTGTTTTCTCTTCCTTCAGCTTTTACCTGAGAGTGTGGAACGGTCTCTACTAGGATTTCACTGCAGGAGAAGCATCCAGATTATTCTCCTGATATAAAACCCCACCTCCAAGTGCTCTGGCAGGAAGAGAGTGCCAGTTTTGTGTCCCCTTGAAGCTGAGGAGGAGAGTTCCCCAGTCAGCTTTGCTGTGCCCACCACGAGGCTTCGACAGCTGCACATCCTCAAGCGAGGAGGAAACCCTGCAGCTCCCGTGATCCTTAAATCCACACAGGGAAGAGGGACAGCTATTTGCAATGGAAAAGCAGTGGGAAAGAGACTGAGGAAGGTGGCAGATGCAGTGGGTTGTGCCAGACTTTTTCAACAAGTCTCACTGTCTGCGAGGCAGAGTGCGGAGATGGGAAACTGAGCCCTGGTTGTCCCTGAACGTGCTGGAGCTCCTCAGAACCAGCTCTGCTCTGCCATGGGGCAGCTCCCGGGGCTCTGGCAGCCAAAACCTCCTCTCTGCTTGAGTATTTATAGGCCTGTGAGAGGGGCAGGGCTGTGGGGCAGAGGGCCTGTGCTCCCTGTGCTGGAGGAAGTGCAGGGATGTTCGCAGCAGTGCTGGGCACGTTATCAGCTGCTGGCTCCATTTAACAACTTCTCACAACATATGCAGTTTACATTACGGTATCCTGCACATGTAGGCTTTGGCTGGGAACATCCTCCAGAGCTCAGGATTTATGGCCATGCAAATGCTCAGGGAGGCGAGGAGCAGGCCTGCCAAAGCAGGAAAAGGAAAGTCTCCTTTGTTGCTGCTTCTGGGTCATGTTAACCCCAGCCCTGCCGCGCTGCAGCACAGGGAACGCTGCTGCTCCAGCCCCACGCCTCGTCCTTTCCACAGCAGCTCCTCAAACACCAGCATCTCACACACAATTCCTTGGCTTGCATGGGCAGCTGGAGCTGGGCCTCTGAGAAAAGCTCTGCTTTCAGCCAAGCTGTCTTCTCTTTTCCCTGCAGGCCTGGCATGACAACAGGCCTGGCTCTGCCATCGCTCCCTCAGCCCTGCATCCCTCGGGGAGCCTCCAGAGTCCCAGCAGTGCCCTCGGGGCAGCAGAGGGGCTGCTGTGGGCAGAACTGCACAGGCACAGGATAAAGAGTTTGTTCTTAGTGCCCATCTCCTTCATTTCAGGAAAAAAAAAATGGGAGAAAAGTTCAGTGTGGCATAAGAGGATTGAAGAGAATCTCTCTGTCCATCCTTTCAGCATAGAATCAGAGAATCATGGGATGGTTTGGATTGGAAGGACCTCAAAGCTCATCTCATCCCACGGCAGGGACAGGGCAGGGACACCTTCCACTATCCCAGGCTGTTCCAAGCCCCGTCCAGCCTGGCCTGGGACACTTGTAGGATGCAGGGGCAGCCACAGCTGCTCTGGGCACCCCATGCCCAGGCCTCAGCCCCTCACAGGGAGGAATTCTTTCCCAGTATCCCATCTAAACCCTCTGTCTGTCCATGTGAAGCCGTTCCTCCTCATCCTGTCCCTCCAGTTCCTGCTGGCAGCTGCCTTCCCTTCCCAGGCACGATCCAGTGGAGCTGTGCCATGCTGGCCAGGGCAATCAAACCAGTCCCAAGGTTCCTGTGGGCACACAGTCAGGATCATTATCCCTCCTTACCTTGCCCAGGTAATTACCTTGGGCTCAATTACCTGGGTTCTGGGCTTGTGGCCCCCCTGTTGCCCTTGGCCAGCTCTGGCTGCTGCCTGAGGCCGTGGCCTGGGGGAATTGCAGGCCTGGAAAAGGCTCAGGAAACCCAAGAGCTGCAGTTCCAGGACCTCCATTTCCCGTTAGGGCACAACCAATAAAGCCCCAAGCACAGCAGCAATCTGTCACCTGTCAGCTGGGGGCAAAGCTGAGGGGAAATTAATTCTCAAGTGCAATTTCAGCAGCCTGTGGATGCAAAACCAGGGAATGGTGGGGATGCATCCGATGGGAACGGGCCCGGGTGTTGCCTCACGGCCTGCACGACACCGAAGGGCATGGCAGGAAGGTCGGAGCTGCCCCACCAGGGAGTGCTTTGGCTTGGAAGGGACCTTCAGGACCATCTCCTCCCGTCCATGGCAGGGACACCTTCCACAGGAGCAGGCGGCTGCAACCTGGCCTTGCGCCCTTCCAGGCATGAGGAGCCCACAGTGTCCCTGGGAAACCTGTGCCACGGCCTCGCCGCCCTCATGGGAAAGGATTTCTTCCCTATATTTCATTCAAATCTACCCTCTAGTTTTCCCCTTTTTGGAGCTGTTTTCAGTGCTGCCTTATCAGTGCACGTACATGAAGAGATTTTCATGGATTTGGGAGGAGGAATCTCATTTCATACCCACAGGTAAGCTGAGGCTCTGGAAGAGGAGTGGCCCCATGGAACAGGAGGGCAAAAGCAGCAAGAAAAGGAGATTCCTAGATTCAGAGGCCTGTGTGCTTTCAGCTGATAGAAAGGGAAGCGAGTTTATGTTTCCTGGGAATGTTTATTATTGCAGCAGTTCCGAAATGAAATCTCGTATTTGTGAGAAAAATATGGTTGAAGTTGTTTTTGTGTGGATAGAAATGACCCACATTCCTACTTCTCTCTTAATTTTTTAATAAGCTGATTCATTCTCTGCATGACATCACTACATGTTCATACCTTTATCAAAAACATTAATAAAATATTCACTTGTATTTGTTTACCAAAAATGCCTTTTATGAAGACGAAATATTTCTAAAATCTGCTCATTTATGTTTTTCACCAAGCAATATATTAAAAAAACAAAACATAATTTGTGTTGGTGAAACTCAAAAGAATTTTGACAGCAGCAACAACAACTTGTTTTGTGAAAATCGCTTTTGAGGCGGAAAAAAAGTGACTCTTTCAGAAGGCACCATTTAATATCATCTATTTTTTAAAGCAGCCTGTTCTGTGCCTGCTCCTCACTGAACACTGTGTCCTTGGTGACATCTGAGGCACTGGAGCACAGCAAGCAGGACGGGCAAAGTCTTGCTGCAGAAACCACAATTGCTCATGGTGTGTTGTTCTCATAAATAGAAATAAATAGATTGCATTATTTGTTCTTTTTTATATAATATTATTATATAAAAGATACTACTATACTGTTTTATAATAATTATTAAATATTATAGTATATTAATTGTTATACGATATCGCATATACTATATACTATATTATACATAATATACAATATATAATTATACTATATGATATATACTATATACTATATAATATATAAAATGAATATTAGTTAATGTATTATATAATTATATATTGATTATATGATATATAAATATAGATATAGTTTACTTGCTATTATATGATATTTTAAAAATATGTCAATATAATTAAATATATTTATCAATGTAAATATAAACTTGCATCTGCTCGTGATGTGCTATTCATCTTCTGGTTGTTTATGAGAACATAAAAATGGAGCAACTGAGCAAACAAAGCCCCCTTTCCCCTACGCCCTGTCCTGCAACCAGCCCGGGGTGAGCTGGGGCTGGCATCGCTTGGCTTGCACAAACTCACAGCCTCTCCCTAAAATCCTGCGGAGAAGCCACACTTCTCGTGACTGGCAGGTGCCACGGCGATCAACGAGGGCAAAGAAAACAGCCTGAAACCGCAGCTGAAGTTGCTGTTGCACAGTTTTGGCAAACAAAGACAAGTCCTCGCTGTCAGCAGTGAGTGACACGGGCATTGTCACACGGTGATCGATCCCAGCCCGGCACAGCCGGCTCCTCCCAGGAACCAGCTGGCCCCGGGTGACTCAGAGGGGACCGGGGAGGGATCAGGCACAGGGGACTCAGCTTCATCTGCCAGCAGGTGTTAAGTGAATTCCTCCAAAAGGACTAGATTCATTCTTTCGCTGGCTTTGGGATGAATTAGCACAAATTCATAATCCATAAATCCTGGTGGCAGCGGAACAGCATCCCTCCTGTTGTTATTTATTTTGAGATTTTCACTGGGGCAATAGCTTTACGTTTGACATTTATATAGGTCACAGTGAGCTAATAGCCATCTGCCATCTGGGGACTTTTATAATGAACATTGCAGAAGACTATGAAACAATCTCTGGCATTTCCGATGCGAGCAGAAGCTGAAATAGGGTTGATCTTTACAATATGCTCTGCTGTCTCTGCTCAGGTCTGCATTAGTCATTTGCCTGGCCTTGCTACACTCGCACACGCGCTCGCACATATGGGGAGGGTGGGTTCAGCGTTTAATACCAACAGTTAATCACCAGGCGCATGAAAAACACCCAGTACCTTCCTGCACGGCTGTAAAAGGCCCCAGTTCACCTGAAAACTCTTCATACACCTCAGAAATATTAATGAGGCCCCAGCCCTCCCGCAGCACAGGCACAGGAGACTCAGCTCCAGCACTGGCCTGGCTGTGCTGCGTCCGTGGGAAATCTCTCCTGCAAGGTCACAGCCTTCCCTCGGCACAGCCTCCCTCCCTGCTCCCCCAAAGCACACCCAGACTGAACAGGGACAGGCAGAATTCCCAGGAAAACACTCCCAGACAGGAGCTGGGGCACAGCAGCTGCTCCATCCCAGCCTTGGCTCAGAAAACCAACCCCAACCATTTCTCAGGTGCCAGGTGCACCCAGGGCTGGAAGCAGCAGAGCCACCTGTGCAGGTGCTGTCCTCACCCCGACAGGGGCACAGCCTGGAGCTCCTCCTGGGCAGGACAATCCCTAGCACCTCCCTGGAGCTGGGTGAGCCCAGGTGTCCTGAATTTCGGGTCAGCACTTTGAGAGGGAGGCTGTCCCTTCTCCTGCACCCTGCACCTGTGGGAAAGGGCTGGATGTGCTCAGGTACAGGAGAATATCCCAATGTCCCATCTCAATTAGTCACTCTCCAAAAAACCTCCTCGGGGGGCTGGGCTCCTTAATGCTGCATGTTCCTCCTGAGTTCCCCAAGCCTCCCCACGCCTCGGGATAATAAATTACATTTTCTGTGCTGCAGCAGCAGCAGCAGCCTGTCTGAATCCTCTTTCCCATGACTCAACTCATGATGAAATGCCTATTTCCTGGTGCTGAGATCTGTGCAAATTGGTGTTTCCAGCCTCCCTCCCGAGGGCTGTGCCTCGGCCAAGTGCCCAGGGGTCCCTTTGATCAGAGGAGTCCCTGCCTACCCTGAGCCCTGCTGCTGACGCCTGCTCCTGGTGTGTCCCTTATTTGTGTTTTGTCTCCCAAGGACGCACACAGAAAGCATTTGAAATGCAATCCCCTCTCATGGGGCTGGGGACAGGAACCAGGGAGTGCCTGAGCGCTGCCCAGGTTTTGACCCAGTCCTGGAAGGACTCAGGTTACTCGAAACGCCGCGCCGGCTCCCACAGCCATCAATCCTCTGGGCTGCGACCTCTGCAGAGTTCAGCTGGTGGCAGCTTCAGGGGCTCTGGGCTCTGCTGCTGCCCCAGAGCTGGTGGGCAGAGGGGACAGGGCAGGCTGGAGAGTGGCCTGGCAGCTCCAGCCCAGTTTCCCTGCTCCTAGCAGCATTCCCAGCAGGCTCTGTCCAGCTGTGCTAGAGCTGTGCCCACTCAGCAGGGGACACCTCAGGGTGACATCCCTGGCCCTGGCAGCCCCTCCTGGCCCCACACCAGCCCAGTGCTGACCCTCAGTCTGATGGAGCTGCCCCAGTGCCCTGTCCCAACCCTGGCAGGCTCAGCCCTGCCTCATCCCCCGTTCTGTTCCCTGTGCTCCCTCCCAGCGCTGCCTCTGATGTCAATCACACCTATTTTAATGTGTTAACTTTCTAAATCCACTTTTGTGCTCACTTAACAATGAGCTGCTTTGATCAGGGTAATGCCAGCAAAACCAACAAACCCAAGTCCCTCCTGCCCCTCCCCTGGAGCAGAGCTTGCTAGGCCTCGGGCTTGTAAAACCAAAGCAATTGCAGCCTTTAATTTTATTTCCTTGATTTTCAGGCTGTTAGGTGCTGGTTCTGATTAGGGACATTCTGAGCAGGAATAAAGCTATTTTAAATAAAAACCATGTTGAGCTTTGGGGAAGGGAGAAAAAAAGCACAACCTCATCAATTTAGAAGGGTCTGGCAAAGCTGATCCTGCCAGCCCAGCCCCTGGGCACGGAAAGTTCACATCTCTAGAGCTTGTCACTCTTAGACCAGGTGCCAGGCACAGGGCAGAGCTGCTGAGTGCACTGTGACAGTGCACAGGACTTCGTGGCAAGGTCAGGGGACAGCTCAGGATGGAGCATTGGATCCTGCTCAGTTTGAGCAGGAATTGTGCCAGCCCCAGCTCCTCCTCTGGGCAGCTCCTGCTCTGGGCAGCCTCATCTCTGCTCTCATCTCTCTTCCTGATTTCTCTCTGTGCTCTCCCTCTCCCTGCAGACCCACTGACCTCGGGGTCCTTCTCCCCTCAGTGCCAACATCGAGGCAGAGCTGAGCTCCTTAGGCAGGAGCTGCTGGGACCTCTCACGGGCCAGGGCTCACACTGAGTTAAGGACACAAGGAGATAAAAGCTGGAGCTTGTTCTTGGGAAAGAGTTCATGGATGTTCTGACTGAGAGAGCACTGAAACCAGCACACACTGCTGGGAATGCACCAAAATGCCTCACATGGGGTTATTTCTATTAATTATTTTAACCCTGGTTAGAGGCAGAGTGAAATGGCTGTGCTGGGACTAAGACTAAATAATCTCTGCCTCTGGCTCAAGCAGTTTCAGTCTTTGCCCACTTAGAGTTTTTAGTGTGACACAATTCCATTAAGCAGAGCTCAGTGGCAGACAATGAGGCGGCCTCACAAAGGGGAGTTTCCAGGTGCTGGGAGTGACTAATGCCACTGCAAAACTTCAACAGACATCAGAGCACTTTGAACTTTCTATTCCTTCCCTTTTCTATTCCTTCCCTGATCCCCGTTTCTGTTGCAATCAGTATTTTCACTGCTCCCTCTGTGACAGACACAGATGGCCTGGCAGTGCCTCCAGGGAGCTTTGTGGGACTGAAACACCTCCCCGTGGCCCTGAGGGTGAGCCCTCGAGCAGCAGGACCTCAGTGCCCCAGAGCTGGGCAGGCACTGGCCCCAGACTGCCCCGAGTGCTGGGCAGGGGCTGCAGCAGAGCCAGGCAGCCACACGGGCTCCCAAACAGTCATTTCTTCCCCCAGTGTGTGAACCTGTGCCAGCATTCTGGAGCTGTGGTTTCTTTCCAGCCTGGGGAAGGTCAGCACCTTCTGGAGCCACTTTGGGCCCCCGTGGCACCCCCAGGCTCCAGGACCAAGGGCAGGGCTGGACTTTCAGCACCTGCCTGGCGCCTTTCCAGGCCAGCCCCAAAAGCGAAGGCACATGGAGACAAATCCCACAGAAATCCCTCCAGCAGCACTGGCCAAGCCCTGGGAGCCTGCCTGTGTGGCACAGGGGGTGCAGAGCAGTGCCTGTGCCACCAGGGCCAGCGTCCCTCCCCTGGCAGGCTGCGGTGACAGCTGCGGGTGCCGATGAGTGAATAACCTAATCGAGCCATTAAGAGAAACAGAAGCCCTCTGCCCTGTTTGATTTCTCTCTGTAATGATGTAAAGTGCACTTTAATGGAGTCAAAGTGGTCCTGGGCCATTCTTGTTAAGGCCGTTTGATGCAGTGCTATTGAGTCCCAGTGCTCGCCTTCATTACCTCCCTCCTGCATTGTACTCCAGACTTCCCCGCAGCCTCTCTGCTGCCACAGCCCCTTGCCTGCATTTTGTCTACATAAATTAGACCTTGTGCAGCATATTGGCCTGTCAGGGGACTAGGAAGAAACTGTATATTGTTTCTGGCATTCCCGGGCCCTTCTGCCCCTGACATCTGCTGTGTTTGTGACAGGGAATACATTCCTGACTCATTATCCGGGCAAGCGGAATCCCTCCCTGACAGCACCATTAATCAGAATCAAGCAGTCCGGCAAATAAAAAAAAAAAAAGGAGAGAGAAGAAGAAAAAGAAAGCAAGCAAAGAAAAGAGACAGTTCCTAACTTTCACTTCTGTGTCATTCCAGTGTCTGGACAAGTAGCAATCCATCTTGCTGAGTGACAGCTCTGATGGATGGCATTATTTATGCTTTTGTGTATTAAAAGACAGTTCTGGCACTGGCTTGTCACTCACCAGAGATTTGAAAAAAGTTGAAATTTAATTTGAAGGAAAAGAGGGCAAAGATCAGAGGGTTCTGGCTGGGGAGTTGTGCCTGGGAGGGACAGAGATTGCAGTGGGAGGGGACATCACAGAGGTGTGGGGATGGTGCACAAACAAGGGACGGCCCTGGCAGGTACAGAGATCTCTGTTTCTCAGGCGAGATGGGACCTCCAGGGGTCTGTGTTGACACAAACAGGTTTGATGTTCCTTGGAGGGATCATCACTGGGGGGTGAGATGGGCATATGCTTAATTTTCTGTCCATAATTTGTGAGTGTTTGTGTACACAAATATGATTAGATAGGCACATATGTATGGGTGTCTGCAGCAGGGGGGCTTCCCATGCACATGTGTATTTACACAAATTAATTTCAAATACAGGCTTTTAGTCCTAGCACACACATCTTCAGTACAACACACTTCCCTAAGTATCCACACACACACACACACACACACACGAGGACTGTCACGTGGGCACCTCCCAGGTGCAAAATACACCCACATTTTCATTTCTCCCTCTTCAGAAATGTTTACTCACACTGTTTGTCAGTCAGTTGGAGTACAGACCAAGGACAATATTCCTGGGGAGCTGCTTCGTCCTGACCCATTCTTAAACTCAGAATCACCAGGAATGCACATCCATATCTTTAACTGTGCTGGTGCTGAGCCCCCAGGTGTCTGTACACCTGTCCCACCTCACCATGGGCACCACAGGAAGTTTGGGGCTACCAGAGGGGACCTGCAGGTCACATCTTCAGGAACAATCAGGTGAATCCCCAGCTGCTGATTGTGTGTTAATGCTCCATGCTCAGAGCAAACAGGGAAGATTTACCTCATCTGGGCACCGTGGTTAATTCAGCAAAGGGCCTTGTGTGAATAAGGCATCTGAGATTCAGGTGTCAGCATTAATTAATGGTATTTCCAGCCCTGAACAGCCCATGGTTTTGACCTGAGACAACATGAAACAACCAGAAACCCCACTCCTGTTATTTATCACTTTGTTGGAGATGACCCATCTCTTGGCTATTGGGACAAACATCTGCTGTGGAACCCATTAGCCAGCAATGAGCATTTGTTCCTAATTAATACAGATTTGTTTCCTTCCCCAGTCCCAGCAGGTCCCAGGTCCCCTCTCCTGGGCTATTGGCAGCAGCAGCATCACCCAGCCACAGCTCCAGACCCTCAGAGCAGCTCTGGAGTCTGCAAACCCAGGCAAAACCCAGCCCTGCAAACCCAGCCCTGCAAATCCAGCCCTGCAAATCCAGCCCTGCAAACCCAGGCAAAACCCAGCCCTGCAAACCCAGCCCTGCAAACCCAGTCCTGCAAACCCAGGCAAAACCCAGCCCTGCAAACCCAGCCCTGCAAACCCAGGCAAAACCCAGCCCTGCAAACCCAGTCCTGCAAACCCAGCCCTGCAAACCCAGGCAAAACCCAGCCCTGCAAACCCAGCCCTGCAAACCCAGTCCTGCAAACCCAGGCAAAACCCAGCCCTGCAAACCCAGCCCTGCAAACCCAGGCCAAACCCAGTCCTGCAAACCCAGTCCTGCAAACCCAGCCCTGCAAACCCAGCCCTGCAAACCCAGTCCTGCAAACCCAGCCCTGTAAACCCAGGCAAAACCCAGCCCTGTAAACCCAGCCCTGCAAACCCAGTCCTGCAAACCCAGGCAAAACCCAGCCCTGCAAAGCCTGCCGGAGCTCCAGGAGTGCTGCTGACTTGCAGGCCCAGCTGGATCATTACCATGGAATCCCAGAATTCTGTGATTCTGTGATTCTGTGAGCTCCAGGAGTGACTTGCAGGCCCAGCTGGATCTTTGCCAGCATCCTCCTGTACTCCTTTTCTTTCCTGGGGGTCCTGGATCTCCCTTCCCACCCGCTGGGGTTTGTCAGCATTTAGGAATAACTCTGTTCCTGATGGAGCAGGATGGACACTCAGGGAGTGCTCAGATGCTCCCTGCAGAACAAGGGACTGTGCCCTGCCTTCGTCTGGCAAGGTTTCCTGCTGGGATGACATCACAGCAATCCCAGGCAATGAGCTGTCCCTTCAGGGTGTGAAGTGCGGAACAAGCCTCATTCTTTCAAGATCCAGAGCTTAAATTTCAAAGTGAGATGTGTGTGTAATCCCCTCAGGCTGCTTTGAAAGCCCAGCCGGTGTTTGCAGAAGGAACTGGTCATTTTTCTACTCGGGTCTCAGCAAGGCAGAGCCTGGGGATTGGCTTTTTTTAAATGTTGATACCATGAAATTGCAGTTGGCTGGGAAGGAGGGGGCTGCAGTTAGTGCAGAAATATGTGCAGGGGTTTCTCTTTGGCTCCAGAGGGAGAAGTGGGGCTGGTCAGCGACTGCTCCAGGAGGAAACACAATAATCATCACTCAGAAGGGCCAGCACAGCAGAGAGGAGAGTCTGTCTCATCTGTCAGTCCTGCTTTATCCGTCTTCCTGGACTGTCCTGGGAAATGAAGACATCCCAGGCCAGAGCTCAGCCGGGATAAACGGTGCAAATGTTTGATTGGTACCTGGTAAAGATCTGCCCCTTGATCTCCAAAGCCAAAGGAACAGAAGCTCCTGTGCTTGCAGCGGGGTGGTTGGAATGTTTAATTCGATTCTGTCGTCTGTCAGAACAGCAGGCAGAGGGGAGGAATGTTCTGGTGTCATATGGAAACCACGGCTCGATGACGGACAAAATTAAATCCTTGCATTTGGACATAAACCATGGTAACACAAAATATGCAGCGAGTCAGGCTTGCTTTTCAGTGCTGAAAACACAAGGCCCCACTTGGCAGGCTGAGGAGGGGATATTAGTCAGATTTAGACATGGTTTTCTTTGTTTTATTGAAGGATAAATAATTATGTGCTGAGATATTCCAGACTCATGTTAACACAGCTCTGTGTGAACCACAGCGGAGGACGCTGTGAGAATGGGAAGGACTGAAGGTCCTTTCACCTACAAACTCTCTGGCAATTCTGGAAAAGTTTTGTGATTTGCTTCTAGAAAACAACCCCAAAGTTTGCTCACAATACACAGAATCACGGAGCTGTTTGGGTTGGAGAAAACCTCTGAATTATTGAGTCCGGCCCTTACCCAGCACTGCCAAGCCCACACCAGAATGTGACGTGTTGATCTCCATAAATCAAACCTTCCAAGCGCGTTCTTCCCTGAGTTAACCCGGATTCAGGGTACCCAAGTGGCCTTGCAGGGCCAGCTCTGTGCTCCTGCTCCAGCTGCTGGGCCCCCCATGCCCCACAGGCTGTGCCAGTGGCCAGCTCTGGCTCACAGAGATTTTGGGAGAAGTTTTGTTATGAAGTGTGAGCACTTCTTGCCTGATCGAAAGCCATGTCTGTGCAGAACAACAGACAAAAGTGATTTGTCACAACCCTTTCCTTCCTCAGTGCAAGGGTTCTGGCAGGGATTTATTGAATACACCCGAGTGTGCTGATCAGCTCACGGTGACACTCAGCAAATCCATGTTCTGCCTCACTTCTCCCAGGGCCTGCTCCTGCTTTCTGCTTTAGGAGAAACCCCCATGTGAGAACTGCCCATGCTGGAGGATCCAAGGTGTTCCAGCCCTGTCCCACTGCCACACTCTGTTTCTATTTACCTTGTGCATCCTCATGGCACAGGAGCTGCTCTGGTTCTGGTTTGGGCTTTGACCACCCCTCTACTCTCTCCCCAGCATCCCCACCCCAGCTACTGCTCCCAGTGTGATTTATGAGCTCTTGCACAGTGAAATCTGCATTTCTGGTGCCTGCTGGCACTAATGGAGCATGCAGAGATCTGACAATATTGACTGATCTTAGACACTCATGTTTCTCTTTCCTGATCAGCCTCCTCTGCTGCCAAAAGGATTTTAAAAGAAAAAAGTGGAAGGTGAAAGGCACAATTCACTGAAGAAGATCTGGAACAGCCATTTTCTAGAAGAAAAGCTGCTCTGTTCCTGCCCTCTGGATCCGAGCTCTGGTTTGCAGGCTGCTTCCTCTCCTGCCCTCCTGGGGTAAAATGAGCCCTGGAAATCCCAGTTTGGAGAGGGCAGGGCTCAGCAGTGTCACCCAGCAGGGTGAGTGTGCATGGGATGGGATTGGGCTCAGCTGCCCAGACACGGCCTGGGGCTGGAATTCACATCTCCCCACGCTCTGCTCCAGGGGTTTGCTCATTAACAGGGCTCTGATTCTGTGCTTGGAACTCCTGGTAAGTGGTTCCTTCGGCAGAGATCCAGCAAAGCACTTAGGCAAATTCATGAATTTATGTCCCATTGACTTCTGTGTGAGTATTTATGTGCTCCAAGTCATGAGTGTCTTAAATGCATTTCCAGATTGGGCCCTGTGCTCCCCAGGCTTCCTGCAGCCTCATAAAGCCCAGGCTCTCAGCATCCAGGGGTTCAGGCTCCCATTTCCCCTCACCCCTCAGCAATGCAGAATGCAACTGCAGAAAATGCCCTTAAACAACAGAAAAGTTTTAGTTCTGAGCTTCCAATAATTCTGGAGAGCAGCTGAGTTTTGACACATTAAAAGAAACAAAAAAGCACAAAAGTGATGGCTGTCAACTGAGTTCATGGCTTTGGGAGCTCCTCCTCTGGCCAGCAAGTCAAAACTGCCTCCCATCCCATTAAGGCAGATGAACAGAGTAGTTGGGAGCATCTTTGCATTAATCAATTCTTTTTCAGAAGTTCTAATTTCATTTCTTCCAGGCTCCAGGCACCCCAGAGTACAGGAACGTGCTGCTCTCACCCCGGTGTGATTCCTGCTCTGCCCTTTCCTTCTGCAGCTGCAGCACAACCCATCCTTTAACCCAGCAAATATTCCAAACCCCAAAGTGACACCCTGCAGAAAATGATTTACAGTCAGCTCGAGCTGCTCTTAATAGAAGCGGTAATTTCATCAAACTAAAAGCAGCAGTGATTTATTTTTAATTATAATTACTCTTTCGGTGCAGGAAGTTGAGCAGGGAGTGGGGTTTGCATTTCCTGCCCTGCACACGAGCTGCGTGCAGGGTGCAAGCTCTGCATGACTTCCTGGCTGCATTTCTGGCAATCCTGCATTAAATCTGCTCCAGGTTGTGTCTATGACTGGAATAAACAGGACTGTGGGTTTGTCTTGGTGCTTTTGCCCTCCCTGACACCAAGCAGGAATATCCAGCAGCACAGTTTAGAACACCCCAAACTTTTCTCCAGCTTCCATCCACGTGGCTTTTCCAAGCCTGAACTGCCAGGGGTTGCCAGGGGTGAGGATGCAACAAACTCCCAGGGAAACCTGCCTTCAGGAAGATCTGTGGGCACAAGAATCCAAGGACCTTAGGTATTTTGGGAGGTTGGGGTTTCTTTCTCCTTTCCTCCAAGTCAGGTCTTTGAGGAGCAGCTGGACTCTGCTCACAGAGAACTTCAGCTGCAGGAAGCCCCAGGCCATGGCCACGGCTCCGCTCCCTTGGAGGAGCCCCACAAAGGGACAAGCCCCAGGTCCCTGCCCTGCTCTCCACGGGGAGCTCCAACTTCCATCCTGGAGGAGCTGAAACGCCCCGTGCCAGCCAGGGAAGGAGGAGCTGCCAGGCTGCTGCCTCCCTGCCTGCACTGCTGAGTGAGATCCTGCATGGAGACAGAAAAGTGCAAAGCTCAATAGCCCGGATTTGCCTTTTGCTCACAGCGCCGCAGGGGTGGGAGCCCAGTGGGAACTGGGATGTCCCAGCAGGAATTGCCAGCAGGGACCAGTCCAGATCTCACTGGGATTTCCTGGGTGAAGCCCTGCCTGTCCCAGGTCACCCCTTCCCACCTGCCCTGAGCACCAGCTTCATTTTCTGGCTGTGAAGCACCAGCGGCAAAGCCCAGCCAGGGGATGAGGCCGTGGGGTGCCGAGTGAAGCACTCACTGCTGCATCCCGCAGAGCACAGGGATTAAGCAGGCGCTGACGGCTGGAAGTGCAATCCCCAGGGGCCATGGAATGCGCTCCCAGAGCTGAAAGGATGCTCAGCCAGCCCTGCTGTCATCGCCCCTGTCCATCAGCACCCAGCCAACAACTCCACAGCCCCGTGGAGGCGAGGTATTACAGAGATCAGGCAGCTCAGGGAAGTACAAAAGTGATTGCAAATGTTCTAATCTCATTAATCTGCTTCTTCTCCCCGAAGATGTTCAAAGCTCAGGCCAGATCCTCAGCTGGCAAGTGAAGTAGGAAAGCACTTAAATAAGACCTTAAATTTAAGCTCATGTTTGAATTCTATTTACCACAAAGTTCATTTGAAGACAAATTCATGCTAAAACAATATTTCTAAGCAAAAAAAGCTCTCACTTGAGCCAGAGCCTTTGCAATATAAACAGAGCTAATCTGTTCTAGATGAGGATTTTCTGCTTTGGGGCTTCTTTCCCACTCTCCCGAGCCCCTTTCAATCAGCAAAGGGAGCAGAATTTGGGGCTTTGGTGCCTTGTCTCAGCAAAGCAATTCTGCTTGGATTTTGCATATTCAAGTAACTGCTGGAAAAATCACAGTGAACCAGTTTGTCACCAGGATGTAACACAGGCAAAACAAAAATTGCTGTAATAATTAATTAATCAATCAAAATCTGGTGCACTGATTTAGAGCCTGAAAAGACCTGTTTTCCTGATCCTTTTGTCTTTCCTTGCAATTACTTGGGAATTGCAAGCGCTGCTGTGGTTTAAGGTATTCTGAGGATTAATATGTCCAGGTGACAATTAACACATCCAGGTAAAAAAGAATGCATCCAGGAAAACCAGGCAGTGTAAACCTGTATGATGTCATCGCCCCAATTAAAGCTTTACTGTTATCTAAGTTAATATCACGGGCTCCTCATCAGAGAGGCAGAATTACAACCTCGACTGCAGCGAGGAGATTCCCGGCTCCAGGCGGCATTCCCGGCGGGATGGGAGCTTCCCCTCCACACACGGTGCCTTCCCCAGGCTCCTGCTGAGCCCTGCGAGCCGGGGTCACTGCTCGGACACCGCCCCTGGACCATCGCTGCCAGCAGGGCCGGGGTCACTGCTCGGACACTGCCCCTGGACCATCGCTGCCAGCAGGGCCGGGGTCACTGCTCGGACACCGCCCCTGGACCATCACTGCCAGCAGGGCCGGGGTCACTGCTCGGACACCACCCCTGGACCATCACTGCCAGCAGCGCGGGGGTCACTGCTCGGACCCCACCCCTGGACCATCACTGCCAGCAGGGCCGGGGTCACTGCTCGGACACCACCCCTGGACCATCACTGCCAGCAGGGCCAGGGTCACTGCTCGGACACTGCCCCATGACCATCGCTGCCAGCAGGGCCGGGGTCACTGCTTGGACACTGCCCCTGGACCATCCCTGCGGGCACTCGGCCACCACTGCTGCGGTCACAGCACGGGCCCCATGGCCCTGACGAAGCAGCCCCAGCTGTGCTGGAGCAGCCCCCGGGCACAGCTGGGGCTGGAGGTGCCCAGCTCTGCCTTAGGGCAGGGCTGGCGGGGGGCAGCGGCAGCGCCGGGCCGGGAGGCAGAGGCTAAGGAGACGCTCATGTGTGCAGTCAGCTCCCATCTTGCACTCTGTGACTGTGCTGGTATGAGTGGTTCTGACACCCTGAACATAAACCAGATGGCCCCTTTCTTACGCCATATCATGCAAAGAGAGATTTGAATTAATTCATGTAGAAATCATGACAATTCTGTTGCTGTTGGAACTCAGTATAGCGGACAGGGTGGCAGGAGATTATGCTGAATTTTTAACTTATAAAATACTAGTGACAGATGTCACTGCCTGTTCTCCTTTGTTGTTTCTCGTCCTTTCTCCATCCCCTAGGGCCCTCCTGCCCTTCTCCAGAGCTTTACCTCTGGGCCGCAGGGCTTAAAAACTTAAATATACTTTTGTGCAGAACTTTACACACTGTGTGTAAAGAAGGATCCATCAACCCCAGAGGTGTGTGCCTGACGCACAAACACGCTGGGGAAAAGGAGATTTCATTTTCCAGCGAACTCCCCCTACAGCCCCTCTGCAATCCCAATCAATGAGGTTTTCCTGGGGATCGATGCCCCAGGAAGGCAGCAGCGCCTTCCTGGCGTTCGCATCCTGGGCATCGCCCTCCCCTTTGGTTTCCTTCCACTGGGGAACTTTCTCCTTCCCCTCCATCCCCCTCCGAACCTGAATGAACACTTCTCTCAGTAATGGGTTTTTTCCACCTGGTTGAGTTGATGAAAGGTTTATGAGTTGACATTCAGCGCGAGGAGAACAAAGCGAGCGCGGGCTGTGCGGGCGGGGACGGGCGCGACAGAGCTGCTGAAAACTTTATTACAAACTGAGAGGCTCTGGGAGCCATAAATCAGCCGGGTGCTCCCTGCGAGCCCCCGGGACGCTGCCGCGGCACTGCGGAGGAGGCGGCACAAGGCTGGGCCCCGGGGAGCCGCGCTGGACCGCTGGGAGGAGGGAGAGAAAGGAGGAGGAGGAAGAAGAGGAGGATGAAGCTTGCCGAGCATCCATCTCTCACTGGTGTCACTTCTCTGTGGCAGACAGGGTCCGTGCAGACTTCCCACCTCAAATCCCAGAAAGGTTTGGGGTGGAAGGGACCTTAAATCCATCCAGTGCCACCCCTGCCACGGGCACGGGCACCCCCCGCAAGCCCAGGTCGCTCCCAGCGCCGTCCAACCTGGCCTGGAAATCTGAGTTACAAACGGAGCAGCTCCGAAGGAGTTTCCAGAGGCAGCAGCTGCTGTGTAGGGCCCAGCTCGGGGGGGAAATCAGCTTCAGGCAGGAAGCTGCCCCTCGGACAGCTGCCCACGCTGCCCCTTCGTGTCCTGTCCCGGTTCCACCCGGGCTTGGCTCGGCTTCCGCCTCTGCCCAGGTGAGAGCCGGCAGCTCCTGTTTACCAACACCCAGCTGAGCAGCAGCTTGCAGGGAGTGTTTAAAAAACACCGCGCCCAAAACAAACAAACAAAAGCCTTTCAGCTGGTATTTGTTAGGAAACCAGCGTTAACAGGCTCACAGTTATGAAAAGCACCTTTAGCAAAACGAGCGGAAGGGTTTTTACTTTGCATTACAGAGAAGGGGAGAAAGAGCAGAGCTGCCACCAGCTGAGCCCGCGGAACGAGCAGGAGCTGCCTTGGCACGGCGGCTCCGGGGCACACGCACGGCGCTGCCACCACCGCACGCTGTCCTCAGACCAGCCCGGCTGTCCCCAGGCCACCCTGACTGACCCCAGACCAGCCTGGATGGCCCCAGACCAGCCTGGCTGGCCCCAGACCAGCCTGGCTGGCCCCAGACCAGCCTGGCTGGCCCCAGACCGCTCTGACTGACCCCAGACCAGCCCGGCTGTCCCCAGGCCACCCTGACTGACCCCAGACCAGCGTGGACGGCCCCAGGCCACCCTGCCTAACCCCAGACCAGCCTGGATGGCCCCAGACAAGCCTGACTGACCCCAAACCAGCCTGGCTGGCCCCAGACCAGCCTGGATGGCCCCAGACCAGCCTGACTGACCCCAAACAAGCCTGGCTGGCCCCAGACCACTCTGACTGACCTCAGACCAGCCTGGATGGCCCCAGACCAGCCTGGATGGCCCCAAACAAGCCTGGCTGGCCCCAAACAAGCCTGACTGACCCCAAACCACCCCAACTGTCCCCAGACCAGCCCGGCTGTCCTGAGACCACCCTGAGTGACCCCCAGACCAGCCTGGCTGACCCCAGGACCCTCCCACACCCCCAGCAGGTCGGGGCCCCTTCGGTCCCCAGCGTCCCCCTGGGAGCGCTCCGGTTCTCGCAATCCTCGCCAGCAGCAGCCTCGTTTCTGCTCTAATTTAGCCGCTAATTAGCAGTGTCTGCACGCAGGTGAGCGCTCCCGGGGCGGCAGGAGCGCTCTCCCGGCCGGGCTGAGGAGCTCGGAGCGGCTCCCAGCCGGGCCCCGGAGGTCCCAGGGCCGCCTGTGCCAGCGATCCCGGGCTGAGCACAAACACGTTTCTATTTTAAACTCCGATCCAAGGCCACCGCCTGCCTCTCGGAGTGCGGATGTCCTGGAAATGTCACGGCAGAGCAGTGTGCTCGAGAGATTAGAGCCGTTCCAGCTCGCAAATGGCAGCGGACACTCACAGATGTTTCTGTAGCCCTGGGGTCAGACGCAGTTGCTCAGGCTTAACTTGTTGAATTGCATAAAAAAAAAACAACCCAAAAAAACCAAGAAAAAAGGAAAAGGGGTAAATGCTGAAAGACTGAGCAGCTGTGACTTTGCTCAGGTTTTATCCCAGCTAAATAAATCTCCTTTCCCCCATAACAACCAGTAGTCCTTGTAAGCCTTGGAGAGATGACTTTAAATAACTGAATTCTTGGGCCAAACTATGCTGAATATTTCCATCCTGGTTGTGTGTGGAGCAGTGGAAGAGTTAACAGCTGCTGTGCAAGGATCAGAGGGGTGGGTGTGAGGCTCTGAGAACCTCTGAGCAGTGCCGACAACATTTCCAGAGCAGACTCACACCATGGGATGCTGCCATTTTTATGCACCTCATTTGAGAGCTGCTGATTTGCAGATACTGAGAGCTGAGCAGCTTCCACGTTTTTACAAAACCAGGTGCTTTTAAGATGTACCTTTAAAACCCAAATCCGTTTTAAATCCCCGCTGAGAGACTTGGCTGCTGTCTAATTGTGCTTCTGGGCACTGGCTCTGAGGAGCAGCCTGAGCCCTGGCCTAGATCTGCAGGCAGTGGCACGGATCCCTCACACTGATGGGCTGCCCCTGCTGGGGAGAGGCACAGGGAAGGGCTGGGCAAAAGAGCTGAGATGTACTGAAAAAAAGCCCAAAATAAAAATCAGGTGTGGCTGTGGCTCCGGGCGTTCAGCATCCGCCGCTTTGCTGGGCCCGTGGCTGCCCTCACCTCGGAGCAGCTCTGGGGCTCTGCACAAAGCCAAGCACAGGAGAGCTGCAATCTCTGATCAGCCCCCAGTTCCTGGCGTTTCAGCAAATCCTGCCCAGGCAGGGGGAACCCAGTGCTGCTCAGGGTCTGCAGGAGGGCCCGGCCAGGAAGAGACACAAATCACATGGATTTGGGAATTTTTCTGAGCTCAAATCGAGCACCAGAGCCAAGCACTGCTCTACCAAGACAAGTCCAGACTTAGAGCTGAGCCCTGGGCCTGTGCTGGTGGTGCTTTCATCCTGCCCTGGCTTGGCTTCAGGGATGACTTTGTTCTGTCAGATGTGGCTGCTAATTATGAGCCCTCCAAGAGCCATTAGTGGTTAAACTGGAGGGAAATTGAGCCATATAAACAGCAGCACTTCGCCATCCTCTGTTTATATTAAGCTGGATTTCCCTTTTGATATTTATTGAGGGAGATGTGGATTTGTTTGAAGATTCAGCTCAACTTGTTAAGATTTTACTGGAGGAAGGAATTTGGCCACTGGAATCACCAGGGGCAGCAGGGGAACAGCCTGGGGAGGGCAGGAGCAGCGAGCAGGGCTGGGGCAGAGCTGGCACCACCCAGGCACTGCAGGAGGGGTCAGAGGACACTCTGGGTGTGCAGAGCCATGAAGGAAGGGCAGTAAAGCCTCCTTGTTCTCAGCAGCTCTGGAGAGCTCAGCACTGGGCCTGGGGTCGAGTTCTGTCTTGGAGGGCTGAAATATCATCTCAGTCTTAAGCTGTTTAAGAAATTACAGTTTGGAGAACAGAGTCAAAGGAAAACCTCACTGAAAAACTGCATGAAAAAAAATTACATTTGAAAAATTCACTGTTTAGATATTCTTAGAAGGAAAGTTTCCCCCCTCCATGGAGAGGAAGTTATATTTTCATTTGAAAATAAAAGCAACTAGTTATGGTAAAAGGTGAGAAACACCTTTAATGAAATTATGAGAAGCACAAATTCTTTCCATTGTAGGAAGCAGGTTTTGGTCAGCTGCAGGAACAGGAGGTGAGAACTCAGACAAACTGAATTTATCAGCTGCAGCCTCGAGGATGAAAAGGGGGAGGCCAAGGGCACAAGACACTGCACAGAATGCAAAGACAAGGAGAATATTGGGCAATTCCCCAAGGAGAATGTTCCAAGCTGATCCAAGGTGGGATCAGTTCTCTGCAGTGACAAAATCCCAGGTCTTAAGAGCTGATCCAGATGGGATCCCCAGAGCCAAGTGCCTGATCTCCAGCACCTCTCTGAAGCACCGAGGGCTGAGCTGACACTAGGAATGCAATTGTGGGATCAGGAATTGCTGCCCAGCAGGGTCTGGATCAGGGAAGCTGCCTCAGAACCTGCGGGCTCCCAGAGCAGCTCACAGTCCCAGGGCTCCAGAAGGGCTGAGCAAGGAACTGCCCGAGGTTCCCAGCACCTGGGAGCCCTTGTGAGGGTGTGAAGGACGATCCTGCCCTCAGCCTTGCCCTCAGCCTTGCCCTCAGCCTTGCCCTGCTCTGTCCCACAGGGAGGGGATGCAGAAACACCCGAGCACCTGCGAGGTTTCACCAAACCCAGCAGGAACTGCCCCAATGCCAGCTCAGGGGATGTGGATTCAGGAGAAGGACTGAGCTCCTCTGGTTTGGCTCAGGCTCTGCAGCCACCACCAGATTCCTTTCCGGTGGCACAACAGCCCATCCTCCAGGCACTGCTGGGTGGAAAGGAGCAGGAAAAGGGGCGAAAACGAGTCCCTGCTCTTCGTTGTCCACTGGTACAATGACCAGGCTTGGCCGCCTCCACCGCAGGTAATAAAAAGCAAGACTCGATTTTTACCAGGTTATTTCTAATCCTGACCAGCAGGGCGAGGCTGCAGCTCAGGGGAGAGCAGCAGCCACGGCCCCACCTGAGCTGCCTGGGCAGCTCCAGCCCGGCTCCGTCGCCCCCTCCCCGGGCAGCTCCCGTGACTCACGTCTGGCAGCCCAGCCCCACAACGCCTGTGGAGTTCAAAGCGCTCCCCAGCCCGGTATTTCTCCTTTACAAGCGACCAGCTACCAAGGGTAACTTTGGGAAAGCTTTGACCTTCCTTTCCCACAATGAAAGCCTCCCTGGTTTCACTGGGTGCAGCTGAGATGATGCAGATGAAGGGATGAGACAGGAAAGCTGCTCAGGATTGGTGCTCCGTTGAGTTTAAAAGAAGCCACACTGAATAAATTGGATCCCTGGGAGATTTTCAGCGTCCGAAACATCCCGCAGAAGCCAAGGTTCTGTTCTCCAAGGACTGGGGTGATGGAAGCAGCCCAGGCTGGTTTGCAGAGGTGCTGGGAGCTCCTCGGGTGGCTCTGCAGGGCTACAGAATGGCCCAGCCGGGGCCCAGGGGTTTGTTCTGCCTGGAGCCAGCTCTGCTGCATTTCACATCTCTCCAGGTGAATTAATGAAGGGCCTCCCCTTCCCTGCACACTGCACTGTGTGTACACGAGTGCTACTTCCCCTATCAGATTCCTGTACAAAAACTGCTGTCAGGCTATTAATAATCTGCAAAAACACCTTGAAACTTGACTCAATGAGGGCACATTGCAAATGGGCTCTAATGGCTTTTATTCCTCATCTCTGTCACCTCAGATCTAATCTGCCATCTTCTCATTTTTTATCCTCCCTGGCCCCCTCAGGAATCACCCAGCAGCTCTTCCCTCAGCTCAGGGAGGCTCTGAGGGGTCAGCAGGGGTTTGTGCACAGGGAAGGGTCAGAGGTGTCAGGCAGAACCTGGAACTGACACTGGATCCTGATTTTTTCCTTTGTTTTGGGGCCACCTCTGCGTTTTTAGTGGAAACAACCAAATCTCTGCAGCCTCTGTCCCCGTGTTTGAGCTCACGCCCCTGGTGCTGAGTCTGGTGTGGAACATTTGCCTGAAGAAAGAACAGGATCAGAGGCTGCTGAGATCCTTCTCCTCTGGCAGAAACGAGGAGAGGGAGAGACGCTGCAGAGCCTACACAGCACCTGTGTCCTGGTCAGACTTTGAAACCTTCCCAGAGCTCTTAATTAGATATCACCACACTTTTTAATTAGATGGCATTCCTAGGCCTGTAATTACCTTTAAAACAATGGTCTCAGGAAGGCAGGGGGAGAGGCAGGAGGCAGCTCCTGACAGAAGCTGTTCAGTGTGGGGTTCTCAGAGAGGAGCCACAAGTCCCTGCTCCCCTCAGCCACCTCAGCACCACAATCTGTTTAGGAGTTCCTTCATTTCTGTTTTATTTGGTTATGCAAACATTAATTTAGGGAGTATTTCTCAAGCCTCCTGTGGGAATCCAACCCAATTTCCAGAGACAAAGCACGTGCAGAAATGACTAACATTTCTCTTTGAGGAGGGGAGGAGATTTAAGGCTTTTGACTCAAGGTTTTTTTTTCCCCTCTTTCTTCTCTTTTCTTCTAAGTATCTCTTTATTCATCACTTTAATTACCTAATCGTAAATTTCTTTAGGGGGTTACTTAGAAGGAAAATTAGCATCAAAGCTTGGCAGTAAATTCAGGGGCTTTTGGAGCAGGTCCAAGCTGTTTCACCTGTGATTAATTAGATGATTTTTTTTTTCTGTAAGTGCCAGAGGGCTGCTGAGGTCTTTAAGCAGTTACATGACTGCTGGCAGCTCAGAATTATGATTGATGCTCCAGGCTGGCATTTAGGGCTTGTGCTTCTCTTTGGTGCTTGCCTGGAGAAGGGAGAGCACCAGAGCAGCTCCAGAGCTGGAGCAGGGGAGGGAAGGCACTGGGACCAGTCCAGTGCTGGTGTTCCACAGGAGCCAGAGGGAGAAAGGAGCTCATCCTACTCAGATTATGTCCTACAGAGTCACACCATCAAGTTGTAGCAGCTTTCTCCTCTTTAAAGCTTTCTTTAAGCAATGGCCTGAGTCAAGAATGAAAGTGAAAGGAAAACAGGACTAAAGCTTTGACCCCCAACCCTGAAACCTGTAAAAAAAAGACTTAAAAAGCCATTTCCCTTCCACAAAAAAACGAATATTCCTTTCTCCTGGCCCCAAAGGGCAAAGAACGAATCTCATTTTTGTTTTGTTTTGTTTTAGCAGAAAACCAGGGAGCCAAATTCCAGACTGATCTGGCTCCTCCTTCTGGCTGGAAACAAAAATCCCATTGTGCCACCAAAGGGGAAAAAAACCCCAAGCCCAAAGCAAATCAACTCCCAAGTTCTCCATGAAAGCTCCAGGCAGCTCCAATCCCAGCTTGCAGAGCAGGGGAGCTCTGCAGCCCCGAGCTGGGCAGGGCAGCAGCCACGGGGCCCCTGTGGCCCAGACCATGCCCAGGTGCTGCAGGCTCCCACACTCAGCCCCTCTCCCACACCTCTGCTCCTCACAGCTTGTGACAACAGAAATTATTCCTTGCTGGAAGAATGTGGCATTGTTGACATTAAAAAAAAGGCAAAACAGGCCTTTGCTTTGCTTGAACAGCACAGGCTCTCTTGATCAGCTGTCTGAGGTGCCTCAGCTGTACAAAGCATTTAAACCTGTCTAACATCAAAAAGTAAGGTAAGACAAGTCACTTTGATGCTCCAGAGCACATGCCTAACATGATTATTGCAGCATCTTCCTGGTGATAATAGAATTATGCAAAGGAGGCCTTGACCCATTAATGCTTTTACCTTTCTTAGGATTTCTCTGCCTGTTCCTCCTTCCCGAGCAGCAGAACTGCTGGCTCAGGCAGAGCAGCTGAACAAAGGCTGGGAGGGACAGGAGTCACCTGTGAGCAGGTTTTGGTGTTTCTTGCAGTTTTCTTAGTGCAAAATGCCCTGGCACTGCACAAAATCTGCTTAGTATCAGAACAGAGACAGCCAGGCACGTGTGGCTATTTAAAGCAGGCAAACAATAAGGAAGAAAAAGGAGTGGCATCCCCTCTGTGCCCCGCTCAGAGTTCCAGCTGGAAATGAGGGAAGGTTCAGCTGGTGACAGCAGAGAAACCCTGCAGGATCTGTGTGAGGGTCCTGTGCAGCCAGAGCCTCTCCAGGCTCTCCCTTCCAACTTCCAGCTCTCCTGTGTTTCCAGCAGCCCGTGCTAGGGCCTGGCCTCAGACCCTGCTGCTGAGGCTGGGCTGGCCAGAGGGCAAACAGAGCCCAGAGCCCAAATCCTTATCTAGGTCTGCACATCCAGTGGGAGGTTTTAGGCCAAAAAGCTCCTTCCAGGAGCTCTGCTGGCTGCCTTGGCTGCGGCTCAGGTCTGCAAGGGGCTGGCAGTGGGGAGGCTGAACACTTCTCTGGGCTCTGTTTGCTCCAAGCACGGTTCACCGAGTCCTACTCGCAGTCTGTGCCGAGCTGCAAATGCACCAGGAATTTGTTCCAGGGAGGATGAGTCCAGCATGGATCCAGACCCCAAACTTGCCCAGCACAGACACAGTTTCCATCTGGAGTTGGAGGGCCAAGGATTTTCTCTTTCTTCTCACTCATGCTGGGCTCCTGAGTGCCCCGTGCTGTCCCAGTCTGTTGGGGGTTACATGTTGTTTTTTTTTTTCGTTTCTTAGCTATTAGAATTTTTCCCATTTAGCTGAGAGAAAAAGCCTTGATGGCTGGTGCATCATCGGTACTTTAAAAGACAAAAGGATCGGCTGGGCACGCGGGGGCAGTGGGGAGGGGAGTGGTTTTTGGTTTTGGGTCCTTCTGGGAGGGCAACACAGACACTCTCGGAGCTGTTTCTGCTGGGAGAGGAGGTTGTTGCCATCATCCAGACGGAGCGGCTGTTCCTTCTGCTTCTGTTTCTTCCTCTCCGTTTGTGGCCTCCACTCCCCTGTCCTGCCGGACGTGCTGCAGCCCCAGCTGCCACCGCGGAGCTNNTATATATATATATATATATATTAGTAAAGAACTGTTATTCCTATTCCCATATCTCTGCCTGAGAACTCCGTGTTTTCAAGATAATAATAATTCGGAGGGAGAGGGTGGGGGCTTACAATTTTTTTCTGCCTTCCCTGACAGATAACTGTCATAAAAACCGGGACACAGTCCTCGCTGGTTCAGCTGTCAGGGATGCAGTTCCATGTCCTGTGTGCAGGCTGGGATGGGGAACACCTGACCCAGCTGTGCAGGTTGGGATGGAATGGAGAACACCTGACCCAGCTGTGCAGGCTGGGATGGGATGGGGAACACCTGACCCAGGTGTGCAGGCTGGGATGGGGAACACCTGACCCAGCTGTGCAGGCTGGGATGGGATGGAGAACACCTGACCCAGGTGTGCAGGTTGGGATGGGATGGAGAACACCTGACCCAGGTGTGCAGGGCTGGCACCAGAGCCAGGCTCTGGCTCTGCCAGCCCCTGCTCTTTTCCTCAAGAGCCCAGCTCTGCCCATTGCCCTGGGCAGGAAATCTCCTGAGCATCCCCTCGAAACAAAGCCTTTCTCCCCCCATCTTCCTGTCTAAACCAGAAAAAAGGACCAAGACCTTCTCCCTGAGCTTCAGGAATCTGTTAATTGGCTCCCCAGTAAAATTACAGCGCCTCTGCTGCCTGATAATGATTGTAAATGACAGGGACTATCAGGTTTACCTTGTGATGTCCCTGGGGAGCTTGCAGTTAGTTTAGTCTGAACTCTGCGTCAGCTGTTTGGGTTCCTTTCTTCTCGGCATGTGGTATCTGGACTCAAGCTGCAGCCTTTCAAACCTAATTAGTGTTAGGGGAAAGAGGGAGAAAAAACACCAAACACCATCAGTCTCCTCCCTCAGCTGTACAGGCAGGGCCTGATTTATGGGACAACTTCAGGGGGATTTTTTGTTTGGGGTTTTTTCATGCTTATCAATCTGGTTTCTTTGGCTCAAGCTGCAAAAAACCTGAATTTTGGTTTCAATGGCTGACTGCATGCACAGAATTCTCTGGAATGGTTTCATTTTGCTCAGGAATAGGATACACACATTTCAAATAGAGCTAATTAGGCTCTGGAGCAGCTGCTGAAGGATGGGATGAATTTTTTGATTGCTCAGAATCTTTAAACCAAGACTAAATGTCTCTCTAGGAGAGCTGAAGCTGCACCATCACTGAAATCTTGCCATGGGAAGAATCCGTGGGTAGAGCAGGTGAGAGGAGAAGGCTCCCTCTGCCTGGGAACTCTCTGAATTCCCACCAGGACTCTTCCATCTGTCCCTGTAGCTGCCACATTCTGAAAACATCTCTCTGTGCCCTTATCTCAGTCAGCATGTTTTGGAAAAAACCCACTATGGTTCAAACTCAGATGGAAGGCAAAAAAAAAAGGCCTGGAGTGCCTCTCTCTCTCTCTATCAATCTTTTTTTTACTCTAAAACTGTTTCCTCTGCCTGCAGTGCATCAAATAAGTTCTTTCCCCCCGCTTCCTTTCGTGGAGCCACTCTCAGATCTGTCCCCTGCCGTCCCCTGAGCCAAGGGCCCGGAGACTCGGGAGGAATGGTGTAAGCAAATCCACGCTGATCCCAAATCCTCTTACCCACGCCTGGCCCCATTGTTGGGCACGGGCCTGTAATGCTGTTAGAGCCATTCCCAGGCTGTGGAAGGCGGGAGCTGCAGCCCAGGCCGATGCAGGAGCGATGCAGCTGCGGGGGAATCTGCACTTTACATATTGAACAGGAGCGTGCTGAGCTCTTTAACATATCATTGCTGTGCTTTTTGACATCAAAAGGATTGCATTTCCATACTTGGATGAATTAATAGGATTTGCATGTCACCCTCATTCTGTAGTTTCTTTGCTGAGTTACACTGCAGGAATCTGAAAGGTGGGGAGGCTGTGGAGGTGTGCTCGTGTGCGAGTCCTCGGCAGTAACACACGGCTCCGGGCTGGGTTTGAAGCTGGCTTTAAAGGAGCAGCATTTCTGTACATGCCCAGGAGATGTTTCCTTCCTCCCCAGTGATGTCTGGCTGCAGCTGCAGGCAGCAGCATTGCTGGGAACCCCTCTGCACACAGAGGCCAGGCCAAAATCTGCTCCCATCAGCGAGCAGCTGCCCAGTCCCACTGACCCTGAGCTGCTCCTTAGCTCTTAGAGCTGGTCCTGCAGGGCTCAGGAGCCCATGGCTGGATCAGGAGGGAATTCAGGGCTCACTCGAGTACCTGGACCATGGGATTGTGCTCATTGAAATGTTCTCTGCCTGTGGAGAGCCCAGGAGCTGTTGAAGCAATTGGCAGCTCTGCTGAGCCTCCGAGGGGGAACATTTCCCTCAGAGCTCCCATTGTGCCACCCAAACTCCTCTGCTGCTCTCATTTCAAGCTGAGCCAGCAGTGAGGAACTCCCAGTGACAGCCAGAGCAGGGGGTTCTGGCCACACCTCGTCCCTGACACTGCTGGGAGCAAGGCTGGATTCCCTCCTGTGTTCCCCAGGTTTCAGGGCTGGCTGGACCCAGCCCAGAGTGCCCCTCAGCAGGGCTGAGTGCTGACCATTCCTGGCAGAATCAGGATCCTGGGCCCGAGTGACATTTTATCCTTTCAGTCCCTGCCGTGTCTGGAGCTGCTCCTGCCCTGACAGCAGCAGTCATTAATTACCCTGGGGCTGGCTGACAGAGCAGTGAGGGAACGCTCCCAACACCGCAGCCTTCCCAGAGCAGCCTGGCCAGGCCTGGCACACCTGGACAGCTCCTCCCTTGGCTTGTGCTCGTGCAGCTGCTGTGAAAGTGCCACTCCAGCACTGTCCCCTGGCCCTGAGCAGCGAGGGGGACAGCGAGAGGCACAGAGAGCACAGCCCATGACTCCCAATCCAACACCAGAGCCAGCACAAGCAACTCCCTGAATGATGCCTGATTCCTGCTGTGCCCCTGGGTCAGGAAGTGTTTGAGAACATCGTTTTTAAAGATGACTGAATGCAGCCAGGGCCACAGGGCCATCAGTGTGCTGCTGCCTGGCAGGGCTGGTGCCATCCCTGCCTTCCCAGCACAGATATTGCACCCACTCCAATCCGAGCCTGGCCCTGCGCCTGCCCCTGCCCCTGGAATTCATCCCTGGGGCTCTGAGGAACCTGGAGAGCTGCAGCCACAGCACTGGGGCCACCCTTCTGCTCCCCACCGTTCTCTCCATAATACCTGCAGCACTCCTGTTTCCTCACAGACCATGTTGCTGCTTCTCTCCCAGCCCCCTGACTCCTTGTGGTAAGGGTTTCCTGGATCCTAAGCCATTGCTTCTGAGAAATCACCATTTATGACCTGCCTCAGAGCCCAGAGATCATCTCACAAGCTCAGAAAATGCCTGAAATGCAGCTTGGCAATTAATGGTCCTGCATGAGCCTGATTAATTGTGAAACTCCTCCCAGCCTCCATGGGGAGGGACTGCAGTGAAGGTGTAAAGGGTCTGTGTCTCCTCTGGCCAGGCTGGAGCAGCAGCAGAGCCAGCAGGGCCCTGTCCTGAGGTGGCAGAGCTCATCCCCTGGGAATGGGAGCTTGCCTGGCACAGGCAGAGCTTTGCCCTCTCAGCTTGTTCCGGTCCTGTTCCACCAGAGGGATCTATGGGAAGCTTGTTCAATCACAGGAAAGCTCCAGCTGCTTTTCTTCAGCTGTTTGCTGCTTCCAGGTTTGAAATTCCTGGGGTTACTCTGCTCCCCAGCCCATCCCTGTAAATCTGAACATATTTCTGTGCTGCTCAGGACAGCAGCAGGGCAGGCATCCATGTGCTGAGGACTGGGCTCCATTTGTTTTTCTGTCAGAGATCTGACACCACTGAAACCCGAGCCGTGGCCGCAGACTGCAGATGTTTTCCCTCTGCTGGGCGCCCACAGGGCTGCAGTCCCTGCTGGAGCTGCCAGCCCCACGCACAAGATCTGCCCAAGGGCTGGGATCTCCTGTGTGCTGGGGTGCAGGATGGGCACCCAGCCCCTCTGTGCTCCCAAACCCCTGAGGGAGCAGAGATCAGCCCAGGTGGGCTGGGATCTCACCTGAGCTGCCTCTGGTGGTGCCTCTGGCTTCTCTGGAAATGGCTAATCCAGGCCAAGCCCCTTCTGACTGATCTCTTAGAGAGCTGTGGAAGGCCGGGGGGAAGGTGGGACCAAACCCAGGCCTCCTGGGATCCAGTCCAGCAGAAAAACCCCAAGGATATCAGGGCTCTCCTAAAGAGCTGCTCTGCAGCTCTGCTGCACAGCAAGACCTTTGTAACCCCCTGTTATCTTTATTCTCCTGATAAACCATCCTGACTCCTTCAAAGCCATTGAATTAACACCTGAGTCAGGTTTAACACCTGAGTCAGGTTTAACACCCGAGTCAAAGCTTGCACTGTCCCTTGGGCACACAGGGCACAGAGCACGCTGCCCTGGGCTGGTCCCAGAGAGCTCTGCAGGGCTGGGCAGCCTTTGGGTGCTGATCACCGCCTCGATGCCTTTTCCTTGTGTCAATATTTTTGCTGTGGAACAGTACACAGCCTTCTACCTGAAATTTCACAAACTGGCAGGGTGCTATTACAAAAGATTACTTAATTGCAGATTACTACTGTACATTTGAATCTCAGTATCTTATTAAGCTGTCAGCTTTAATTACCATTATGTGTTTAGATTATGCCACAGATTATTTAGTTTGGTACCTAGGTTTGCCAACCTGTTTGCTTTGTGACATGACAGGGGGGTAATTACAGCATTACTGGAAAACTTAAACTTTTCCATGGGAAAGATGAGAAGGCCTTGGCAGAAGCAGTGACCCCACAAGTGCTCGTTCCTGCAGGGTGAACAGCGCCTGCCCCGTGAGGGTCTGGGTTCCCCAGCCCAGGAGGAAGGGGCTGTGCACAGCAGCTGGGGTTTGTGGGGTGTGCAGTGCTCACGGGGGACCCAAACCCACCTGAACTCTGCTGGCTCTGGGCTTTGTTGCAGTCCCCACAGCCAGAGGCTGTTTTCCATCATGGCCAGGGTTCAGAATGCCCTGGATTTTTCTCTCCAGGCTGCACAAGGGGGGATTTGGATGGGAGGGTCCCTGCACATGTGGAGTCTCCTGCTGCCCCATCAGCATTGCCCTGCACTGGAGGTTGTCACTGCCAGTGGCTGATGTGAGGAACTGAAACCTCTGTGTCAGCCTTGCTTTGAATCGCCTTCATTCCCTGGTGATGACATCCTGTACGAGAGCTCTGTGTGTGAGCCTGCCCTGGGCAGCACAGACTGATCAGCCTGAGCTGCACTCAGCTCTGGGAGAGACAATTCCCTGTCACCGGGCCTGAGGCACCGGGCCTGAGGCACAGCGTGGAACGCTTGGAATGGGTGCAAAGCTGGCTTGGCTTGGGAACGCAGCCTTTTATGCACAAGGGTGGGACAGGGCTGTGGGAGCAGCTGGGGACAGGAATGGGGGGACAGAATGGGTGCTCTGGCGTGGGCCCATCGGCCAGAAAGGGCTGCTCACAGGAGCAGCAGCAGCGAGGGTTTGCAGCTGCAGGCTCACAGCCAGGAGGTCCCTGCTGCTGCTTCCCCTCCCGTGCCCATCTCCCCGAGGCACCTGAGGGAAAGGTTCTGTACGGAGCAGGCAGGTGCAGGGCAATGTGGCAAGGTGAGCTGCCCAACCAGCCGTGCCTCAGTTTCCCCAGTGCCCTGAGGAGGTGCTGGAAGGACCCAGAGGCAGCCAGGGCTGAGAGAAACAGGGCAGGCAGCTGGGCAGGGGCTGGGGGACAGAGCTGGGCTCTGCTCCAGCTGCTGCGGCTCTGAGAGAACAAAAGCCCTGGAGCAGGACAGAGAGGGAAGGGCCGGAATCTTCGTGCCCTGAGAGCCTTTTCCACACACAGCAAGAGAGACACAGGGTGGGGTAAGGGACAGCATCTGTATCTGCCTCTGCAGATGGAGAGATATAAATTACAGGTATAAAAATCTGTACTATTCACTTCCTCTCTGGATACAATCAGAAGAGCTCTATACATCTTTATATTTATGTAGCAATAAATACATTAGATAAAAGTAATCTATTCATGTCACAATTACCTCTTACTCAAATATACCTTGTAACGAATTTGTCTCCTGTTCTGATGGTATATGCTGTGTATTGATATTATTTTGTCTGGTTATTATTAAAAAAACCCTGTCTCTGCCTCACTCTAATCTTTTCCTTGGCACAGCCATTGTTTTAAAAGCCTAGAGTGATAATAAAGTATAGGGAAAACACTTAGGAGAGCAATCCATTTCTCAGCCCGTCCTCAGTTAATTAATACTCCACATTCTCCAGAGGAGAAATCTCAGCTCCTTCGCCAAATTAAGGAAGGAAGAGGTGCCATAAATATTCTGCTGGGCTGGAGTCGGTTTTGCTTCCATTGCAGTTCTGAGCTCCAGCTCTGTTTGCCTGGCCCAGCCCGGAGGAAAAGGGATTTTCTCCTTGTGAGGGGTGGAGGGGCCTCCCCTCAGTGCCGCTGCAGCAGCCCCTGCCCCTGGCACCCTCAGCCAAGGGCTCCCTCCTCCGAGCTGGGCTTTCAGCCTGGGTCTGCAGAGGAACCCCTGCACTCCTCAGAGCTGGGCTTTCAGCCTGGGTCTGCAGAGGAACTCCTGCACTCCTCAGAGCTGGGCTTTCAGTCTGGGTCTGCAGAGGAACTCCTGCACTCCTCAGAGCTGGGCTTTCAGCCTGGGTCTGCAGAGGAACTCCTGCACTCCTCCGAGCTGGGCTTTCAGCCTGGGTCTGCAGAGGAACTCCTGAACTCCTCAGAGCAGTGCTGGCCATCACTGCTGCCTTCTGCTCCTTGGCCCTTGCAACGCTCACTTGAAGGCAGAATTCTGGCCACTGGGGTTATGTCAGGTTTCTCTCTTCAGTCAGAAAGGTTTAACCCCCTCCTTATCTGTGTAACCTCGGTTCTTGGGGACGGTGAGACTTTGTATAAAAAGGCATCTCCCCTTTCAGTATTTGGATTCCAAGTGTGCCCTACAGCAGAGAAAATTTCATCCCTGTTGGCCTCAAATATCAGGAATTAGAACAAGGCAGCAGCACCAGTTTAATGCCAGGAGCTCAGTAATGCTTTGGCCTGGTGGTTTTTTCCTGGCTAATTCCCTAAAATGCTCCCTCCTTGGCAGTTTTATTTCCCAAAGAGAAAGCAGGGACTTTGTCAGGGAGAAGTTTCCTGATGAGAGATTAGAATCATAACCAAATTAAATGATTGTCTCTGACTAATTAGATTAGTTTAAATTGAATAATGAAACCTTTAGCTGTATTTAATGTAACATGCCTGAAGTCCAACGATTAGTCTGCTGAATGAAGCTAAACAATTAAAAACACAATCTATTTTATAGCTTATTTTATAGGAACAATTGGAAAAACTATTACTGCTGAAATCTGCAGAGGAAATGCACAATTACGAGCCTAAGAGGAGCAGCCACAGCAGGGAATGTGCAGCAGGGCCAGGTGAAGCACCCAGAAGGACTCGGGCCTTCCTCCCAGAAACTCTGCCCAGTGCTGGCATTTCTCATCACTGAGGTCAAGGGGGAAAAACCCCTTAATTCCCAAACATCTTGGTCAATGTTAAAACAAAAAACTCCATAAATATTTAATGCATCATGTAGAAATCAGAGGAGCATTTTGTGACGTGTTTCATGGCCTGTGCTTTGCATGGACATGATGGAAGAACTCTGTAACGTACATTCATCCTTTATCCATTCTTTATCCATCCTTTATCCGTCCTTTATCCATCCTTTATCCATCCATCATCATCCATCATCCATCC